>VZRZ01002348.1:177564-188219 GCA_013398175.1 Climacteris rufus | reverse complement strand
CAGAGGCAGGTGGGTGACTCCAGGGGCGGGTATTGGCTGCAGGGCTCTGCCACCACACTGGCTGGCACGAGAGCACAGAGGGAAGCAGGACTTGTTGCTGCCTTTTGCAGCTGGGAAAACGGAGATGCTGAAACACTGCAAGGTCATGCCCAGCCACGGAGGACTTGCTCCTGCTTCATGCTGAGCACTCTTTTCCCGAATCCACCAAATCCTTGAGTGTGTGAGTAGCTCCAATGAGATCAGCAGGATTATTCCTGTCCTTAAAGTCAAGCCACACAGGAGTGTTTCATTGGCCTGGAGCCAGGAACCTCTGTCCTGTGGGACCTGGGGACAAAATGCTGCTCTGCATTCCAGCATCCCAAGGGGCTGCTGCCCATCCCTGAGCCCCAGGCATGGCCATGGGTGTCCCAGCAGATAAAGCTTTGTCACCAGACAATGCTGCACCTCACAGCACTGCCTTCCTTAGGCTTCTTTGTCTGAGTGTCTGGCAAAAGTTTGGGAAGTGCCTGGCTGGAGGAGCCACAGGACCCCGTGGTGCCTCTCCTCGAATTTTGTGGCAGTGCCATGGGCAGAAAGGGCACACCTGTCCTGGGCAGGTGAGTGCCACCCCACACAGAAACTCCTAATGCTCTGCTTGTCAGTTCTGCTGTCACACATGCTCACAGTGCACTGTAGTCACATTTTTCCCTCCCTGACCCTCAACATCTCAATTTTCTGTCTGCCTTTGAAATCTTGGCTAATTAGGAGGCTACATGTTCCCTGTGAGACTGGCCTTTTGTGCAGAGTTTGTAATTAGAGTGACTGTGCAGTGCTCTATTAATTGCAAGAATTGTGATTTTTAGATTAATGAGTTAATTGCTAATATCTGCATACGACGTTCCCTCAAGATGTATTACATTACAGTAAATAAACCTTGTGTCTGGAATGGCAGGCATTAAAGGAAACTGCTGTGATTAGTTTGAATATTTTAGATAGCTAAAATAATATTTGCTCAAAACACAATGTGTGTAAAACTGGATTTTAAAGCCTTTTCTTCCCCCCAGTCTCCCTCTCTAGATAACATTTATATTTGATAGCTGGCAGACAGGAGCTGCCAGGATGCTGCTCTTCCCACACAGATCCTCCAACCCTGCCCAGCTCCACCTAGGCTCTCCATCAAGCCCTCCCTCTCCAATTACACTTTGTAAGTCTATAGACTTTACTCCAAATGCTGCACCCTGCCTTTGTTTCCTCCTGAAGGATGCTCCAGCAGCCTGCAGCAGTTGCTGCCATCCCTATGCACATCCCCAGCCTGCAGCACACAGCAGCCAGGGAAAAGCTGAAGCTGCAGAAGTTGCAACAGGATGGGGGGAATTATCCATATTTAAACTCCCAGGCTGCTCCTGCTTAACTGTTGTAGCAAAATCCCATTGGAAATGTAACAGCCAGAGCTAGCCAAGACCTTGGTAACAGCTGAGTGATTTTCATCAGACAAGTAGCTGTTTGCTGAAAAGTGTAATTTTGGGACAGCTGAAACTATTTGCAAATTCATCATGATTTCAGGAAATAGCCTCATGCAGAATAAAAGCCCCAAATGAAAAAGTTTCCCAGTTTCCCCGTGTGATATTTTCTAGATTAAGTGCCTCTTTTTGTTTTGCAAATGAAATTTGATTTAGATATTTATCTAAATTAGATAAAAACCTGCAGAGAATGAATGCCAATGTTGGTTTGCACGACACAATCCCTTTGGGGTTGGCTCTGAGTTGTTCTTTCCTTTTTGTACTTTCTGTTTATTTGTTTAAACAAAACCTAGGCCCTACCCAAAACAATTTCCCAGGATTTTAGTTTAGGCTGAGTTATTCACAGGAGTTATTCCCATCCTTGCTAATGCATGGAAATAAAGGCAGGATGCGTTAATTCCAGTAATGAGCAACTGCTTAGCTCAGTATCCATACCCCATAGGCTTCTCAGAGGCAGAGAGAAAAGTTTTTCTGGAAATCTCTCATTGCATTTGTGGTTTATAAAACTCCTGTTTGCTCACACTGCTGAGAGCCAATGCAGCTCAGGGGCATTGCTGCTGCTCACCAGCTTCCTCACCAAGAATCACTCCAGGCTCACTCCAGCTTTAGCTACCTGACTTTTAAGTAAGATGGTTCATTATATGAACTAAAATTTTCTTAGAAAACAGCATTAATGGCAATTGGAAAATCCCCTTCACTTGTCAAAGTATTTCAGATTTTTTGAGCCTGGCTAGTGAAAACTTACACTCGCTTTCCCAAGGAGAGCAGCTGTGCCTATTGCTGCCTGTTTGTGGATATGGCCATGCCAAAATACTTTGGAGAGGGGATTGCATGGTGGCTGGGCATTATTCTGGTTTGGGAGGTCTGTCTGTACCTCAGATATCCACTCAAGTACTACTGCACCTCCCAGCTGCCTCCCAGGGCTCTTCTTCATGGTACTGTGAATGCACTCACCAAAACCTTGGAGACACAAAGGTATTGAGCAGAGGTCATACAGGTAATCAGGATGGAAAGAAAGACAAGTCCCAGAGAAACAAAAATCCCAAACCAGAACAGTCTATACACACATTTGGTACCTGTGATTTGATTTACTCTATTCTATTCTATTCCATTCCGTTCTGTTCTGTTCTGTTCACTGCCCCCATGGAACACATAGTGCTTGTCAAAATGTGACACAACAGGATAAGAAACTTCTCATCCTGGAATCTCCCTAAAACCATGGAAGAACCTTATGTACTAAAATGTAGGACTCAACAGAAAGTTGGTTGCATCATGTGTTTTCACAAAGATGCTGGAACAAACAGGAGCATCCTTCCTGTCTCTGTGTTTTGGGAGATTTTTTTTTTTCTGACCACAGATCCTGGGCATTGAGGTTTCTTGGGCATTTAATGGTGAATATTGAAGGCACCTTAGAGGTCTTTTCTAACTTCAATAAATGTATGATTTCTCGGGCTGCTGTGTTCTGAAGTTTATTCAGGAAATAGGAACATGAGAGACCAGATTTTCTGTGCCTTTTATCTTTCTCTTTAAAGAATCTGATTCCTACAGCTTGCTTACTGCCAACTAAAAAGTAAAAATGCATACTTAGAAACTAAGGACAGGTCTTCACCACAAAGGTCTGTTGCTTTGATACCCTTTTCTGTTAAAGCAACAAAAATCTTTGTGGGGACACAATTCAGTCGCTAAAAGAAACGCAGACACCAGTGCAGCTTGTTCCAGTTTGGAAATGGAAAAAAGCAAGATGGTACAGGACATGTTTACACCAGTGTTATCATATCACAAGTGGACTTCCAGTGTACAACTGTGCCAGTTTAAAGCCCCAGATATCCTCTCTGTGGCAGTCACTGCTGTGACAGTGGCTCTGTTTCCAGGTGCATTGTCCCTTGCTTCAACACACACAAGCACTCAGGCTGTTCTGTCATTCTGTGACTCTGAATTAACCTGGCAGTGAGCAGCTTTTGGCAGGGTTGGCTGAGATTTGGCTGGGGGGCTTTGTTTTCCCAAAAGAAACCCTTCTGTCCAAATGCAGAGGACGAAAGCAGAGTGCAGGTAGCTTTGCTGCTCGTGCATGGGTGGAATCGTTCCCCAATACCCAACTGACTTCTGGGACAATGTTCCTTCTTTAAATTCCCAGTCAGACACGGTGGCAGTCCCACCTGCTGATGGTGCCAGGAGCCTGTGCTGGTGGCCCTGTGCTGTTGAGATGGCAGTGGCAGGTACAAGGCTCACCCAACTCTTGTGTAACCACATCAACACCAGGCAATCCACGGGCGCTGCCTTATCTGCATTTCCCTCGCTCGCTCCTGAGCTGACACCATGCTTGCTACATCTCTGGTGACCAGAGAGATTTAAGACACAATTGTACTATCAATGAAATGCAACTCATGCCTTCCAGGCACTGAAATCCTTGGAGGGCCTCGTGCAGGGCTGCACTGCTTCAGTTTTATGCCAGTAACTTCCTAATTAGCATAGGAGACTGCAGGCTGGAGCTCTGGTGAGGAGGATGCTGGCCAGGGACTGCAGGAAGCAGCTTCTCCCGCCCTGCCCAGGGACTCTGCACTTCATCTCTTTTCCCCAGGTATCTCCTCTGACTCACTGGCCTTCAGGTGTTTTGGGACTGGGATGATCTTCTCAAGGACAGTCAGCATAAGGAGGACAAGGTCAGAGCTGCTGGCTGGGCAAGCTTTGCTCAGCCTTGCCCCAGCCCTTGTCTCTGACAGGGTCACGTTGGATGCCCCAGGGAGATTCTGAGGAACAAAATATCCCCTTCTAGCTTCCAACAGCCAGCAGCACGAGGATTCCCTGAACCCAGAGACCATGTCTGGATGGCCATGTACAGTAATCCCTGATGGACCTGTATCCCACAAGATTATTTCAGCCCCACGATATAATTTGGCTCCACAGTATTTTGGATGCACTACTAAATTTTGTACCACGACAAAAGACTCTCACATATAAAAGCTGATACGTAATGGTGATTTGATATATTCTTGTGTTATAAGAATTTGTGCATCCTCGTTCCCTATTCCCTCTCCCACACCCCTGAGGGTTTTACAGACATCTGTCATAGCCCCTTTGGCCAGCTCTTTTGCAGACAGATCTCAGATGATGCCCCAGGCGTGACTGTAACTCAAACAGTGAGTGACAGATAGAATAAGGTGCTGTGAGTCAGGGCTGAGGAACACGAGCCCACGTTTCACTCCAAACACCAGCAGTGCCCTTGCAGGGGCATTCCCAGTGTCCCAGCAGACAGCACACTGCCTGGAAGGCCCAGTTCACCCTTTTGTTTTGTAACCAGACTCTTTTCTGTTGGCATTATAATGTTAAATCTCCCAGTAACTGGCTTACAAAACAGTAACAACTGTGGAATTAGAGGCTGGGTGCTGTAGTGTTTCCCATTAAAGTATTACAGGATGCTGGAAGCAGAGGCCATTGAAACAAGCTGGCATTTATGGAAGGTAAAGGTTGAGGAAGTTCATGATAAGGGAGAGGGAGTGGCAAGGGCTCAAGTGTCTTTATGTGACAACTCTTTGTTTAGAAACACCTGGCACATACATCAAATTAGTGCATCCAAATGCCCTTCAAACTTTAAACCAGACAGATTGATTCAAGAACCTTTCATTAAAGTTTCCTGGAAAGATTAAACATCAGCCATGTGTTCTATGAGCAGAACAATTCTGCTCATGCAGTGATGACATTAAGATGTTTTATGGAAGGGGTATACAAATGTGCATGCACTCTGTGAGGCTTTTCTCCAGACTTGTAATTCCTTGCTTAAGAATATAAACCAAATAAAATGGGAATAAAAATACCCCAACAGTTCTGTATAATGATTTCACACACACGCAGGGGTAAAAAAAACCCACAACAGGATTATGAAAGGAGAATTTTATTGTATATTGGCATCCTTTGCTCATGTTTGCAAAGGGAAATGGATTTGAGAATTTCCCACCGATTTGAATTCAGTGTCTGTAGCAGGGCAGAAGTAATATGTATTGCCTCGTTCTAATCATCGATTCAATTCCAGAGTTCCCAGCATGGAACTCTTTCTCTTTCTCAACGGGAATAAATTTGCCAAGAAGGGATAACACCAACATATTATGTAAAATATCACCCGGCCCCTAAATTTGTGTGACTTTGTGGAAATCACTCAAAATCTATATTTAATTTGATGTGAGGAAACTACAACACCGAGACCGTATTACAACACAATTGTTACCATTCTGATCAATGTACTGTTGAACTAAATTGTTTTATATATTCTGTTAGGGGATCCCAGGTGTTTTGCTGGTCTTACAGCCCACTTGTTGCTGCACTTGATGCCCAGGAGAGGATTTAAAAATTCCAATAAAGGGCGTGGGTACCTTTTTCCCTGCCAACAGCCCCTCTGCCCTGGTCTCCCCAACACAACCACCGTATTTAAAGGAGAAACAGGAACACCACTGGAGCCTTTTCCTCCCAGATCCCGCAGAATGCAGCGTCATGGTTCTGGGAGTGCAAGCCCAGCGCTGTCACCTCTGCTGCCCAGGGCACAGGCACAGTAATACATTAACACGAGGTCACAGCCTGACAAATGCTCCTAAGGCAGCGTGAGCCAGCTCTGCCATAAACCCATCCCTGTGCTCCCTGCCCCGGCTGCTCCTTCTCCCGCCGGAGCCTCTCCCGCTGCAAGCACGTGTCCCGCGAGGCTGAAGGCAGAACCAGCCTGGGGAACAGATCCAGATGAAAATAAGCTTTTTTTTTTTAACTCTCCCCCCCTCCCCAGGATTAGTGTTCAGCTGGATCCGTTCCCTGATCCACTTCACCTTGCAGCTGCACAAATGCTGGTGCTGGCAGCGGGAGGAGGCAGCGAGGGCTGGGAGCGCATGGCCCAGGCCCAGAGGAGCCAACTGCTCCTGCAGGCTCTTGCAGCAGCAGCTGAGCACAAACGGCTATTTTTTTTTTAAAGTAGGCTTGGTTTTCCTTCAGAATTGGTTTTCTTTCAGAATTTGGAAGAACTGAGGGAGTTTCTGCCCAGACTGTAAATAACCCACACTTTTCCAAGCAGGAGGTCGAAGTCCAGCGTGACCCTGCAGCAGGGCATCACCTGGGATGTGCAAGTCCTGCTTCTGGAGGAAGAGGGCAGGAAGGGCAGGACCAAGCAAGATTTGGGGTTTCAGGGCCCTTCTAAAGCACAGCAACCACTCACAGCAGCGTGGGATCAGAGCTGGGGGCACCCAGCACCTCAACCACTGAGGCAACATCAGTGTAAGATAACAAATGAGGATCATCTCCTGTAAGGAATCTGCTTGAGATACTCCCATGGAATACTGAGAACTGTTATTCCTGGCAACTTCCACATGAAACCTGCCTTGATGGTTCTTTTTCATGATGACAAGCACAATTCACTGTGCTTTTAAGCCAGAAAAAAAAAAAAAAATATATATATATATATATAAACGCTTCCCCCCTCTTTCCCTGGACTCCCACTGAGAGCATGTGGCATGAATGAGTCCTTTTCACTCACATTACATTATTGTTACAGTATGAAACTCCAAGTCTGCGTTGAAAACCTTTCAAATGTGTAAAAAATAATGCTACACAAATTCTAAAAAATGATCCTAAAATGGAGGGCAAAGCTGCTGATCTAAGATCCTACACTGCCTTTAACAGCAATTTTGTTCTACCGGTGCAATCCTTCACACTGGATGACATCCCTACAGTAAATAATAGAAAAAGTGATGTGAACCATCCTCCTAATGAACTTACTTTTACAGGATTGATACCAAATGCTGGAATTCTGGGTTCCACTAGAAGTAATTGTGCTTCATGGTGCTTATATATGCATGTCAGTCTGGTGTGAGATCAAAACTATAAGAAAAACAACCCATTTTAAAAAAGCTAGGGTCCGGAACAGTTTACCAAATACGTTTTGGAATAAATCCATCCTGGGTTTGCCTCAATCACAGGAGAGAAATGAAGGATGTGCTTCTTTTAATGCATTTTAAAGTTGAGATAGGGTACTAATATTCAAAGTGGAGTATGGAGGAAAATAAACCAATTCATTTCTCCAGGCTCCAAATTGACACAAAAACCTTTAAGGGAAATTTCTTACTGTATTCATATTCCTGCTTATTGCACTTATATTACAGACAGGTGAGCCAAACTCTAGACTTACATTTCTAGAACAGAAGTGGTAGAAAACAAGTATTTCCTGCCACCCATTTGTAAAAAAAAAAAGAGCACCTTCTCAATTATTTTAATGACTATCCATTATAAACTAGCCAGCATATCTACTCAAAAAGAGTTCCATTTTAAAAACTGGTAAAAAATAAATGGGGTATTGACGTTGGTGCTGGAAACTCAGCGTTCCTCACATCCAAATCTCATTTCTAACGATCAAACGCGGCTCAGAAGGATCGAGGCAGGATTTGTGTCTGCCTGTTCCTGCATAGCACCGAGTAACTAAGTTGCACAAACACTTGGAGCAGTAAAAGAACTGGTCTATTCTAGTCAGCAGATACTCTAAATCTGCAGGGAGAGATGCCGGCGCTGAAATTTATGCACTGAGAGTCATCCAGCTGAAGTCACTCTGACTCCTCGCGCTGCATCAAAGCGACGCAGGAGCATCGCCTTTGCAGGATCAAGGCCCGCATTTGCATCTGCAAACCAACCTCTTTATGAAAAGCAGGCTGTAAATTTTATTTATTATTATTTTTTTTTTCAGTTCCTTGCGAAGTCTCGAGCTGTAGCAGCGCGGCAGGAGGTGCTGCTCCCAGGCTGACGTGTCGGTGAAGTGTGGAGGGAAAGTGTGATTGTGCTCCCGGTTGATGGAGCCTCGTGTGATGGGGGTTCAGCTGCTTGGAGCCAGCATGTGGGTCAGGAAACAATATCCCAACATCACCGTTCCCCTGAACCCACTGCTCAGGGAAAACAAGTTATTTACAAGAGAAGCATGTAATCCCTTACTAAAAATAATGACAAATTCATCAACTAGAAGCAGTACAGACACAGGGGCTGCAGACTTTCTGTTGTATTTTAGTAAGCTGCAACATGGGCGAGCAGCATTATTCCAGCAAGGGAGGTGAACCCTATCTGGCAGGGACAAGACGCATCGTGTACATCCTGCACCCCAAACACCCAGTTCCTATATTGGAAGGACTCATAGGAAGTGCATTTTTGAAAGTTCGTTTGGTTTCACAAAAAATGATGTTGGAAGGAGGGACTTGGTTCCTAACTGGCACCAAGAACTTTTCAGTACAGTTACTGATAGGTTAAAATAAGTAGAACCGAGGGAGAGGAACAGCTTGGTTTTGCTTTGCAGGCACCCCTCAGCAGCTACGTTTTCAGGACTATTCTTTTCCTAGCAGGGATTATCCGCACAACTACCCGCAGTTACTCCATCAGCTTGGGTGCCTCAGAGATGTGTGGAACCTTTCTTTTCAGTAACAGCCTACTGCCTGAAACATCTGTCCAGAAGTCAGGTAAAATACAGAAACAACTTGCAGGAAAGAGGCCAGAAAAGAGGTCTGGTCTGTGCCTGCACCCAGCAGAACAATCATCTTGTTGGGATGATAGATTTTTCCTGTGCCCCAAAACTGCTGCTCCCAAGCTCTGGGCAGCCAAAACAACCCGATCTGAGCACACACTGAATTTTACACAAACCAGTGAGATGCTGGAGGAACCAAAGCTCCTTCAATGTTGGACAGCAGCTGAATGGAAGTTTTAAAAGCTGCAATTTGAAGTTAAACCCCCGTTGTTTCAGGCCTCCCACTGAACCCACTGTGTATCTTCTTTCCGAGCATCTCATTACAAAGGCTATTTCACACTTGATGAATGTTCGATTGCAATCCAAATAGTTTGAAGAAAAATCCACATGCCTGAGGATTGCCCCCTGCTAAACTTGAAGATGTGTAGCTTAAGAGCTTTCTCCTTTACAACCTATAATCTAATTGGTCTGGTAATGAAATAATTATTTGTGTCTTTGGCCTCAACTTCTGTCACTGCCTTTGTTTATATCATGAACTCGAGGTTATTTATTAGAAGCGATTGCTGTGTTCCTGCCCTGCGCCCCCATACGTTGTATATGTAATGTTTAACAAAGCAAATTGGGTAAAGCAAAGAGAGAGGGGGGTTTTGGTTTTAAAAAATCCCCAATGCAATGCCATGAGCAAGGCCTCAGTGCAAATCCCTGCATCCACTGCAGCCCATGTTCCACGTGCAAAAGAGCTGCCCTCAATATTTTGACAGCAGGGTTGCCGATGAAGGAAATCCACGAAGCCCCGGTAATACACAAATGGTGAATTTCATGTTGAGGTTTCCTCCAGGCAGGCAGAGTTTTCCCTTCGGAGGGACTTTTGCCAAAGGCAAAAGTGCAGAATTAGATGTATCTTCCAGCTGAAAGTTGCTGAATTTTGCTCAAATCTGCTTGGAGGTGCCTGGCTGTACCCACGCAGAGCCTGGGTGTCACGGGGTGGCCACAGCTGTGGCCATCTCTGCACAGACACCGCAGGGAATCCTGGTGAGCTGAGGCCACAGGAGGCTTCAGCTTCTGTGGGACAGCAGCAGCAGCCCCCGGCAGCAGGTGCTCGGAGGACAAATGATGGACATGGTGTAAATACCCACTGAGGACATACAACGTGCTTACAAAAATCAAGATCTTTAGGCCCTTAACCGTGTAATTCCACGCACAAAAACTGAAGCCCGCTTATTAATTTTGATGGACAGTCGAGCTGGTTCAAGGGTTTTATTTGAGTAGAAAAGGAACGTACTGTTTCCCAGGCTGATCGAGAAGCACGGGATATATATAATGCAGGAGGCTCGATGATTATACAACAAAAAGATGGGATCACCACCTGCCCACATTCTTGTGATAAGCAGATGAAGAACGTCTGTCAAAACATTAATTCCCAAATCTACGGGGGGAACACGGAATACAAATACAAATAGATGCGCGGAGAGCGCGCTCTCGTTATCTCGCACCCAGCCGCGGTCACGGCAAACCGGGTGCGCGGAGGGGACACACAAGGAGGGGACAGACTCGGCCGACCTCCTCCCGGGGGTGTCGCGGCGCGGGCCGCCCGCCCCGGTGGCCCGTGCTCCCCGGTGGGCTGTGCTGCCCGGCTCCCGCAGGCTCTCCCGGCTCCCCGCAGGCTCTCCCGGCTGGCGCGGGGGCCG
>VZRZ01002348.1:162804-175892 GCA_013398175.1 Climacteris rufus | reverse complement strand
CCCGATTTGGATATTTTAAACCCTTCCCTGGTATCACTAGAATGGAAAAATCAGACGGGGTGCGTGGATTTATGCGCTGAGATTGTTCTTTCCACACCCCACCAAAAAAAAATTAAAAAAAAAAAAATTCCCCCTCCCAAAGTTGCAGGACTTGCTGAGGGGGAAAGAATAGCCTTTTGTCCTGCCCAGGGACGTGCCCCCAAGGTAAATCCTGGCTGGAGCTTAGCGCCTGGTACTTTGCCGGGTCCCAGGGCTCTGACCGTGCTGGGAAGGAGGAAAGTAGGAGATGGAGATCTCAAAGTAGTAGAAGTAATTTCTTCTTTCAGCTACACTTCTGCACTGCCTTTGAATTGCCTGCAATGAATGTACGTAGCTCTAATTGAAGTACTTTAATCATTCACACTTGATTAAGTATACCGTGACCAGAGGAGAGGAATACACACGGCTCCCTAGAACGGGAGGGGTGGGATGACATTTTAATCCTGTGTTTTAAAAAACATTAGTGGAGCAGGAAAAAAGCGATCGGCGGTGAGGGTTCGCTGTAACAGCCCCTTGTTTCCATACAGATGGTGGCTTTCCGATGGGATGCAATTCCAGTTATTGCAGATATTTTGGGGTGGGGGGGAGAGAGAAAAGGCACGTACTTTTCAGTTTGTTTAAGCAGAGAGAGGAAAATAATGATAGACGAGATGCCTGGTGACAAAATGCTTTTGTTCCCGTTTCCATCAGTGCATAAGGGCGCCGACCTGCTTTAGCATTCTTTAAAGGTCTCTTTACCAAGGAAAATTGAAGACGGTCTCATTATAAGAGAGTGTGTTCGGAATACTATGAGGTATTTATGAATTCAGAGGTGATTGTTGGATCGCAGACATTTCAATTACGCATCCTCTAGTAAAAAAAAAAAAAAAAAAATTATTTGTAGCGATGTGTTCTGTAATCTGTTACTTCCAGAAAGCTGATTTGTGCTCGAGCTCCAGAGCTGGCTGAGGGAATGGGTCCATCCACGGGGCTCGAATCTCAAACGAGGGTTTGTGTTCTTTGCCTCACAAAACTTTCTGCTGCAGGGGCAGCCCGGCGTTCCTATGAAAGCGATTGTTTGGGAAACGTCAGCTATCCTCAGTATTTTTCTGGAAAATGTGGCGTTGTGAATTCAGGGTGGTATTTTTAGAAAGGAGCTTTTTTATTTTTGGAGGCGCTGGTGAAACCCACCTGTTTGCCATTAGCGGGGACAGAGGTTGGCTTTCATCATTAGCAAACCCGGGCACATCTGGGGGCTGCAGCCTGTTCCTCACTTGATCCAAGCTCTTTCCAGCCATGGGCAATCAAAATCTCTTTCCCCTTCAAAGTTCTAACCAAGTATTTCTAAAGCTGAACATTAAATAAGGTGGTTTAGGCAGAGTGGTGGCACTCTCCCCTGTTTAGGAACGCGGGTTGCGGGAGCGTTTGACTTTTCCTTTCTCTCCTAGAATTTCAGACTGAGATGCTTCCCTGGTCCAGAGTTTTATTGTCAACTTTACAGCGTACAAATCGTAGATGATGTGTTCTTGCTGCCAGCTTTCCCTGTTTTTAAGGTAGTTTTCCAGCCCATGTGGGATCCCGGGGCTTGGCTGACAGGGCGGCTCCAGAGCGCGACGCCCCGCGGAGCTGCCACCCCACAGCCCCTTTGCTGACAGCTCCTTCTCATCCCCCTGCTTCTCTGAGGGCAAAGTTGTGCCCTTTTTCCCCTCCTGCTTTTCCTGGATGGAAAACATTCAAAGGAATTTCCCCATAGCAAGAACTGTGGCACAAGCTGTCATCCTTAACGCTGGCATTTCGGTGCAGAGACTTGTCATGGGTCTGGTGATGATATTCCTTGTATCAGGAAAAACATCAGCCTCAAAGTATGAGGTCCCAGGCACGAGCTGGAAGTACTGTACTGCAGCCTTTGGCCAGGGAAGTTGATTTATCCATCAGGCTGGCTGCAGTTCAAATAAAACTTCTTCAGTTCTGTCAACTCTGTGCGGAATGAAATATTCTAATGAAAAAGAACCCTGAATCTGGGTTTGCCCAGCCATTTGGAAAGGGTAGGTTAATTTTCCCCGGTTTTTTGGGGCTGTTTAGTGGCTGTGGGAATTGAAAGAGGCTTCATGTTTAAGCAGAAGACATGGAAAAGCTTCTCAGAACACAGCATTGGCAATTTGCAAGTGTTTTGTTAAGATCTGGTGGATGATGCTGTCTCATAAAACCTGATGGGTGTCACATTTACTCCTCACATCAGATTGAGTATTCCTGTCTTTGCTTTGTGTTCTGGTTATAGTAAGTTAAAGAAGTAGAGGGTGGAGCTGCCGGTGAGCAACTCTTCAATCTGGGCTCATGACTTACACCTGCCCTAGAAATTGGGGTTTTTTTTCAGACCCCTCACCCCAGCTGTGAAGGATATTTAGATTGTAGACCCTGAAAGGAGAAACAGCATCTGGGCTCACAGGTAAATTAAAGACCATGTATGTGGGGTGCAAGGTGATTGTTGGGGTCCCTTCTTGCAGGGAGCACTGAAACTTTGGAGGGGAGGTTTTGGCAGGTCACTGCTGGTTTTGCTCTGGTTACTGGGATAACACAATTGTTTTAGGCAGGAACTGGTGTTTTCTCCACTGCTGTTTGCAATGCTGGAAGATGTAATTTCAAATGCAGTTTGTCACACCCAGGTACAAAGATGTAATTCTAAAATGCAGTTTGTCATGTTCAAGTATGCCTGGGCCAACTATCATTCCTTATGCCATGTTCCTATAGTTCAGGTTTTTTTGGTCCTTCTGCTTTGCCAAAGAAAATAAGATTCAGGTGAAAGGATGAAAAATTCCATGACTATCTTCTGCACCAGTGGGGGCAGGGAAGCCAAATTTCCTCGTTATTGCCACCCACATGTTTTCTCCTCCTGCTCTGCCCCATTGTGGTGAGAAAACTGGATCTTTGGCGTTTTACCAGGGAGTCACCACAGAGCATTTTTGTGTGAAGTCAGCAGCAGTTTTGGTGACAGAGCACAGAAGAATAAGTTGTAATTTATTTAGTTCTACAGTGATGTTTTATAAGTGTGCACTCCCCTTTCTTGCACCATGAGCCCCTGTGATTTCTTAAGAACCAGGAATAAACATTTTGAGCTTTTTAATTAGTTTTTGTTTCTCCTCTCTGAGACAATAATGCTGGTGGGACACTGGAGTTGACTTTGGTTGGTTGGGTTTGTTTTACTTGGTTTGGTGAGGTGGTGCTCTGTGGGGAGCTCATGGTGGTCCTGCTGCCAAAGCTCATGGGGGTTTTTTTACCCTGTAATGTTTTCATAGAATCAGAATGCTTTGGGTTAGAAGGGAACTTAAAGCTCATCCAATTCCAACCCCCTGCCATGGACAGGGACACCTTCCATTACACCAGCTGGCTCTAAGCTCCATCCAGCCTTGCCTTAGACACTTCCTGGGATGTGCTGGGATTTATTAGTGCCTAGGTTATATGATTGGAACTTCCATGGGATTATTAAAAAGAAATACAGCTGCAGTAGTTGGAGGGGAAAACCTGTGTTGGAACAGAGTGGGCTGATGGAGAGGTTTGCATCTGCACCTGCAGGCTCTGAAGGTCAGTGTGGGTGGGATGGAGTTTGCTTTGCCTGCTCTGTCCTGTGTCAGAAGAAGCTGGTGAGGAACAAGGGCAGTGTTTGGGGGGAGACATCAAAGCTGTGCTGCTGCAGAGGATGCCTCAGAGTGCTGTGTGTGTCACTGCCTCCATTCCCAGTGTTGGTGTGATTTTGAGCGTTTCCCATATGTTTTTTCCAGTGGGGAGATGTGTGTAGCTCCCAGGGAGCTGATAAATAGCTGCTGCCAGACTCCTGGAGCAGCTGTGAAGTGGGCTCAGCATTGTTGGAATCAACTTTGATGGACCCACCAACCCTTCCCTGAGGTCATCGGTGCTGCTGCCTGGCAGGGTTGCCAATTTTGGGGTTTCCATGGGGTTTTTAACCCATCCTGAAATCCCAGCCAGGAGCAGAGCATGCTCTGGGGGATTCTGGATCTCTGCTCTGTGGTTTTGCCAGGGAAAAACAGCCCCCAGAATACCATCACCTTCCAGGTCCCCTGCCCACAGCTGGTGGGAGCTGTGTGTCTCTGCCTGACAGGGTTATTTGGGATAATTCAGCCTTGGTTTTCAAATACATGGACTTCTGGGTGGACCAAGGTAGGCATCTTTGATAGACATCCATAAAGTCCCATCTGTTCTGGGACTTTACTGTAAGATGCAAATAAAACCTGAGTTACTTCAATACATCAGTTGTAGATTTTAGTTATTAATGATTTGCTCCTCCAGCCTTATGTGGCAGTAATTTCATGTATCCTTTAAGGCAATAAAAAACAGTGGTCCTGCTGAGTGTAACTGCCCTGCTTCTTCTGGGGATCCTGTCCATCCCTTCTGATGGAAGTAGGTTTTATCTGGTTTAAATAAACCTGCTTGCTTGTTGAATTTTGGGCTCAGGTTCACCCAAGTCCTCTCCCTAATCCCCACCAGGAGCTGGAGCAGAGTGAGATTAGGAAGGATCTTTCCCACCATGGTGGCCAAAGAGAGTTTGACCAAATCCCACCATTCTCTGGGCCCAGGTGTAGAGTGCAGGGTGCTGTGGTGTGAGTTTTTTGAGGAGATGCTGTAGGAACCTCGTGGAGCTGATTTTCCCCAGGAGTTCCTCTGCAGTTGCTCCTGTGTACATTCACTTGTGCAGTGTTGACAGACACTCAGCCACTGTTTCTCTGCAACAACACACAGCAATTATTGCAGAAATAGACCCCTGAAGCACAGCGCGGAGGGAGAATGTGAGGATTACAGACATAATATTTACAAGGAGCCAAGTCTTTAATGAGACCAGGAATAATGCAGATGGATTCTCTGTTGCTAAATATAACAGATATGTAATGGATGCTGTCTATCTTAATTTTTTTTTTCTTAGTGATCCATTCATTTTGGAAAAAGAGGAGTTTCTGTGCTGAAGAGATTGGCACAAAATTGGGGGATATTCCTAAATTAGCCTGGCTTTTGGTTATTACTGTAATAACTATAATGTGTAGCTCTGCAGGGTGTGAGTGACCCTGGCTGGGAGCATGGATGAGCCCCTTAGAAATGCTGCTGGGCTTTGGGAAGAGTAACAGGTGTACAGGGAATACAGGATCAGCCCCAAAAGAAGCAGAAGGAGGAGATGGAAATCCATTCATTTCCATGCAGCAGGCACAGTGTTGGAGCTGTAACATCATTTTTGGGGTGGAAAATCAGCAAATCCAGCAGTGAATCCCATGGGTGGATCCTGTGCAGGCAGTGGGTGTCACACCCTGGGGTGTGATGAGCTCTGCAGGAGTGTGGGGAGTGTCCTTTGCTTGTGCTAGCTGCAGGGAAAACCCTGCAAATAAATTCCCCTTTAAAATATATGTGAGGCCAAATGGAGGATGCTGGCGGTGCCTGTAGAGTTTCATAAACTGTCCATTTTTTGGACATTTTTATGTTGAAAACCAGATTTTCCGTGCAAGAGGATGTTAGAAGGAATCAGTAAATTAAGCAAAGTAATTAGGCTAAATAGTAAAGTTACATTTAAAAGTTGAGAGCTTTAAGCTTTGCTGTGATTAGTTGTGGATGAAATTAATTTGAATTCAATATGTGGAAAAAACCCCTTTTTGTTAGTTTTCCAGATCTCATAGTTCTCAGAAGTTTCATGATCCTGCAGCACAAGTTCCTGTAGATTTTTTATTGGTCACTTGTTTGAGCTGGTCCCTCTTTTCATACAAAAATGGTACAGTGCAACATTTGAGCCTGGAATTAGGGTGTCCTGATGTCTAGTCCTGGAATATCTGTGCTAACTTCAGCTTTGCCCTTTGCTGGTCACAACAGCATTTCTCAGATGCCATACCTCTTCTACCTATTTTCTGTTCCTAGAAGGAAGCAGGGTATTTTTATATGCTGCAATATCATTCCTAGGTGAAGTGCCAGGCTGGCACACTTTTCCCATCCATAAGTCCATATATCTGTATCTGGACAGCAAAAGTTATATAAGAAGCAGCTTAGATAGATTTGGGGAGACAAAGTACAACTTCTGTTTTTTCTAGCCAGCAGGTTGACATGTTTCTTGAATTTGTGCTTTCTTGGAGCTGACCCAACTTCACTAAATACTGTTCCAGCCTTGCTTGGGGTGTGAGCTCTCACTCACAGGCAGTGAGGTTGTGGCCACTGATTTTTGTTGTGGTTGTTTCTGAAAAAATTCATTTGAGTGATGTGTCAGGAGGGAGAATCTGGCCAGGTGTCTGTGCTTTTCTGTTCCACCTTCAGCCATCACCCTGCCAGCCGAGGCTCTGGGTTGTTTAAGGTGCTGGATACCAAACTGGGGTGCACAGCCCTTACCATGCAGTGCATGTCTGCGACGCCAAGTGCCTGAGAGGGGATCAATAGCAGAGAACAGAAATCAGAGCTTGAGGGAAGGGGAAAGGGATGCACAGAGGAGCTGTGGCTCATAGTCATGAGACCAACAAACAGTTCTGTAAAATATTAGAAATAAAACGGGGTTGCCACGTGACGTTAATAGAAAAATCATAATTATGATGCTTTTTGATGGAGAAAAGTTTTGATTTGTTTAGTCCCTGTTAATATTGTGGTAAAGTGAATGTTGAGCAGCCATTGCTGTCATCAAACCTTTGTGCATCAGCCCTGGTGTCTCTCACTGAAGAGGTTTACAGAGTAAACTGAGCCAGTAATGTGTATTTTTTACTGAGTCTTGAAATACTGAAGAGTTCCTGTGAACTGTGGCAGTGCTAATCTTGTGTTCTTCTAGAAAAACAGTAAATGGGCCAGGCTGAACACCACAGACCTGTCAGCTCAACCTGAGCCCTGGGCAAGCATTCCAAGGATTGATTTGATGATGGAGGCAGGGTGGTGATGCACTCAGTCTCCAATGGCCTGGGTTTAGGGGCAGCACATCCCTGAGAATCAACTTTTTTCATGTAAAGAGCTCATGAATGGGATTGATAAAAGTAACTGAGGGGGTTTTATTTCTTAAAGTTCAGCAAGAAAAGCAGTGTGGTACAGCACCACTGTTGGGGCTGAGGATGTGCAGAACAACAACTGGCTGACACCCAGCAGAGTGTCAGCTCTCAAAATCCGCTGGTAAAATCAGGAATAATTTCCAAACAACCCTTTCTAGAAGCCTCCCTGAGCACTCCTTTTTGTCCTCACGCTGCTTAATGTGTGAGCAAGCCATGATAAGGCAGAGAGTCACTGCAGCTGGAGCTTGAAATGTCACCAAGATTGGGAGAGTGGTAAATAACAAACAGGAGTGACCGCTGGTGACAGCAATTTGTATTGCTTGGCTACAAGCAGGTAATATTTCTCAGCTGGCCAACTGTAAATTCCTCTATCTCAGAGCAAACAACTCAAGCTGTAGCTCCAGGATGCTGTCTGGAGAAATCAAGTCTTCATGGAGGAGTGGGGAGTGGATCCAGTGCCACTAATATGATATTATGGCCAAAGGTCTTGTGTGCTCCTTGTCTGTGCTGGCAGGTGGCTGCCAGGCTGCAGGAGGGACGTGGCAGCCTCCCTGTCCCTGCTGCCTGGCAAGGAGGAGCTGGGGAGGGCTGTGGGAACACCAGAGCAGTTGGGAAGGGATGCAGGGGAAGGGTCCAGGACCTCCATCTGCTTGAGGTAGCCAGGAGAGTGTTGGAAGGTAAATTGATTAAGGGAATTAGTGTTGTCATGGGGAAAATAAATTGAATAATAAAGAGCTCTTGGGTCTACTAGGCAGAGTTTTAAAAGACCTGAAGCTGGAAGGTGAAAGAATAGAGCTAAGGTGCAGTGTTCCAGCACTGAGGGTGGTGGGAAAGGCTGCTGAAGGTGCTGATGGTTTCTTTGCCTTTGGAAATGCCTAATTCAGGGATGTTTGTTCATTGGAGTGAATGAGGCTCAAGCAGGGATTGATTTAGGTAAGTTAGTGTGCAGCGTGTCAGGCTGGAAAATCACAGTGGTCCTTCAGACCTCAGAATCCATGAAAGCCCATCATTTAAATAAAATTATCCAGGTGTTTGCAGATTCCAAGTACCAGCATGACAGATTTTCTTCAAGAGGGTGACTTGCAGAGTGGAGACCTGTGTCTGAAGGTGGAGATTGCAGGATGGGACCTTGAGCGCTCAGGAAAGCTCGTAGGTTCTTTATTTCCCACCATTTCCTTAAAAAATGCCTCATTTTTGCCAAAAATGCCCTGAAACAGGGATGAGTTACCTTTGATGTCAACACCAGGTCCTTGGCACGGGGTGAGGAGTTCACAGGGGCCGTGTTGGTCCTTATTGTGGCTAATGCCTGGGTCAGGTGAGAATTAGTTCAGGTGCAGGAAGGAAATGAGGGAGAATTATTTCTTTTGATAGTCGTATGCTTTATCTAATTGTGCAGAATTTATTCAAACTCCCAGTCAGCTCTTGGTGGCCATGCTACATCAGAAATAACTCTGGCCCTGGTGGGAAACCTGTGAGCAGAAGAGTAAAAACTGATCAAAGCAGGTCAAATTCAGATTTAAACATTAACTGGACACTGCAGGTGTGGGGATTGGAACAAAACCAATGCATTTGTGTGCAGTTTATTTTTATTTTGAAGCGAGAATGTACAGCTGGATGTTTGCAGTTTTCCTCAGCTTTTAGGTGGTTTGCAGATGGGTCTGTCCATCTCATGAATCATTCATGGATGAGGTCAGTGGGATCACTGGGTTCTGGGCCATGTGGTCCTTGAGTATGCAGGAGCTGTTATGGCAGGAACATAGTTTCATATCCCTTCTGCATGTATGTATATCTATTTTTAAATACACCTATAAACCTACATACCTATAGATCTATACACAGAGGTATATATCTATCTCTGTTTAAAAATATGTGTACAGAGGTCTATATCTACTGGGAGTTCTTAGGTCAGTTCTTCTTAGTCAGTTCTGAGTTCTTCTTCTTAGAAGTCAAATATGTTAAAAGCCAGTTGCAAACAAAACAAGGAGTGTGGTAAAATGTCAGACTGACAATGTTGAGGGGTTTATTTGGCCACTTGCTGTCCCTGTGCTGTCTGACCTCTAGGAGAGGAACTGGAGCAGAGCAGGAATTTGTTGGTGCAGTTAAAAGCAGGACAGTGAGATGGGCTCTCATGGTATCACAGCTTGGGCTAATGCCACGAATTAAGGACATTTAGATGTTTGGCTTTGTATGATTTAGCTTAAACAAACAAACATCACATTAATCCCATTACTCAAGCAAATGAAATAAACCTTTAAGGCACTTAAACCACGCTGATGGTGGGTGTCTGTCAGAGCAGTGAGACCATTTCTGGACAGGGCATCTCCTCCTGCATGTAACTTACTCTCAGGTGTAAATGCTCACAGCTTGGGCAGCTGCTGGGAGGGTCCCACAACTGCACCTGGGTTCAGAGGGACCCACAAGGGTCATCCAGTCCCCCTCCTGGCTCTGCACAGACAGCCCAGCGATCCCACCCTGTGCATCCCTGAGAGTGTTGTCCAAATGCAGCCCTGGGGCTGTGCCCGTTCCCTGGGGAGCCTGTTCAGTGCCCCACCACCCTCTGGGCAAAGAACCTTTTCCAAATATCCAGCCAAAACCTCCCTTGACACAGCTTCCTGCCATTTGGGAATTGCATTGGCCAGGCTGGCAGAGCCAGGGGCACAGAGGGTGAGGGGTTTTGCTGCCAAGCACCAGGCACTGCTCCCTGTGCTGGCACGAGTCAGCCACGTCACTGTGTTACTTCTTTATCCTTTCATTATAAAAGATGGGATTGCAAAGGTCCTTGTGGGGAATGTAATAAACCCCCCTAAAGCTGTCACACAGAGCGATGTATTCCTATGTGCCACGTCCTTCCATCGCTCTCAGAGTGTAATGGATGTGACAAACCTCAGCCTGGAGAGCTTGGGCATTTTCTTTTTAAAGTGTCCTGTGGACTGCACTTTCTTTAGAGAAGAATGTAAGGATTTTATTAACTTGGACATGCTAAGCTAGCCCAGGAATTTTCTGTTGTCTTTCATTGTGTTTGCTTGGGCTTTGGTTAGACAGGGGAATGACTGAACTACATGTCATGTTTATAAGATCAAGAGTACCTTGCTATTTTCACACAGATCTCTTAATAGAGATTAAACACAAAATAAAGCAGAATGCATCAACAGTGATATTCCCATAAGCAATATTGTAACTTGTATGCAGTGTAATTATATTTTGTACACTTGCCAATTAAGCAGTTACGCTTTAGAGAAAAATTACTTTCAAGAGATGGAAGAAAAGTATTGCAGTAAATCAAATAAAATATACATGTGTTAGAGGGTTTTGTGCACGCAGCTGAAATGTTAAAATTTCCTGCTGTATTCAGGTTGCGGCGTGCATAACGATGCTTCGTGTCCTGTAGCTTTTTGGGACTTGAAAATAGCAGATAGGAAGGAAAAAAAAGGGCATAAAAAATACATTGCTTCCTGGGCTAGATGCATACCACGTAAAGCTGAGATGTTCAGTCTGTCCTGATCTGCATCCTCTGTCCTGTTGAGCTCCTGTCTGGTTCCAGCTGGGCAGGTACCCCTAGGTTGGGTCTGTGCACCCCAAATCTGGGGCAGCCAGCCCACAGCTCATGGCCACTGCAGAGTCACTCACCCCTGCTGCAGAGACTCAGAGAACCAGGGAATGGCTTGGCTTGGAGGGACCTTAAAGCCCATCCAGTGCCACCCCCTCCACGGGCTGGGACACCTTCCACTATCCCAGGCTGCTCCAAGCCCCCTCCAACCTGACCTTGGGCACTGCCAGGGATCCAGGGGCAGCCACAGCTTCTCTGGGCACCCTGTGCCAGGGCCTCCCCACCCTCACAGGGAACAATTCCTTCCTAATATCCCATCTAACCCTGCTGTTAGTTTGCCTGGTACACCTTGTCTTTCCCTGTGGGCTGGTGCAGAAGAAAAGGGCACTTGGAACAGTTTCACAACAAACTGATGTTTGCCTGTGATTTCCGTGCCAATCCTTTGGTATCTCAGATCCCCTCAGCAGTTAGGTCTGCTCTGAGGAGCTGTGCAGGTGTTGTCTTGTGTGAGTGATGCTGTGTTCATGTGCCACAAGCCAAGACCCTAAACCCTGAAATAACCTGCATGAAAGTGTACCCAGAAACACTGGTAATTCCCTGGGAATTACAGGAAACTCTGTAAAGTCATAAGGAAGTTACCAAGGTACTGATATTTGCTGAACAGGCACAGAATCAGTCCAGTAGCTGTTTAATTATTTTTCTAATGTAAACTTTGTGCAAGGTGAGTGTTAGAGAGCTTGAGTTTCTGATAGAAGTGATAAAACTTTTTTTTCTTATACTGTGAGGTCTTTATTTGAGCGTTTCAAAACATTTTGCAGAGCCATCAGTAGGTTAAATGAGCTGGCCAGGACTATGGTCAGGTTGGATGGGGTTTGGAGCAACCTGGTCTAGTGTAAGGTGTCCCTGACTCTGGAAGTGGATTGGAACAAGATTCTTTAACCCACACCATCCTGTGATTCTGTGCTGTGTGTCTAAAAGGGGGCAGGGGAAGCCCTGTGGCTCTTGCTCCCCATCAACTCTGGGAGTTCCTAATCACATAAGATATCTTCTGTTTTTTTCCTCTGTATCACTAAATGTACATTTTCATCTGGAACTCACAGCATTTCTTTACAAATCCCTTGCCATCATACAGAATTAGGAATATCTCACTCGAAATGCATCAAACAAATACATTGAAGTAAAAAAACAGCCCTCAGAAAACTCAGAGTAAGGTCTGCTGAGGGGGAAGTGCTGCAGGAGACTTTGTGTTGTGGCTGGTGGCCTGGGGACCATCCTTCCCTCACTGTAAGCTGTGGCATATGTCAGACTGGGATCTGCAGCTGGGCTTGGAAGTGTTTCCTCACATTGTAGGGGAAGAATTTGTCAGCAATTTAGTGGTGGTCCCGGCTGAAGGACACATCAGTGTTTGCAGTATAATCCCCTTTTATTTGAAAGGTTTAACCAGAGTGTTGTCTCTTGTGATGCACATTTTCCCCCAAACCAGAAAAAAACCACTTTCCAAGTGGCTCTGCTGTCCCTTCCTGAACTCTGTAATACACAGTCCTGTAGGTCAGAGGAAGGAATCCAGGCTCACCAGGTGTTTGTTTTTGAGGTGTGGCTGCGTTGGTGAGGCACAGGGCTCCAAGTGACAGCACTGCCAGAGCTGTGTGAGTGGGGCTCCATTCAGCACCCTGGGCTCCCACACCTGCAGCCTTTGGAATAAGCTGTGTGTCATCTAAAGTGCCCATGTTTTCAATGGGAATGGCTGAGCCTGCCTGGCATGGCTTGTTGTTTCTGTGTTTCAAACCTTCACGCTTTTGAAGGCTTACAGAAGGTGTTTGCGTGGAAAACCTTGTCATGAGAGTTTCGTTGAACATGACAAATAAAGCAGTGAAATAAAACAAAATTGTGTTGATGCAGAGTAGGGTTACCAGCTATGCTCCATCTCTGTTTTCCTGGCCCCTGGCTTGCAGCATCACGTTGCCATGTGGGTTGTGCCAGCTTCTGCCTTTCCCAGCTGTGCTCTGGGGAGGATGAGGATGTGCTTGGGCAAGGATGTGCTTGGGCAAGCTAGCACTCACCTGCTGTGATTCTGTTCCCACTCCCCACTGCATTTCCATGCCCACGGTGGGTTTCTTACCTTCACCCCTCTGACACCGTCCCTTTGCTGTGTTGGATACACACTGCTGGCTGCAGAGCTGTTGTTGCTCCCCTCCAGCCCGGTGCTTTTGGATCCTCAGGAGGCTGGCAGCTGAGGCAAGTTTATTTCTGTGGGTTTATTTTTAGGCTGATGCTCCTGGCCCAGCTGTTGGAGCTGGCCATCGCTCCGTGGTCCGATGGTGTGGAGCGGTGGTGACGTGCTGCGATTCTGGCCGAAGCTTTTGGCCCTGCCACGGCACATCTTCTCTTTGTGAGTTCTTCTAACAGACACTTGAGATAAGACACAGTAAAAATACTTCAGTTCCTTCAGTCTCAAAATGTTTATGAAGTGTTATCTATAACTTGGCGGCACAGCAAAGTGCTTTGTCGTTAATAAC
>VZRZ01002348.1:58241-162470 GCA_013398175.1 Climacteris rufus | reverse complement strand
GGTTTAAGATCAAATGAGGTGTATTTCTGGAGATCAAAACTTGTTAAAGCAGAAAGAGTGAAATTCTCACAATTCAGGGTTCCAACAGTGACGCAGCCAGGCCGTGTCTGTGGCTGGGATTATTCCCCGGAGGCATTTGCCTTGCTCATCCCTGATGTGCCATCCCAGTGGGAATGACCACTGGGTTCTGCAGCAGCACCAGGGGTTTGGAAGTGATGTGTTTTGGAAATGATGAGGTTTGGGAGTGCTGAGAGCTAATAACAGGACGAACAGCAAATTTTGTGGAGAGTTAAATGAGTGTTCCCTGCATATTGTCCTGTGTGCGTGTGCATTTTGGAAATGTTTCTTGCCTTTCTACTGACTTTGTCACAGATTAATTCCTGGGTTTATTCGTAGCTGCATTGCTTCCAGCAAGTTTGGGGGAATTGTACTGGTTCTAAAGTAATCTGGTTTTTTTATATCATGCACTTCATTGCCTTGAAAACTGTACTATGAGTCATGCTAATAAAAAGTGAGTCTAAATTGTATTTGGCATCACTTTTTTTCACCAACCTAGCACAAAAAGATAAATCTTCTGCTCAAAATGCACGACTTTGGTCGAATTGAAGAGCTTCCTTGTACCTTAGGTTTATCATTGCCTCGTAACCTTTCCTCCTCTCCCTCCCACCGTCCCAAGCCTCTCTGCCAATTTTAATTTGAGAAGAAATAAGCCAAGGTATGCTCTGAGTATAAGGAGATGATTATCACAACAGAATAATTACACTTGGGTACTTGATTTGATTTGTTAGCTGGAAGATTAGTTGGAAAGCAGAGAAGAAAATGAATGCATTGTTGACTGCAGGAAGTTATTTATGAGTTTTTACTTATGTTTAAAGGAATTCCCCCTGTGACTTAAGTAGCAGTGCGATTTACAGCCTTTCACATTGGCTAGCTGAAAAAATAAATAGAATAAAGACAGGAAGAATAAAATGAAATGGTACCAGGTTTTGTGGGTGTAAAGTTTCTGTTGTGGAATGCAGGAAGCGATGGCTTTCCAAAACCCAACCAGACAGATCAACAAAAATAATGCCAGTGTTGCAATGGAAGAACATGATCCCAGCATGTTTTGCATTAATTACATTATGGCAGAAGAAATGCTTACCTACTCACACACTGTATGGAGTTGTGTTATGGCTCTGTAATTCTTCCATAACTATCTTCATGTGTTATTCCTTCCATGGGTGCTTCTCCCATTCCTGCTTCCCGCGGTCAGGCAAATAGCAGGATCCAGGATGGAGGAATGGTGTCTGTGCTGGACACCTAATGCTGAGAGCTGCTGGTGCTGTTGATTGTGGTGGAGATGGACGAGGATGTGGGTCTGCTGGGTTAGGAAACACTCTGGAAGTGAAGGGGCTGCTTGGAATTGGGAATAGGTTTGGACGGGACTGGCTCCTGCAAAGGGGACTTTGCAGGTGTCATTGGAAAGCTCATGTTGGAAACTGAGCAGCAGCCAACCTGAGAGGAGTCATTGTATCTCTTGCTGCTGTCACAGAGGACATTGGGTTGGTCTGGCCCATCCATGGACTGGTCTCCTGAGATGTGTCCCTGTGCCCTGGTTGCTCATGTGACAAAGCACAGCCTTCCAGAGGAGGCTTTTAGCACCAAGCGTGCGTTACCACTTGACTGTTAAATCTTGTCACTCCATACTTGGTGTTTTTAAGTCATGTCCTGGGTCAGCAGGGTGCAGTAAAGTGGAAATAAAGGCAAACCTCCTGCTCTGGCTCAGAAAAACGCCGGTGACGAGTGCGCTGATTCTGTCAGAGGAGATCAGGGATGTTCCTGCGCCTTGGAGCGGTGATGGGGGCCAGGCTCTGCTCTCTGCTGTGCTGCTGTAGTGATGCTGATTTACACCAGCTGGTGACGTGCTCCAAAATTGTATTTCAGAGTAGCTTGGATGTGGATCAGACTCGCTGCATTTTTGGGAAGCCCACAGGGCAGGTTTCCTGCCTTTTCCAGGCAGCATGTCCTGCACTGGCAGTGGTTGGGAAAAAAATGCCAGGCAGAAAGCAGCCGCTGACATCTCCCATGGCTGCTTTTCATTGGTATGAAACCTTCAGGGACTGAGGGTATTCTCCTCAGGGGAATGGCCTGCTTGCAAATGCTGCATGGACAGTGTTTGGTGTTTGGTTCCTCTGCTCATTCCTTGGAAAGGCAGAAGGGGAAGGGAGTCCTGCCTGAAGTGCAGATTGCTTGTTCTGTGGACAAAATCTCTGTAAGACCTTACAGAGGTTTGGAAAGTACTGTGAACTGTCTGAAGTCAAGTTAACATTAAGACACCTTAACTCTCGTGCACCCCAGCAATCCAAAGGGATTGGTGGGAATGGACTCCACAAGCCTGTGGAGATGGACACAACCAAAGCTGAGCTGGTCCCATTTACATCTCAGGTGTTTGGTTGCTGTTGGGTTTGTATGTATCATGTAAAAGCAACTGGGTGAGCTGAAAAGCAGAGACAGAACACAAATTCTTTGCTATCGCCACCCTTTAGATGAGTCTTGGTCAAGGATCACTTTCCAAATGCAAGGAATGGGAATAACACTGTCTCAGAAGGCAAAAGATTCATTGTTTTTTTGTGGGAGCAGGAAAAATGGTTTGGATGGGATAGCAAAGGTGCTGTGTTGTTGGGTGCTGAGTGCCCTCACCTGGGACGATGGTGCTGTGTCGTTCAAGAGGCTCTCTGAAGAAATGAGCTTCCCCATGCAGTGTTGAGATTATCCAGGTGTGGTGGATGTCAGGCAGGATCTCCTCTGGTGCCCCAGCTTCCTGCAGAGGACATGATTTACGGGAGCCATGGGAGGAGCTCAGAGGGGCAGAACGGTGACCTGTTGTGCCTACTTGTGAAATCCAGCAAAAGGGCCGTGCTTTCCTACAGAGCTAAGCTTTCTCTGTATTTAAAGAATGTTTGTGACACTGATCCTCAGTGTTGTGTCAGCAGAAGGTATTGACAGATCCATGAACCAGAGAGCAGCTGTTCAGCGGGGGATTGTGTATTGACATTTGTGTCATGAGTTCCAGAGTGCTTCTTTGGGAATCCCCAGAAATTCTGCTCACCCTTTGTGATGGTTGGTGGAGGAAAGGGGGCAAATGACTTTGTTCTCCCTCACAAGCTGAACCACCAGTGTGGTTTTTTTTCCGTGGTGGATGGGCAGGTATTGGAGGATTTTTAAATACTGAGTGTAAGCTTTAAGAAAACCAGGTTTGGTGGTGATCGTGATTTATGTCACAACAGCCGTGCTGTAATTGGCTGTGTTCTGCACCAGAAAGTTGAGAGCATTAGGATAAAGTCTTTCAGTAACGTGCAACAAATTCTCATCATTAAGGAGTAACTATTGTATATGTTGTGTTGAGTAATTATAGAGTACAAGGAAGATTTGATACAGGAATTGTAGCTTAATCTCCTGCTCTTCATTATGTTTTCCCTGTGGTGGTAGCAAGAAATGGGAGGTATATTTTATTTTCCAATTCGAGTGTGCTTTACTCAGGATGGCCTTGCTTTTAATGTTGCTTCATGGGGGAGAATTTACAATGGGGATTTCCATTAATGCTAATTAGAGTTATGCCCGTGCACTTCACTGACCTGGTGACAGAGGAGGAGAAATAATCATTACATTCTTTGTCTTTTAAAAAAATAAAATGACCCTAAAATGTCTGATATGCCAGTGGGGAGCAACTAGGAGTGGGAGCTGCCATTGTTGCCACGTTGATCACTCAGTTGGAGAAAAGGGAAAGGAAAATACATTCCAGAAATACATTCTAAGTGGGGAAACTAATGAATAATCTAAGGAGAGATATTGTGATTATAAAACAAAACATACAGGTTGCTCCTGTAAAGTTGTCAGCAGTGAGTTGCAGTGGGTTTTCTTTACACGTGTGATTAACACACTCTTCCATTTAAAGCCATTAGCTATAGTGCTGCACTTGATTTAAAGTAAGTGCAGTTAATATTTTTGGTTATAAATTTCAGGCATGCTGGTAAGAAATCATGAAAAAGTACAATTCTTCATGTAAAGGAACCACAAATCCATGTTATTGCCCATACAGAAGAAGAGGTTCTTCTCCTGCAGCTGGATTTTGCTGGCTGGGAAGGGCTGGTTGTGTGTGGGGAATTAGAGTGAGCACAGAGTTAATGGGAGCTGTTGTGACACATCTTTTGTAGGGGAGTCTATCGAAACAGAGTGAGGAAAGGGCTATACCTAATCAGTATAAATGTCAGTAGCATATTTTAATAAATTCTTGATTTTGCTTGGACTGTTTGCAATTGCATATTTAAAAGGAATCTGCCATCCCCTTTCGAAGGTATGTGACATTTAAAAGATCTGTAAAGAAGATTGGTTTGACAGCTTCAAATTACATTTGAAAGAGTTTTTTCCTTTCAAAACAGAAAATGAATACTTCCTATTCTAAATGTCACTGCAGAGACATAAACATGTTTAATCAAATTATATATTTAATTTATGTAAAACGTGATTTTTTATTCATGCAAGAGACTCACTTGTTACATTTATACCATCTCCGAAGCTTCGGAAAGTTGGTGAACTGATGAATCTCTTGACTAAATCACTGCTCAGCAGTTTTTTAGATCATTCCAAAATAGCCCTTGGCTTGTTGTTGGCTCTCCCACTTCCAGCTGTTTGTATTCCACCTCGGGCTGCTGTTCTGCATTTGTTAGCAGAGCCATGGGCTTGGCTGGGTCTTGCCAGGGTGAAGGGAGCAGCTCCTATGGAGTGGTTGGAGTGGTGGTGGGCTTGTGTCCCCTTGGACAATTCCCTCGTGGTGAACCAAAGTCGCCGTGGTGAAGCTGCTGGGCCAAACCCGTGGAACCTCTCCCAGGGGAAAGGAAAAGCTGTGGGATGTGGTGCTCTGCACTCCAGCTTTCGTGGCATTTGCATCCAGGGCAGATCTGTGAGGCAGCCCAGCAGGTCTCCAGGAGATAAGGAGCTTTGGCTGCTGGCAGGGATGCTGCCCTTGCTGTGCTGCTGTGCAGGAGCTCAGTGCAGCAGCTACCTGCTCATCTCTGCCTCTGCCAGCAAAGCCTCCCGGGCTGGAGCCTGCAGTGCATCCCAGCTGCCTTCCAGCCTGGGCTGCTGTTCAGGGAGGGAGACTGAGCAGTGATCCTGGGCAAGTCCCTGGAGCAAAAGCCTGCTGTCACCAGCTGTGTGTCATCAGGTGGTGTCACCAGCTCGAGATGGATGGGCATCCAGTGGCTTGGGCGTCCTTGCTGAGA
This sequence comes from Climacteris rufus, assembly GCA_013398175.1. Lineage (NCBI taxonomy): Eukaryota > Metazoa > Chordata > Aves > Passeriformes > Climacteridae > Climacteris > Climacteris rufus. The sequence goes on along the minus strand of VZRZ01002348.1, from coordinate 157,209 downwards.
GAGGAAGCAGTTGAAGAGGAATCAATGACAGAAAACAAAATCAGGGAATTCAGCTATTTAGCCTTGTTTTCTATTTTGATGTCTGCAAGCTGCACGGATTTGGTGGGCAAATAGAGATCCTGAACTCATGCCTGGCCCAGAAAAGGTTGGAACTGTAGGTCACACCTGCCCTCGTATAGAGCAGGGCCTGCCAGACCTTTGAGGATGCACCCAAGTCCCAGGGTGATCAGGCAGCCTGTGGGTGAGCTGGAGGGTGCTGTGCAGGTTCTAAAAGCCGAGAGGGAGCACAGAGTGCAGTTGTGTTCCTGGAAACCCCCCCTGGAGGAGGTCAGAGCAGGTCCTGCTGGCTGCTCTGCCCAGTCCTGAGCTGGCAGTGGAGCAGTTTGCTCGGACAATGGCCTTGGAGCAGAGTCTTGGTTTATACAGCTCCAGTGTACCTTCCTTTTCCATTTTTTAACCTCATCAGGAACTACAATTAGTGATTCTGGTTTAAGTGGTCACTGATCAGGACAAAGCCACGGCACTGGGAGTTAATTGCTGCTCTCAGTGTGTGCACCGCTGCCAGGCAGGTCCTGCTTGAGGGCAGACCCAGACTAGCAGAAAAGCTTGGGATACATCAGAAGGCATAATCTGATAATTTATTTGGTAGATACCTGTGTATTCTGAAAGGTGCTTCTGTGCACAGCAAGGACAGAGCAAGCAGAGTCAGCACGGATTCTGGAGAGGAAGCCTCAAAAGGCTGATGGTGCTCAGGTAAATCCATCCTCTAGCAGGAAAATTTGCCGGGCATTGTTCATCTAAGGTAGCTAATGTTCTCACTATCTAAAACTTCTCTGTCCTCCTCATGTTCCTAGCAGGTGTACTTATATACAATTATTCATGTAGGACATGGCCAAGCCAGGGAACTGAAATGAGGATCCTAAATGAGTCCTGGAGACTGCTCCAAATAAATGTTGTGACTGACACAGCTCTGCCCATCAGGCCTCCCTTGAAGAGAGAGACTTTTCTTGAGTAAACCCAAATATGTGAAAGAGTTTGGATCTTTCAGCTCGTTTTTTTTTTTAATAGCAAGAGGGGTTGAGGGAATGAAGTGATATTGACAAAGCTATAATTTCACTAATTAGCCAGCTGTCATCTGTATGGAAAATGACAGGGAGTATTTCTTTCCTGGTTTGTAGTTTCCTTGCAAAGGAAAATGTATCTGTTTGAAGATACACAGGAATCTGCAGTTTGCTCAAAGCTTTGGATTTGTCAAACAGGGGGAGACACTGGACACCCCATCCCTCAAAGTGTCCAAGGCCAGGTTGGATGGAGCTTGGAGCCACCTTGTCTGGTTGAAGATATCCCTGCTCACTGCAGGGTGGGGTGAACTAAATAGCATTTAAAGGTCCCTTCCAACTCAGACTCTATGATTCTATGTGCATTTTTTGAGACCCCAGAAGAAGTTCCTGAGTGCACCTGCAGCATTGGCCTGATATCAGAATAGCACAGGAGACAACAGGTTTTGCTTTGCACCTGCTTATGTAAAATTTCCTGATCCTGACTTTCTCCTTCCCCGGGGTTTTCAAAGCTTCTTACTTCAGGCTGAGGATCCCACCCATATGGTGGGATCAAAGTGTGGTCAGAAGGGTTTGTCCTCTGTTTCCATCCTTACATCAGTCTGAAACTGAAACTCAAGCTGGGCAGATGGATTCAGAGTATATTTTATATTTCTATTTTGTTTCATTAAAAAGATAAAAACAAAAGCCTTGAAAATAGCAATATTTATAGTTCAAACACACTCAATTGGAGTGGAGACTTTGGACGACAGAGCAGCAAACAGTAGAGATTTTCAGTGTGTTTCTCCTTTATGTTTTAGGGGAAGTGCACAGTCTATAGTTTTTTTTATTACCCATTTCACTGTGAAATATGTTGCAACATTAAGTTGTATATTTCCATTGAAATATATGGCAGGAATAAAATTCCAGATAAAAGGTAACTATTTGACATTCTGTATAGTTGTTGTCATGCTGTTAAAATAACACATTGACTACTAACTTGATATGAGACAAAGATGAAGAGGAAGCTGTGTCAGCAGGAATTTCTGAGGAACTCTGTAGTACCGACAGCGCTGCCTTCGTTCGCCGTCCCCTTCCCGTGGACCTGCAAAAGCAGAGGTTGCCCTAAAATATTAACATCCTGAGAACTCTCCTAAGTAAAATAATCCACCCTGCCTCTTTCAAAAGAAAATATACTTGCAGTACATTTCAGCAAAGCGTAATGTTTAAAATTTGTTTTCACCCGGCATGTGCTCTGCTGTAGCGAGTTTAAATCTAAAATTAGAAGAAAGTGGAGGCAAAGTGCAGTTAGCTGAGCTAATGAGATTTCAGGAGATTGCAGTACCAGACTGGCCAAAGCCCTAATGTTATAGAGTGTAGGATTATCCCAACTGAGTCAGCCAAATTAAAATAATTTTTAATTTAATGTTTAATTTAATTTTGATGTTGCATTATGTATTTTATCCATCAGACCTAACTGCTGTCTTTAAAGCTTTTGCTGACCCATTCCTTACCATCAGTGGTCTTTGTCCCTTGTCAGGACATGTCCTGCCGTTGCTGTACTCAGTGCAAAGCAACCCTGGCACAGGGTGCCCAGAGAAGCTGTGGCTGCCCCATCCCTGGAAGTGTCCAAGGCTGGGTTGGACAGGGCTTGGAGCAATTTGGAGTAGTGGAAGGTGTCCCTGCCCATAGCAGGGGTGGGACTGGTTGACTTCCTCTCCTTCTGTGATTGTGTGAAGGGGCAGCAAGGATGGTACCTGGGGCAAGCCTGGCTGACCTGGCAGTGGGGCAGGTCAGGAAGCCCCTGCCAACCCCTTGCTGGCACCTTTGCCACCATAGCTGAGGGCTTGGAGATCACCACCACTATTTTCAAGGTGATTCTGTATTAAAAGATTGTTGGAGACTGAGTAGGTGCTGGTGTGTTGCCCCAGCAGAATGCTCTCCTGCTGCTGTCTGATCCTTCAGCCATCCCATCCTCATGGTGGCAGGACACCACCCTGAGCTGTGCCAGCATCATTGTTTTGGCAACTTGGAATGCTCTTTCCTTCCCAGTGTGTGTGTCCTCCCATGAGCATGTCCCCAGAGTGTCATCCCCTCCCAGTGCCCATTTCTGGGATGGTAGGAAGAGGTGGCTCCAGCCCAGCATTGTGATGTTGTTGCCTGTGCATTTTGGCACCTGGGTCTCACTGGTTTCTAAGAGCTTTGAAATTGCTGGGTTGCATTTGAATTCTGTTTGCATGTCAAGGTGTGGTCCTGAAGAGATGAGCAGTGACCCAGCTCTGCTCCTGGGGGAGTCAGCAGGAGGGTTAAACCCACCCTGTTTCCACAGAGCCCACCAAGGGCTGTAAGCATGAGCTGATATTATAAGCTCCTGGAGATAACACTTGTGGCAATCAAACAGCAAAATGGAATAGCTTGGTAGTAAATTAGATTTTTAGTCAAGTAGAAAAACCTGTTCATTTTCCATTGTAATGACAAACTTGGGTTTTTGCACAATGTGTTATTTCTTCACTTTTCATACACACGTTTCCCGTGCTATTTATAGATTTACATGTGTGCAACTTGAAACCAGGCAGTTTGAAATGTTCTAATCTCAGATTTTCCATAAACATTCCTGCTTGTACTGAGACCCCTGTGCACCGAGTTTATGAAAACAATCCCCTCTAGGCAGAGATTTTTCTAATTCCCTGAATATAAGGGTAGAAATTTATAATGAAGTGCTGCTAGGACCTTTGGTACAATGTTGTGAGTGTGTCTGCCTGCAAACATAGGAAGAATTTACTCTCAAGTCTTTTGCTGCATAAATGATAATTTCACATTCATATTATTGGTTTTGTAACTAAATTTCATGGAAAACGTGCTTTTAAATATGTAAAGAGTTCTGCTGTGGCAACATATACTTAAAATGCCTCATTCAATGTGAAGAATTACTGCAAAATAATTGATTCTGCTCAAATGTCTTCTCTTAAGCAGGTTTAATGTTTGGTATAAGAGGCCTTGTGAAGTGTTATTTCAGACACACACACACTAATAATAAGTTATTTGGCTTTCCCCCCATATGTTAATACTTAAGTCTGGCCTGACAGACATTAATGTTATTAAAGGGCTTTGCAGAGGAGACCATTGCATCGTTGCTGAGGCTGCTGTAATTATGACATGTGTGGGATGTGCAGGTTGGGAACACCAGGAGCTTTCAGAGAATCACAGAATAGTGTGGGTTGGAAGGGACCTTAAAGATCATTTGCTTACAACCCCCCTGTCCTGGGCAGGGTCACCTTCCACTGGATCAGGCTGCTCAGAGCCCTGTCCAGCCTGACCTTGAATGTTTCCAGAAGAAGCAGCCACAGCATCTGGTCTTGCAGCCTTACAGATCACGAAAAATCAGATCATGTCCTCGGGTGCTACCATTGCAGAAATGCTGTTTTCCAGGCTGCTGGTCAGGTGAATAATGAAAAACTCCAGGCTGCATCCTGGGTTGTCCTTCTGAATCAGCTGTGGGTTTATTCTGAAGTCCTTGGTGGCTTCCAGGTATTTTGTTGTGTGGAGTTTCCCCTTTCTCTTGGTATTTTTTTTTTCTCTGACAGTATGTTAACAAGTTTTACTGTCCTCTGAAATGTTTAATGTAACAGGGGCCAGGAGCAGTGTGTCTGGTCCCCAGATCCTCTCCAGAGGCTACTGACATTCCCATCATCTGTGATGTGTGGCTGCAGTGTCTGAAAATACTTGGAGTGCTCTTAACAGTTCTGGCTGGAACAGGACCGTGGCTTGGTCAGCTCAGCACCTCTTCAGTTTGCTTTCAACAGCACTTAGAAAATGCTAATGGAAAACAGCATCTGTGCATCCTACCCCACACTCCACTTCTGCACTCCCTGAGTGCTCCAAATTACTGCTCCCATCTCCTGGGGCTTCTGGTTGTACAGGGGTGCTGGAGGAGGGTGTGCTTAGAGAACCTTTCCAGTAATACAGCTCCACAATCATGTGCAGAGATCAAACTGGATCCACAGCCATGAATTGGTGCTGCCAGTGCAGAAAGCATATTCTTTCTGTTGTTTCCAGGGTTATCTTTTAGCTGTCATTTATCCCGGTCATCAGGGACTTTCCACAAGGGCAGGTACTGATAGGACAAGGGGAATGGCCTTAAGCTGAGGGAGGGTAGATTTAGATTAGATAGAAGAAAGAAATTCTTCCCTGTGAGGGTGGGGAGGCCCTGGCACAGGTTACCCAGAGAAGCTGTGGCTGCCCCATCCCTGGAAGGACTGTGAACACCAGGACCATTTGAGGCCAGGTTGGACAGGGCTTGGAGCAACCTGGTCTAGTGGAAGGTGTCCCTGCCCACAGCAAGGGTCTGTAAATGATCTCTAAGGTCCCTTCCAGCCCAAACCATTCTGTGATTTTGTGATTCTGTGATTTTTAGAGTGACCTGTTACTCCAGGAAAGGGAGTGTAATTTTGGTTCCAAAGCACATCTCCCTTGGCAGAGAGAACCTCAGAATTACTTACCTGCTTTTACCTCTTCAGAAAACATCTCCTTTGTCTATGATGAATTTGAAGAAAGCTTTTAAAAGGTATTTCTCTCACGACAAATTATTTTTTGGCAGTGAGATGATTTCTCTGCACTGATGCTGCCTCCTCAGTTTCCTTCTCCAGCATCCCTCATAGCTGCCAGGCTCCAGGTGCAGCCTAAGACCTGATTTTTGGATGCAAAAATCCTTGTATCAGGTGTTTGAAGTATCCATGGCAAAGGGCCCCCTGGAAGGAAAGGTTTGCAGCAGGAGCTGGGAGGGATCCGTAGCCGTGGCACTGCAGGCTGCACAGCACCACTGTAATGGGTGTGAAATCCTGTACCCCCTCGTTACATTTTGGGAAAAAAAAGTGTTGTAGTGAACTGACATTTCCCCCTTGGTGTTTGGTGAGTCCCTTCTGTGCATGCTGAACCGTGGCTGGTGCTGTGAAGGCAAAGGGCTAGGAAAATAATTATGGATTGGAAAAGGTAGAAAAGCACAGGGTGGCTTTGGGGAGGAAGAGGAGTATTTGGGAAGATCACACCACACCCATCTGTCAAAGGAAACCCCATCTACAATGCCCAGCCTGGGGGATTGTCCTTCCCAGTGTCACATCCCAGCCTGAGGTGCTGCTCCCAACCCTGCCTGGGTGAGTTTCCCCAAACCACTGGGCTCATGGAGCCAGCTCAGGAGAGCTGCCAGGAGGATGGAGATGGATGTGCCTGGAGGATGGAGATGGATGTGCCAGGAATGGCACCGTGCTCCTCCTCTCCTCTGCCCCCTCCCAATGCATGGGAGTGCTGCTGGATGCATCACCTCATTTCAGATTGCGTTTGCAGAGAAAGTGTAATTTTATTGAGCATTAGGATTGAATTCTTAACTGACTAATCAATTTTAGTAGTAAGTTAAAATGCCTGGTATTAATGGACAACTGCAACCATTAATCAGGGTTACAGTAGATTAACAGTTGTCAGCATTTATGCTGATGGTGGACGGATTGCACTCGCCAATTCCATATTTTTCTGAACGTGTAACTCTCTGGCTTTGCTCCTATTGATTATTTTCTCTCTTCCTGAGCTCTCCTTTGGAATCACAAGCCTAACCCACATCAGTGTATGGCTGTTTTGCACACTTGGTTTCATGTCAAAAGAGATGGAAAAGGTTCATTTGTTCAACTGTTTGACTGTTTAATTTGATCTGGGATGTGGCTAAACCAAGACAGAGTGGGTTTAATGAAACTATTTAACAATCTCTGGCAGCCCCAGAAATTGTAGGGCATTAGTAAAATATGATTCAAGGAGTGTGGGGGGGATGTAAATAAGAAACGCGCTTCAGGATTCACTTACAAAATTCATTTTGTTTTCTGTATTTCATCACAGTAAGCAGTTTTTTTGAGTCAGTGGAGCAAATTTTTTTTGTTCAAAACCAATCAAAATAGAAACAGTCCTTAAACCTTCCTTGGTTTTGTGATCATCCTTCCTTCATGCATTTTTTGGGGGGATAATTTTCAGTGTGAAGCTGGGATTTCTTAAAATCTTTTTAGTCCACAGTCTTCAATTAGCTGATTACTATAGATTATATTCATACTCTGGATACCTCATCAAGCTGTCTAATAGCTGGATCATATTGATTGTCCTTCAATTAATCACAGTCCCTATTTTCATTTATCAAACCCAAAATACATGTAATTAACTCTGAAGTGATATAGCTCACCGTAAAGTGATTTTGCTACTGCTGTGGAGATAACTCAGTAGATTATACTAATAGGAAATGCGAGTTGAAATTAAATTAATGGTATCGTGTCCATCACAGAAAAATAATTAAAAAACTAAAAGTGAATGACTGTAGGAATGGGTGTAAGAATCTTCTGTAACAGCAGATGCAGTTGTTTGTTTTTCTTATTTACACCTTGGGGTCTTGCCATCCTTGAGCTTTTGAGTGATTGCCATCAAGTTTCCCAGAGGAGATGCCAGAAAAGTCCCTGATTACTCAACAGGAAGGGAGAGGGGACTGAGAAGGTGCAGAGTGGGTAACTGCAGGTTATTTTTTTCCTATCAGTGAGCCAGGGGGAAAAAAAAGCTACCAGATGACATTGTTTTGCTTTCATAGCAACTTTATTCATTTGAATGTAATCTCTTCTTCCCCCAGTGCTCATATTGAAATTGGCTCAATGTGCTTAATTCCATGACAGACTGAATTGTAATAAATAATATACACTATCCCCAACCCAGCTTGCTGCAATTGGCATGGTATTTATAACAGCCAGGCTCCCAATTGCTCATCATGGCTGAGACTTGAAGCTGCAATTTTCTTCATAAACACAACTGTGTGTAAACTCAGGGAGAGCCGAGTATTCCTGTGTATCATCCCTCATGCTTCCAACCAGAATGGACATGCTCTGTAAGTGCAGGCTTTTTGGGAATGCATTGGCATTAATCTTTGAGAACTTGTGTTATTCCAAATTTTTTTTTCCCCCCATATGGATGGGAATACTTTTGTTTCTGGAGCAGAGGCTTTATCTTAGGACTTACCACTGATTCTTCACTATCCCTCAGAATACTGGGGTATTCTGCACTGAAAAGTGTTTGAATTATCTCTGGTTTTTTTTTTTTCATAGCCAGAATTAAGAGAAGTGTATTTTTAAAGTGTATTTTTAAAAAGTGTTGCCCAGAATTTGCAATGTGCATCATTCAAATAACGTCTGTGATGATACAAATTAAAAATTACTATTTTCTTTGAGTTGGTTTGGTTCCTCCTTGGAGAACAGGAGTTTGAGCTTTGTCACTGGTGCTGTTTCACTACCACTTCAGCTTTCCTGCCTTAGGCACTTTGTTATCAGACATTAATATCTGCAACAGCAACCAATTATCTTGTAATTTTAACAAAGGCATCAGAAAAGAGAAAGTGGTTGTTGGTTTGATGGTCGTAAATACATAGATCACAAGCAAAGAGCCTTTACTTTTATTATGCAAAATAATGACTATGTAGCTGTTAATGGAATTTACTTTATACTATGACAATTTATACTCGTGCATGTCTGGGGAAGAGCTTTCCCACCAGGCTGTTTTGACAGCTCTCTGTAATAATATAGGAGAGTGATGTGTCTAACGAAGTCTCCGAGAAAAAGATCTGGTTTGCATTTCAGAACGTGTCATTCAATATGTTCTGCAGTGGGAGATAGCACGGCAGAGCTGCCTCCCATCCTGAGCTGCCACTGTCTCCAGGGCAGGGCAGGGCAGCTCCTGCTCCAGCCTTTGAGCAAAAGTTGTTTTTATCTCAATCTGTGCGTGGTTGTTTCGTGGTGGGATTCTTGGGGTTGTCCTGTGGCAGGAGTTGGACTGGATGATCCTTGTGGATCTCTTCCAACTCTGGTTATTTTATGATTCTGTCGTATTGGACTGTGTAGTTGTGATGCCTCATTTTTTGGTGATGAAACTTGTTGAAAGCCTGACCATCTCGGGTGCCCTGTGGGCAATGGAGGCTTCAAGCTGTGGTTTCTTGGATTGGGAAGGAAGGACCTGCAGGACCTGTTTGTGCCCATGGATGGGAAAGTGCTGGTGACGGAGTCTGCTCTGATGATGTAAATGATCCCTACATGTGTATGAAGTGATGACTGTTGGAAGAAATCATAAATAATGCGATGTATGAAAATAACACTACCTGAATGGAGAATGAAGTGTAGTCTGTGGAGTTTCCCGTATTCACGGGCCGGCAATGTGGCTGAATTTAAGTGTTAGGTTGGGCTTTGTTGTTGTTTGTCTCTTCCTTTTCCTCAGCAAGCTTTTCTTCTCTGCTAATCCTCAGAAGCAGCCCAAGAAATGACATTTATGCATATTTCATAATGTGATTTCTGTAGGCACACAGAGCAAACAAATCAATTTCTCAGCAGCACGCTGTTTAAAAGAAACAGCAACAACCTGTGGGATAAGTTGCAGAAGCTGTTAAAATTAATTATAAATGGCAGAAGATATAACATTTGGGGGAAAAAGTGCTAATGTGTGAAGAATAATAAACATTCAGGAGATGAAAAGGAACTCTCTGTCATCTGATTATTTAAACTTCATATATTTATAAATATCACAACACGTTAAAACAATGTACCGCTCGCTACCAACAGCACATTACCATTTTATTCTGGAATTGGAACAGCCTCATCTGCTCCCTCAAATAATGACTTTCACCTTTCTGGGCTAGGAGTTTTGCCATGGATTTGTGTCTATGTGACTGTCAGTGCACTGTAATATTTTTCAGACCAGAACAGGAGTGGGTCACTGGTGGATGTGGGTGGGGTTTTACTGCTCTGTGGGTTTCAGCTGCTCCTTTAGGAGATCGTTTTCTCCTAGGCAAGGTCTTGGGCAGTATGGATCAGACTTGCATTAGGGTAATCCAGTGTGGCTGTTGCAGTGGTGGATGTTTCACTGGGACCTGCCAAAGGAAGAAGAACATGGGAAAAGATCTTGGTTTGAAGTGAGAATTGTTTAGAATAAGCCAAACCTCTAGAAACTGATGCTGATACAGAAGCGTTCACTGGGGTGCAGTTAATTTCCCTTCAGCCTGTTTTCAGTAGCAGGAGCTGGTCTTTAAAGTCTTTCAGGTTCCTTCAAATCCAAACCTAAGAGTCTATGCTAAAATATCTTTATTTTTATGGGGAAACTAACGTAAATTTACCCAGCTCAAGTGTTTTTTTAGTGCTACAGGCTTTGGTGAGAGTAGAGTAGGACCTGCCAGTATATCTGGGGTATGGAGTATATGTGGGTGGTGAAAACACTCTGCAGCCTTGGGGATTGGATCAGATGGTCTTTAAAGGTCATTTCCACACCAAAGCATTCTGTGATTCCGTGAGTCTGTGATCCATAGCCTCTTGAAGGTCCCTCTGGAACACAGCACTGTAGTTTCTTCTAACCCACCATCCCACCTGAGCTATGCAGTGGAGGTCACTGCGAAATCTGTAGATATTGAGAAATGTGATAAAGTGGATGAGATCTTCCCTGGTAAACAGGACTGATGCCACTGAGGTTGGCTGGGATTCTGTTCCTGTACAGCAGCTGTACCCCTTGTACAGCAATAAACAGAAGCACTATGGCATGAACTTTTCTCAGCTTGCCTGTATGGTGAAGAAGTGAGGCTATTGGGCAGCAAAATACGCTCTAATTAAAATTAAACTGTTATTTTTATTGTGATTTTATGGATTACATCAATGCAAAATACTTGGAAGGCAGCATGTTCCTGCTTGGGACTTGTCATGATCCTGAGTTTGGGAGTATTTTGGTGAGAAGCTGCTCCTGGCTGGGCAGAAAAGCTTCTGGGTGGCCAGCAGAAGGGCCATGTGGGCAACAAAGGATGGAAAGCATCTCTCAGCCACAAAAGGGGCTCGAGGAGGTGGGTGGGATATGGAAAGCTGCTGCAGAGTGACACACTGAGCATCCTCACACCGAGGGCTTTGCTAAACTGTGCCTGGATTTTGTGCCAATGAGTTTGGCAGGGTTTTGCTGTTGTTCCCTGTGGCACAAGGCTGGACTTCCACCACAAACCTCCCCATGATTTTAGCAGCCTCTCATTGCAGTTACCTCAAAATCCGCTCTTAATTTTTTTTTTCCCCTTTTCCTGAAGGTGCTGACCCCGTAACGCAGCGTCAAAACCGCTTGGTCGCCGCCACCCCGCGGCCTGTCCGATGGGATGTGACATTTCATCCCTAACATATGTCACTCCATGCTGGCACTGCGGGAGAGGCCCTCGCTTTGTGGGGAGCCAGCTCCGGCCTCAGGAGCCCTGTGTGCCTGCCATGTCCCCCCGGAGCAGGGATGCTGCTCCGGCAGCTCGGCGGGGAGGGTTCCCCGAAGCCCCCACCGGCTCCGTGACCTGGTCGGCGGCTTTGTCCCGGCGCAGGAAGGGAGCCGGGATTGGGGAGCGAGGCCCTTTCGGCTGAAAGGCTGTTAGATTCAGGTCACTGAGTTCGGGCTGCTGCGTTTTCTGACAAAGTCTAAAAAATGCAGATTTGTAGCAGCCTTATGTTAATGAATTCCGACTGCTTGGATTTCGCACTGAATAATGGCCGGAATTATCAGAGATAGTGACTTATGAGATGTGATTGAATATCATCCTTTTCTCGAGATTAAATTGATAAAATGATGTAATATCACATTATTTTTATTAGCAGGCTTTGATACAAAATTCTCTGTAGAGCAGAAGATTTTGTTACAATAAAACAAAGGTACTGGAATGGAAAAAAAATTCAATAAATTTTTAAAGCATAGTATCACATTTTAAATGCAATTTTGTGCATATGGTGAGTGAATGCAATACCTCTTTACCCTCAGGCCGCCCACTTTCATACATTAAAAATATTCTATTTAAATGCAGATTTTGATTTGCTATCTGGCGTGGCGTTCAAGGAGAAGAGACAGGAGAAAAGGAAGAGTGCGTGCATCTCTTAATTTAATTACATGTTTCTTTTTGACACGCAAAGGTACGAGCAGTTGTTAAGTGTAAGGACATGCCTGTGGTAACACAAACCAAAATGGCATGGTTGATTTTTGAAAATCTGTAAAAGAAAAGGTAATCTCACTGTCAGCAGAGAGTCCAGTGAGGTTTTGTGGATGTAAATATGTATATCTGCATCGTCACGTGTGTGTTACAGACCGGACCACTGGTTCCCTGCATTGTGACTGTGTCAGGACAGCCCTGCTGAAAATCAGATCCCAGTTGAAAATACCTGCTTGCTAAGCTAGAAGGATTATTTTTATCCAAGTTCAGTGCAATAGTCTGTCTTTTTTGTGTGGCCTCATCCAGCATGGCAGCGAGGTGCAGGTTTAGGGGTTCTCATGAGCCAGGGCAGGATGCCCCTTGTTCTGTTCACTTCATGTCATGTGGATGGCCATGACTTTCTGGAATTAAAACCAAAATGTTTGTTTTTATAACTTTCTTAGAATTGAAGGAGATTGACTGCAAGGGCCAAAAGTCATAGCAAAATGCCTTGAAAACCATGAAAGTGATTTTGCCATTTGATGGTGTGAAAACCAGGGAGGTGGCGTTTGGGCTTGGAACTCTTTGTCTTCATTTGTCTGTCACGCGGGTGAAAGCCTATTTCCAGAACTCAAGAATATTTGAATTTCAGTGCCCTGGAGCAAATAGGTTGAGTGGTATCAGAGATTATCAGATTTAATTCATTTATTTTAAATGTAAATTGATTTGAAGCCACTGGGAGCCATTAGAAGTGTGCAGTCGTTGGCCTCCGCACTTGGTGTATCTTATTTCTTTTACCGTACACTTCTGTCCATCTCTTCTCCCAGTCTTTTATCCGCCTGGTTTGCTCCTCCTGCCTCAGAGAGACCTGAGTTTTGGGGCTTTGTGCATCTCAGCACCTCACGTAAGGTGTGAGGCCTGTTCTCTTGACAAGTGCTGGAACATTCTGACTTTGCTGTGGCTGTATCCCAGACCATCATTTTCCAGAGCCAGAATTTCTCCCTGCATCCACCAGAACTTTTCTCCCTTGACTGCAACACAGAGATAATGCAGGTGTTAATGGTCTAGGGGGATGGTTTAATTGGGGTAGGCAATGAATGTCATTCCTGTGGTCTTGGGACAGTACTGGGCTGCAGTGGGACTGAGTTTAAAAGCCACTGGGCTCCCACCTCCACTGCATCTCCAGACTGTGCCAGCTCCATGGCATGGCTTCCCTGCCCCTGTGAGTTCGGTGCAAAATCCATGTTTCCAGGGACTAAATGACTCACCACGAGTAGTTTATAGTTTCCTGTAAATATAAATTCAAGGCTGCACCAAAGAGTGCCAAATGTGTGTTTTCGAGTCTATATATAAAATTATTTGATCTCACAGGGCATCGCATTTGCCAATTTTTCTCTTGGGCACATAGATATTAAAATCATATTATGCCCAATATGTGGTTGTAAAATTGAAGTCGTAGTGGAAAGGAATATTACAATTTTTCCCCTTTAATGTTAGTCTCAAAGAATGTGTCCTTCGGAAGAAAAGGTTATTTGTCTAATATGTGGAGAACAGCTCACAAAATTAAATAAGAGTTATCCCCATAAAATGAGCTGCAAAGAGAAAGCAACCAAGGAAACTTTGGGGGCATTAAACCCTCCTTGGTTTTCCAGCACCAATGCAAACTCTTAATTTCTCAAGGGTTGTGTTAGGGTGGCATTTGGGATGCAAGGGCTACTCCAATGCACAGAACACATCCACTCCTCAAACATGCAGGGTGGCACTGAGGGGGATTTAAAATATGCCCTTCTTTTTTGGGAGAAGGAAATCTCAACATAGAATTACAAAATGGTTTGGGCTGGAAGGGACCTTAAAGCTCATCTTGTCCCACCCCCTGCCCTGGGTAGGGACACCTTTCACCACACCAGGTTGCTCCAAACCCCATCCAATCTGTCCTTCTCCTTCAGCATTTAAAAATAAAAACATCTAGAAATATGTATAGTCTTAAAATAAATTTTAATAGGTGAGTAATAAACTGGTTTAAAGCATTCAGGGAAGCACTGGTGATGTTACCTGTCTTGTGAGTGCTTTGCTCGAGACTGCAATTTCAGACTGGTAAGTTGAGCTGGTTTTGGGGGTATTTTTTATTACAAACGTGGTGGGAGGAGAAAGAAAATCAGTGGAATTGGTTTACATATTGCCTTAACTACTCTCACAATAGTGGAAAGCTCTCATCAAGTATGTATCAGATTATTTTATGCCAACATTAATATTGGAAGCACACATGTAATCTGGAGTCAGCAGGTTCATACACTACTATCTCATTAAATTTTCAGGCAAAAGCTGCAAAAATTAATTGGAGGCGTGTAATAGTTTAGAATGTGAGCTGGCTTATGGTAATATAAATTACATGAGGAGAAGACAGTTTTATATACTGAGAGAGGGAAAACTGGTTTACTTTAATGAGAAGAGATAGAAATGTGGAGCTATTTTTTCATTACAGATGCACTCTAAACTGTTTGGACTTACTTGATGAATAGAGTTAATTCTCTGCTACAGTTCCAATAATTCATGTTGCACAGTTTAATGACTTCTAGATAAAAACAGGATTGAAATGTTAATTTCTATGAAGAAATTGGAGCACTCTCATACATCAAGCTTTTTTCTATTAAACTACTAGTTAATTTCGCTAAACAAGTCTCTTAGAGATATTTCATGCTACATAGATTTTTGTATTTCTCACCTGCTTTGTTTTATTCCGTTGGCCCTGAGCGTTGGCTACCGCTGGGATGCAGAAAAATTTCAGTTGTACTTAACCTGTCATTATGTTAATTAATTTTTTTCTGCAAAGTGCCCTGTGTTGTTTAGGCCTGTTGGTGCTGTATTTCCCAGTTGATTCTCGTGATCCATCTGGTGAGGAGTTTGAGTTCTCTGCTGCCTTTGCCATCCAGGCATAGCCAGTGGGCTTCATCCGAGGGGGGGCACAGAGAGCTGCTGGGTGGTTGGTGGTGTGTGAACCACCGTGCTTGAACCTCCTCCTTAATTCAGTTTGACTACAGGTCTTCTGTGTGCTGCCTAGAGGTTGGGCACTGCTGGCTGATTCTGCGTAGAGAGGACAAAATAGCTTTTTCTTTTGCATATTCTTTGTTTCAGGAGTTTCTCTGCTAACTTGCATTTGTTTAAGTTCAGTTTTCATCATAAGACATGAGTAGTTCTCTCACCAGCCTTGCCTCTCCCCTATGTTTGGTGCCATCCCACTCGCTGTTGCACGTGCTCATCCGTTCCCTTCCATCAGTTTGTTATTTGCAGTTTCATGTCTGTGGTTTGATACTTTTGGTATCCTGCAACATCTGCCCAGGGCAGTGGTGGAGTCACCATCCCTGGAAGTGCTCAAAAATGTCTAGAGGAGGCACTCCAGGGGTATGATTTAGTGGTGAAGTTGGTTAGTGTTGGGTTAACAGTTGGACTCGATGATCTTAGAGGGCTTTTCCACCCTAAACAATTCTGTGATTCCATGATCTTTACATGGGAACCTCATCATACAACCTCAGTAGAAAACACAGGTTCTACTAGGGTTCTTCTGAGCATGGAAATGGCCCTTTCCATGGGACTGTGGGACTCATGCTCCTGCTGGAGGTACCTCTTGGCCGTTCACCATTAAACCATGTTCCCACGTGCTTCACCCAGATGTTTTTTGAACATTGCCAGAGATGATGGTTCCACCACTCACACCACAAGAGAGCAGGGAGAGTGAGAGCCAGAGTCACTGAGGGAGGAGATCCAGCTCCCACACCATGACCCATGGCAGGGAGGGACAGACCTGGGCTGCCCAGCATGAGTGACACTGCTTGAGTTGTTGCGCTTCTAAAGAATGGGTTTTCACCTGTTAGGGTCAAAAAAGGCTGAATTTTGTGCACAGAGGAGAAACTTCTAACCTGACACTGTAGATGTGCAGTTCCATGGGGTTTTGTAGGTGTGGGGGTGAAGGAAGCATCATCCAGCTGCAGATTTTTGCAAACCTAGCAAGGCAAGGGTGAGCTTGGCCAGTGAGTCGGTGGCTGTGGGGACACCACAGTGGAGCTGTAGGTGAGCTCTTTCTTGGGGACATCACCATGGAGCTGCAGGTGAGCTGCCCTTTGGGGACACCACAGCGTAGCTGCTCAGGTGAGCTCTCCATTGGGGATGATTGCCCAAGTGGGAAGTGGCCAGTGCCAGCCTGTTACCCAAAACAGGATGAATTTTGGGTCCTGGTGACATCAACCATGTCCCCACCTAGGTGGGAAGGTGAGGGCCCGTGTTCCTCAGCCTGGTTTCCCCTATTCCATGCCCTGGGCTGCTGGTCCTGAAAGGCACTTTTATACCAGGGCCTTGTCCCGCATTGTGCGTTCCCGGTGTCCGACACCGGATTAAACAAAGTGTCACGCGTGCGAGGTGTGCGGTGCAATTATTTTAACCCATTTTGCCTTCTAGTGTGGAAAATCTGCTTAAAATAGGACTTGCTAAAGTCATTGTACCATATACAAAGGGGTTATTAAAATGCACTCTCGAAATAGAAAATAGGATTAGAAGAGACACTTTGGCTTTGAGGCCTTCTCCAGCCGAAAGAAGGCCTCGTGGCCAAAATGTCTCCTTTAATCTCATTTTCTGTTTTCTGGTAGGAATTTTAACTCTCCTCACCCCCTTCCAACCCCCCATCTCTCCCTGCCCACATGCTGGTCTAGCACCACTCAGCTCCCTTCCCACAACTGGGGTTCGTAAGATAAAATTATATTTTTCTCTTGTCATAACATCAAGACATTTTATTTCTAGTCCAAAAAAAATCCCCCCTAGAACTCACAACCTGTTTCTGTCAACTGACTTTTGGTTGTTTGCACTAAAGCTCCCATCTATCAGGATTCCTTGTACTTCGGTCCTGGTGAAGGCTTGTTGTACTTCTGAGTCCTTGGGACAAAAAGCACCTGGAAATCCTAATTCTTTAATGTGAGATGCTGCATTTTCTGTTTCTGCAGGTAATTTGATAGTGAGCACCTGTGATATGGATACCTCTATATAACTGTATTCTCTTATATCTGTATATTAGTTGAGAATGCAAAAGCTGCAAGCTACACCAACAACTTAATGTTTTAAACATGTCCTATAATTTAAATTTGACCTTTCCTGGATAATATCAAACTGATATCTAGTTGCTTCACCGCCTTCTAACATTTTGGTTCCTAAATTGAGTTTTTAATTTAACATTCAAAAATTTATGCTCCAGATTAGGGGAAAAAAAACCCCAACAAATCTTGCTGTAACTCTTAATTACAGTTAATTACTGTATTTCTTAATTAGATTCTTAATTTCCAACTATTTAACTTCATGTAACAAACTGAAAAGCAGCAGTCCACAGAGAGCCCATCTGAAAGAAGCAGTTGTGTTGTTTTTATATTTTCATATTTTAAAGAAATTCTGAAGGCACTGAATTTTATTTCTGTAACTGGGAAGGGCAGTAGCCTGTGTTTATAATTGTGGCAGGAAAATTTTGGGGGAAAAAATTACTTCTTTCAAAAGGCTTTGCATCCATATTGCAGGTTGGAGGAGGGAGAGAGAGGTGCCAGAACCAAATCCAGAGAAATATTTGGGTTACTCATCAGTTGGAATAATAAGAATTTGAAGGACTTGCTGGTAACTGGTTTTTTAAATGTGAAAACTTTCTGGATGTTTACAGTTGGAGTCCCAAAATTCCTCTCAGCTGGGTGATATCAGTATATACCCACATGAGTAGGTACGTTCAAGCCCTGGAAGTGTTTAAGGTCAGGTTGGACGGGGCTTGGAACACCTGGGATAGTGGAAGGTGTCCCTGCCCATGACAGGGGGTGGGACTGGATGGGCTTCAAGGTCCCTCCCAACCCAAATCCTATTCTGGGATTCTTTGATTAGAGTGCTCAGGGCAAGGTCCAGCTCCGGTGTTTGAGTTTCCTCAGGACATGTGTCACCAGCCCAGCTGCCCCAAGTCAGAGGCTCCCTGCTCCCCAAGCGCCCCAGCTCTCAGGATTTTTATGCTTTTCCTCACAAAACAAAAGTAAACATTAAAACCCCCCAAAACCATGTTGTTTGATTGCAGTGCAGTACCAGACACAAAGGTATTTCTGCTTCAGGAAGGCTGATTCTCCCTCAGAGGTGGATACAAATGGTCAGCTCTAAACCTTATAACAAAAGGTTAATTTTTCTTCCTTGACATCTTGCTGACTAAGTCAAACCCCGAACATGAGGTCGTTGGCTGTTTCATACGTTTCCAAAGACGGCTTTATACACCCGTGATATCAGTTTTGTGTCTCTTGGCAACAGATTGGTTCTGGCACCCTGAGGACGGGGTGCGTTGGCATTCTTGAACTGCCAAAAGGCACAAAGCGGATACTGGGGGGATTCGGTGCCTTGCTGAAAATACATTAAAACGCGTTTTGTGCAATAATAATATGTTTTGAAAAATGATCTTTTTTTTTTTTTTTTTTTTTTGCCTGCTTGTTTCNNNTTTTTTTTTTTTTTTTTCCCTGAGCTAGTCCTCCCCCAGCCTCATTTATGGTATGTTTGTTATGCCCTGGCTCCCGCTGCCCTCTCTGGATGGACCCGTCCTTGCTGGAACGCTGCTCGCCCTCGCCCAGGGGTGATGCCTCCATTGCAGAGCTGTTTTCTTTCCCTTTTTCCTCTGTGCAGAAAAAGGAAGGAAAAAGCTGGTAGAACCAGAAGATGAAAACATTCATTTAGGGTTTTTTCCTTCGGGGAAGCTGTTCCACCTTTGAAAGAGCTGAAAGTCCAGCATTTTGTTCAGATGCATGTGTCCAAAAAAGAAGAAAAAATACGTATTAAAAGAGGTGATTCTTTATATTATGGGGCTGATTATGACGTGTCTATTAGCTATCTTGGCAAAGTCTTTAGTGCCTTATGTGCATAACCAGGACAAGTGCTGAAACCGTGTAGAATAATTTATAATGCACGTCACAGCCAAAAATTTACTGTCAATCAGTGAGTTAAATAAGTGTCATCTTACCAAGCTCTGAATCCACCCATTTCATTACCACAAATTATGGTAATGCTGGTAGTGAGAAAGGACAGCAGCTGGGAGGTGCTGCACTGGCTGGGATGGGAGGATGAGGATGGATGCACCTGGGGATTCCTGCAGTTTCCTTGCCAGGTAGCCATGGCCACTCAGATGGGACAGAGGAGCCATGGCAATAAGAGAGCAGATTCCCACTTCCATTAGAGCCACAGGTGTTGTTCTGCTGGCTTCAACAGGACCAGGCTGAGGTAGTCCCTCAGGGCAAGCTGTGGAAGACCCAACTTGGAAGAGGCCAGAGTGGGAAAGAAGAGTTGGAGGGACAGGACAGAATGTGAAGTTTTAAGATTTGATGTCTGAGAAGTTCTGTGGTAGTCTTCTACTAAGAAGACAGTTCTTACAGACTCAGAAAAAATGGATTCCTTTCATGCTAAATTGCACCATCCTCTTTTTTTTATTGTCACAAATCTTAAGACTTGATTGTCGTTCTTCCCATTTTAAATAGAGCATGTGGGAAGAGCTAAAGAGGCAACTTACTCCATATCTAGTGGGGTGACACAAGTGCTGTCACGTACCCTGGTATTTATTCCTCTCCATTAAATTACATGCTTCAGACCATTTTTAAATGTGTATGTAGCCAATTTTAATTTTAAGGAGCCAGATTTTTAAAATTACATATACTTAAACAGTGATAGAACCCATAAAAAATTATTTAAAATCAATTGTGGGCAAGAAGAAGTCAACAAACAAAGGGGCAGAGACAGGCATATCAGCTTTAATTTAGTACTGGATTCTCTTTGACAGGAGCCATTTAGATAGAGGGCAAAAAATTATCTCACTGAAAAAGGCAGTGATTGATCACATGTTGGTAAGTGAATCAAGTCTGCAAAAAACACAGGCGATTAAGAGACAAAGAGGAATTATCATATTACAATGTTGCTGCCTGTCAAACCTCCGTCTTGTTGTGCATTCATGTGTCACGTTGTGACATTCGATCAGTGCTTAACTCCCTGGGACAAAGGGATGGTCGTTAAAAATCTTTAAATGCTGCTAGGAATTGTGCTGGGGGTGTAAATCCGTGTTTTGACTGCTGACAGAGATCTTTATGCCCACAAGAATAGATACACAGGACCTGGCTGACAACTTGTTAAGGAGATCTTTGCGCCAGAGCATTTCCAGCTCTTTCTCGTCTTTGGTGTTGCTTTGCTGGCCATAACGGGATGGGTTGGGAGGTGCTGGGGAGAGCAGGCTGGCACTGCGCATGGGTAGGTAAAACAGCTGAAAACTGATGAAACCAAAGGCATTAGTCTCCAGAAAATGGAAATTGGGAAGGCAGGTGGTGTGCTGGTATAACCTGCAGTGACATGGGAAGGATAACGATGTAGTTGAAAATGTGGGGGGAAAAAAAGAAAACCTGGGAGCGGCAAAGCTGTGGGTGGGGAGGCTGTCTGCTTGGATGGACTCTGGGGCTAACAGCAGCTGGGGATGGAGTCAGAGGAGACAAGATGTGCAGGTTCTGTGTCAGCGTTTTGCACAGCCCAGACCCAGTGGATGCCTGGCCCTGCTCAGCCGCTGCCCGGCGGCCGTGCGGAGATGAGCTGAGGGCAGCGCGCGCGTCGATGAGCAGTGACAGGTACGGAGGAGCTCTGTGGCTCAGCATGTTCCGTGCTGAGGTGCTGGTGTCCTGCTCCCGGGGCACAGGAGCCTGTGGAGACCATGGCATGTTCATAAACCTTCTCTAGAAACCTGTTGAGAAATGTGCTCAACCTTTAGAATAACGGACTGCAGTTCTAAAGAGTAAATCTGTAGTTGTTTCTGTGTTGTAGCCTTGGCAGGTGTCCTCAGGGTGGCTGGTGTGGCTCTGTCTTTTCCTGCCTGTGTGGGTCCTGCTCTGGACACAGGACCTGTCCTGCACAGGACACTTGGATGTGCAGGAGCTCCATTGGAGAAACCACTTGGCTCTGCAGAGTTTCAGGGTCTTGCTGATATGGGGGTTGCAACTCGATGATCTTCAAGGTCCCCTTCCAATGCAAACCATTCCATGATTCAGTGATTCTATGACATCTTTTCTTGGTTTTTCTGCCTTCAGTACAAACAACTAAACCAACTTGCATGCCTGGCTCTGCAGAACTTGTTGTAGCTCCATAGGATTCACCTTTTGGGGTTTTTTACAGAAAAAAGAAATGGAGGACAGCTGTGTGCCTCATCAGAATACTGTTCCAAAACAAAAAGAGTTAAAGATATCTATGAGACGAAGATGTGATAAAAGAAAAACAAAAATCACAAATCAGCAAAGTGGTAGATCTCAGAACCAGCCTTTGTGATTTTCAAAGAGCCTCTGTTTAAGCAAAAGTCTTGCTTGAATGAGAACAGAAAACAAGTACAGCATCAGCTTTTTGGCAGGGAATAGTTGGTGTCACTGAGGCAGTGAGGGATTCCATGGCATCACTGGTGGGAGGCAGCCCTATGCAGGAGGAGGCAGAGCTGAAATTAAGGAGGACCCCATGGTCAGATGAAAGTGCCCGCTGCCCAATGCAAGGTTGGGCACACAGGAAGGAGCGTTCCCAGCTCCTTGCACACGCTGCTGCGCTTCCAATGAACTGGAACCACTGGGGAAAAAGACCTGAGCGTTGCTGCGGACAGCTCGATGAAGACATCTGCTCAGTGTGCAGCCACAGTCACAAAAGGTCAAACAAGATGTTAGACCATGGGAAGAATGGGTGAGAAAATATGGAAAATATGGTAGCACTGTTACAAGGGTGCTCTGAGTGTCCCAGTGAGTGTGTGGTGGGGAGGTTACCCCTGACCTCTGTGGCGTGGGAGGTTTTTAGAGGTGGTTGCTGAAATGGAATTGCAGAATCATAGAATGGTTTGAGTTGGAAAGGACCTTTAAGACCACATTATTCCACCCCCTGCACTGAGCAGGGACAACTTCCACTATCTCAGGTTGCTCCAAGCCCCATCCAACCTGGTCTTGGACGCTTCCAGGGATGGGGCAGCCACAGCCTCTCTGGATAACTTGTGCCAGGGCCTCACTACCCTCACAGGGAACCATTTCTTCCTAATATCCCATCAAAACCTACTCTCTTTGAACTCAAATCCATTCACCCTTGTCCTATCAATAGTCACAGCTTGTAGCCACGTCTGCGTAGCTGAAGAGATTGGGGCTGTTTAGAAAGATCATGTGAGTAAGAGGATTTGTGTGAGAGGTTTTGTAAACTAATGTTTGACATATTTAACCTTTCTCAAAATACGAGAGCAGAGGAAAATCCAATAAAACCAGGGGCGTGCATTGGGCACTCTGCAATTGATGTCTCCCCCCGGTGCTCATAGAAACACCGGGAATGTTGGGCAGCCCTGCACCGCTGGCTGCGGCCTCGGCCGGCCCACTCCTGACCTGTTCCCTCCTCCCTGCTCCTGCCTTCAGAAGCGTTGTCCCCTTCTCTGTGGACAAGCATATTTTAGCCTGTTTGACACTTTCTGGCAGCGTGCACTGAAACTGCTTTTCATACTGCCTTAGAAATGCGGTCGGCCACAGCGTGTTCTCCTCTGCTACCCAATCCTTGCTGAGACTCTGAAATATTTTGAAGTCACATTCAATTAATGTGACTTCTTTGGGAGCACAGGGCTTCTCTCAGCAGTGTTTTCAGCAGCCTCACCGTTCCTTTTGTCAGACAGAAATGCTTGTTAGACTCCAGTCTTGATGGAAGTGATAAGGAAACCTCATAGATGCAGTGGGGGCTCCCTGGCTGGGGATGGGGTACATGGTGGTAAGAGCTGGGATGTGTCTTGGTTAAGCTGCAGCTTTTTTGAGGGGGAGTTGCACACACATTCTTCTTCCTCATACTTTTTCCTTTGAAATAAATAATTCTTGAACTGGAAGGGATGATTAATGCATAGATACTGAAAAACATAGTTGGCTTTTTAAAACTGTAGTTACTTGGAAATATGGGCTGGCTGCCATGGAAGAGGGTGCTGTAGGAGTTTATGTGAACACAAAATACTGGAAAGTCAAATTTTACGGTCGTTTAATTTGTCCAGTGTTTTCAAATAAGGATACTAAATGGATATATTTAAAACAATATTACTGAGGAAAAGTATTTATTTGACAGGGTCGCTGTGAGTTCACTGATACAATACTGGAACACCACAATATTGTTCAAAGTGAAGATGGAGAGAAACACTTGCTCAGTTAAAGCTGTGCCAGTGATGCCCCAAATCTGAGCATGCAGATGGCAACAAGGACCCCTGTACCCTGTTCCCTCACGGGTGGCTTTCTCTTCAGCAACAGCTTCAGTTAGGTGGTTGAAAGGAAGCTTAAAGATTATCCAGTTCCAATCCCCTGCTTGGCAGAGACCTTCCACTAGACCAGGTTACTCAGAGCCCCATCCAACCTGGCCTTGGACACTTCCAAGGATGGGGAATCAACCATGAAAGTTTAATCATCTAATCTGTATAAAATCTGTGGAAGCAGAGCTCTCTGATGGGCTTTGTTTGGGACACTGGTGATGGAACAAGGGCCAGAGTTATCCCAGGTAGTCCCATCTCGTGGCCCAGTACCTGTGTCAGCTCTTCAGTGTGGTGTGGTCTAGTGAGTGCACATCTGGCCAGAAGACACAGAGGAGGGTCCCCGTTCTCCTGGGCACAAAATTGCACGTTTATGAGCCCTCACCACAGAGCAAGACACTGCTCTGAGCCTTGTGCCTGGCAGGGAAAATGGTGGAGGGCTCTGAAAACACGAGTGCTGCTGGCCATTGCTGAGGCCATTGCAAGGTTTCTGAAATGATTTTAAAAACCCTTCTTCTGCGAGGAGTCAGGAGCAGCTCCGGCCAAGCCAGCCCAGTGCCAGGAAAAAGCTCGGATGGTGGAGTCTCCTGCCGGCAGCGCCGCTCTGCCAAGAGCTGATCCCCTGCAAGAGCCGGGAACAGCACAGGGCCGCTCGCACAGCTACTCCTTGGGCACACTGAATTAATATTAACCCCATATCATTGCAAAATTCCCGCTGTATTTTTCATGGCTTGCACTCCAGGCACACCTCCTTGCCAAGGATCGTACACCCCAGCACAGAGCGCAGAAGCGCGGCTTGGCCCACACTGCCAGGTTTGCTCAGAGGCAAACAAAACCCTGGCACCTCTGCAGATGCCAGCCTGCTTTGCTTTCTGCTCCTTCAGAAGCACTGGTTCTCCTTGGGAGCGGGCTGGCAAGTCTGAGGAGATGTGGGGACCCACTCTGTAGCTCCTGGTCTGTGTGGACAGCCAGGCTTTGGAGCTCCAGCCCTCATTTTGGTGCCAAACCTGATGCTTTTGTGCCCAGAGGGTGGATGCGTTGCTTGCTTAGTGAAACGGGTTAATGCTTCGCTGGACTCCGACACATCAACAGCTTGGACAGCTCAAAACAAACAAAATTCCAGTTAGGATTGAGCTGGCCCAAAATGAAAATCCTTGTTTTGTTTGTCCTCCTCGAGTTTTGGGCACATTGTCCCCACATGAAGCTCTCTAGTTGGCTGGAGCAGCGGGTTGGTGATGTGAAATGACTCCAGAGAAAGAGTGGATAAATATTTTGATACCGAGGTGTCTAGTGAGGGAAAGTTTGCATCTATGTTGCCTTCAGATTAGGGTTTAGGTGGACTCTTAATCTCTGTCCAGGATTTTTTCATGTTTCCAACTTGTAATCTGTGGGCCAGGTTTGTAAAAGCTTTTGGAAATGAATCTATTCCAAAAATGAATGTCACAGTGCAACTGAAGGCAGGTTTCTGCTGCCTCGGGCAGTGAATTTGGCTCGTGTTTCCAGTGTTCCCACTCAGTTCCTGGAGGAAGGATTTGAAGAGGAGGAGAAAAAACCCAAAACAGAGGAATTGCTGCAGGTGATTCAGAGGGGGATGCTGCCGTTCCATCATTCCTGGTGCTCCACTGTCTTGGTGGCACATGGACACAGCTCCTCCCTTGGCTCTTCTTATCATCTGTAAAGATGCTACAACATTTTTTCAAGAGCAGGAAGACATGAACTCATCCTTCCTGCTGTCTGTAGTTGCATTTTGATTCCTCAGAGGTTCCTGTTCTCCCTTTGTGGACCAAGGGAAGGGTTCTGTGTCCATTTGTGGGGTCCTTTAGGATGAAAGTACAGTAACCGTATGTACCTTTTGCTTTAGTTATTCCAAAGATGCTTTTTAAGTTTTGCTCCCTTTAGGTATAAAAGGTAGATGTTGAAAGGAAATCTGTGGGAACTTGAAGTGGAGACCAGACAGATTTAGCCAGTGCCTTCTTCATTCACACTGGTAAACCCTTAAGAGTCATTTTTAGCAGACCTAAGGTGTTGGAGGGGATGATCATTGAAAACAGGGAGAAGAAAGCAACCACAGAAAGGTTTTCACTGAAGGAAAAACTACAACATGGGCATGCAGTGGGCAAAGGGAGCTTTACAGTGTCGCAGCTCAGGACAAGCTTTGGTCAGCATTTGTGTGGTCCAGAAGACATGTGGGAAACAAGGTTTGAGGGAGGTTCTGTGCTGAAGGAAATGCTTGGTGTTGAGAGCATGGCTCCCGTTTCACATCTGTTGGTGTTCTTGGGTACCTGTTGCTGCAGTGGGTGTTACTCTGAGGTGATGTGTCAGTGGGTGTTACTTTGAGGTGATGTGTAGATGCACAGCCTGCTCCTGGGAGTAGTTCATGTGCATGAATCCTGTCTCAGAGCCCTCAGTCTGTTTGCTCCTGCGCATTTGTAGCCACGGGGAGAAAATTCCCACTAGCATTGTTCTGTCAAATGCTTTTTATTTAAGTCTCCTAAGTTTTCTAACCACTTTGTCCCTTTGTTTTCAAGTCAGTAGTTTTTTTTTTTTGTGAAAGCCATGGTGTATTGATAACTATTGGGGAAGTTCCCCAAGGCTGCAGAGCAAGAATCTGCCTCGATGACAGAGATGCTTCCAATTTTTAAGCAAAACAGCCTGTAAATTGTGCCATCAACTAACAAGTACGGGATCCCTGCTGTGTAATGTGTGGGATCCTGGAGTATTTTTATTTCCAGGGTGATACCCTCATGGTAGCATGTGGAGCTACAGCTGGGCCGCCAAGGAGCATCCTGCTTTGGGAAGATGAACGGAGAATATGTTCCTCAGGATTGCCATGCCTAATTAGCCTCAAGTTCTGGTATTAGGAGATGTTAATGAGCTGCAGCATATAAACTAACCGCAGGAAAAAACCCCTTTAATGGCTGTGCCAGCGGTAGGAAGAGGAGTGTTGCTGGGGGAGCTGACTCACCGCTCGGGACTGGTGCCACTGGGCAGGGGGTGGCCGTGCCCAGCTTGGCCACAGGGACCTTGCAGCATCCATGGGCACAGCCCATTGTCCCAGTGGTACCTCAGAGATGAGTCTCTCCAAGCTTTGCAACTGCGGGGAGGTCTGGTCCTTTTCTGTAAAACAGTTTAAGTAGCACAAAGGTGGCTTCTGTTAGCCCTCATTTTTGTTTGTTTTGAGGATGCGTCCCTGGAGATGACCAATGCATCCAGTACTACGAACTAACAATGCACTGCCTGCTCCTGTTTGTGTGTTGTACTCCATTTACCCTTGTTTTTTTGCCTTTTTTTTTTCTATAGTGAAGATAAAGGTTTAAAAACAGAGATAAGAAACTTAATTTAATTAGAATCTCTGTAAAAATTCAATTAGAAGGTCAGAGAAGTTCATTCTTTCTGCTTCATTTTGACTCCTTTGGCACCTTTCCTGAGAGGCAGGTGAGGAAGTTGCACTTCTCTCTCCTTTCCATGCACCTCCATCGTGCACTGTTTTACCACACCAGCTATTCTATTCAGTATTTTTAAAAAGTGCCCTCTTCATGGGTGAGCTGAGCTGCTGCAACATAAGATTGTTATTCATTATACTGGAAAATATGCCTTTTTTTTTTTTCCATTGCTTTGGAATTGTGTAAAACAGACATGGGAGGGAAAAAAATAAACCAGCTTGCCAGGCTCTTAAGTGAAATGATTGCATTGAAGAGGAGAGTTGGAGAGGAGCCAGCACAGAACCCCTGATCAGGCAAGAAGGGAAGGGATAACGTGGCCACAGCGAGAACGTGAGGCTGAAGAACAGCTCTGAGAGGAAGAGCTAATTGAGGTGAGGAGGCAAACAAGAAATGTTTAATGAAAGGATGTTGGTTAGTTAGTCATGAAGAAAAGTTGTGTGTTTCGGGTGGGACTTGGCAGAGAGGGGTGTTGGGAATGCCTCCGTGGAGCATGTGGGAGACCCTGCCAGGGATGCTGCCTGTGCTGCTAACCATGAGACTCATAAATTTGGCTGCATGTAGAAGAAAGTGTGTATTATTTGAAGAGAAAAGTTTCTCACACTTCATGGCCCAACGATGTCAGTCAGTGAGGTCCCTTCCAGCCACGGACCCCTGGTTCCTGTTGGGAATTTGCCTGGGGAGAGTGGAACCTTTGTAATATTTTAGCTGTAAACTCTGGCTCTGGAGCTCTGGATTCTCCTGGTGGACTTGGTGGAGCACATCTGTGTGTGCTGCAGAGCAGGCCCACGGTCCTGCAGCAGTAGCCAGGGATGAACTGCCCGTGTCCCCCTCTGCCAGTGAGGGGGACAGCTCTGACGGCCGCTTGCTCCAGCACGTGGCTGCTCCAGACAGGTTTAGATCAAAGTTCCTGCCAAAGCCTGACACATGCATGTGTTTTTCCAGGATGGGTGATGAACATTTGAGTGCTCAGCTCTGATAGAATAAAATTGCAGCAGGATGCTCTGCTTGGTTGTCATATGGACAGCACAGTGAGGTTCTCTTTGAAAGGTGCCTTCCAAGCCTGGCTTTGCACTGTGGTGCCACTGGAGATCCCAGAATATTTTGGGTTGGAATGGACCTTAAGGAGCATCTCATTCCACCCCCTGCCATAGGCAGGGACATTTCCATTAGAGCAGATTGTTCCAAGCCCCTTCCAGCCTGACTTTGAACACTTCCAGGGACGAGGCATCCACAGCTGGCATGGAGCAGGCCACATGGCAAATGGTCTCCTGCTAAAAATGCCTCTCCTGGAGGCTGAGGGGGTGGTGGGACTCAGCTGTGTCTGCAGGAGGGGACAGCAGTGGGTACTGGGGGCACTTGTGCTCCCACCAGAGCAGCCACCACTGAAAGGAACATCTCCCAGAGCTGGCAACCAGCATGGAAGAAAGCAAATAAAGAAAAGCCATCCCCATTTCAAGCTGTGGTATTTTGGCTTAGATAAAATATTTATCTAAGAAATCTAATGGGGAAACGTAAAACTGTAAGTTTATGAAAGTTCCAAAGAACAGGAAGAAAAGACAAAAGGCCTGAGAGAAAATACCAGAGTGTTTTCATTCTTTTAATGATATCTGGTGGGTTTTTTAAATGCTTGGGGATGAAGGACTTACTGTATTGGTCTGACTACAAAGTAGTCACAGAGCCCAAGTGTAACCATTCCGGGCAGGGCTCATTTTCTGACATCCTGGATTCTTGAGCTCTGTAAGTGTAATACCAGCTATTCCCCATCCTATTTATTGCATCCAGCTTTTTAAGTAATGGGCCAAGTAATGATGGCAGATGCTATAATCAACGTTTTTTTGTTAATGATTTAGAGCTCGATTTGCACAATAATTAGTTCTGCACAGCTCCATGGCACAATACAAGAGGAATGCTCTCCTGACTTTTTTATTGCCACAAGTTAAATGAAACTACTGAATCTGGAAGGTGCAAAGCAGTCCAAGGATGAGCCCAGGAGCTTCAGCCCCAGGATTACTGTAGCCTTATGGGTGTCACATGAGTTTAATGTTGTCTGTGGACTGTCCTGGATGCTTGGAAGAACCCACTTGGTTCCTGGTGGCACCATAACTGGGCTGTAGCTGCTTAGAGCAGCAAATGCAGACAGTGCTTGACAATCCCAAGCACCAGACCCATCCTTACTGAGGGACAGGTGGATCCTGAGAGATTCTAAAAGCCGCTTGGAAGAATCAGCTCTTGCTGTAGAAAAAAATAAAATAGATGTTGTGTCTGTCCTCCAGGGATGACCAGAGTGGTGGTTGGCTGGGTTGTGTTGCTGCTGCAGCTCCTGGTCACTCCAGGCAGGCCTGGTGCAGTCCCTTGCTCAGTTTTCCCTTTTGTCTGTGTGGATTTTCAGCTGATGAGCCGAAAGGTCTTGATTCACGCTTGGCACAACACGGCTCTGATCTCAGCAGCAGATGCCAGCTGCTGCCAGAATACAGAGAGATAATGAGAGTAACCCGAAATGTGAGTCAGCAGTAGGTGTGATGGGGGTGCCTCCTCTGCTTTGTCTTTCTCTGGTATTTCTTGCTCGATCCACTCTGCCTTCAGCTTTAGTCTCATCTTCTCCTTTCTCCTCCTATATTCTTCCTCCAGCTTCATTCCCTTTTGTCTCTCTTTTCTGCCTTTTGCCACCTTCTTACTGCCCACTCCTGTGGCATGACCACATAGTGGGGGAGTGATGTTCCCCACAATGATGATGAAAAACCTATTTCCATTCCACTTCAGTTCCCTGGCACCCCCAGTACTATTAGTGCCATCTCAGCGGAAGACATTTCATTTGTGTAATTTCATAGTGTTTCTTCATTCTCTAAACACGACCCTGAGTACTGGTGTCATTGCAGAAGTGCTAACTGCAGTCAGTACCTCTTGGAAAAGCACTGAATTGCTTTACTTCTTCATTGTGAGTCACTAATTTTATTTTCTCTGAACACTGTGTACAGTTTCTTTAGTTCTGGAGGTCACTGGAGCTTTGTAACTGCAGCCAAAAGCATTTTAAATGGTCATTGTGCAGTGTAGCAATGCCATCAATCTCCCATGCCATTATTTTATCTAGAAAGTTGGATTTGATATCCATTTTCATATTTAAAGCAAAATTACTGGCAGGCTGCCATATCGTGTGAGGCACAGAGAGTGGGAACTTTTTCATAAAGGTTTATTGTGAGTGTGACTATTACCTACTGGTTTGGGATATTTTTCAGCAAATTAAGACCTGCTGGTAGCCAAGTGGGTTCTGAACAGGGTCTTTTTCTCCTGAACTGGTCTTATTTTATTCTTTCATTTCCAAGCCTGTCTGTAGTCTAGCTCTGATGAAGATTAGATCTTTTTAATTGAAGTCTCATCAGCATCAAATGCTGGCTTGCCCAGAAGTACTTTACTTTTTGGCTTATGTATATAAAAAAAAAAGGAGAAAAAACTCAGAAAATAATAGTGGAATGTAAGTCTGGGGCATATTGAATTAATTTCCTGTTCCACTTCTGCATCAGCTAACCAGACAAATAACCAATTTGTTAAGGGCTCTGCTACTTCCTTCAATCACTTGCTCACAATACACGTTTTACATTTTATTTCCTGGTTTTTCCATTTCAATTCCTTACATCCCCTGCAGGTCTCTCTGTTTTGGTGCCAATAGCAACATATCCAGTGAGGGAGGGCAGGGTGTGATCCTCCACCTCCCAGCAGCCCCATCCGCCCTCTGCAACGTGGGTTTTCTGCAGGGACACTGAGCTCTTTGATGCACATCCCTTTGGGAATTCAAATTAAGGGTCTCCCTGGTACTGTGTCTTCATTGCTTGGCCTTGTCTTATCAGTGGAAGCAGGAATTACAGCTGTTTTAAGTGGATTCCCAGTTACTGAGCTGTTTCTGAGAGTGCTGGAACAGGAATGTCACCATGGAGGATGGATCATGGAATCCCAGAATGGTTTGGGTTGGAAGGGACCTCAAAGCTCATCCAGTGCCACCTCCTACCATGGGCAGGGGCACCTGCCACTATCCCAGGCTGCTCCCAGCCCCATCCAGCCTGGCCTTGGACACTTCCAGGGCTGGGGCAGCCACAGCTTCTCTGGGCAACCTGTGCCAGGGCCTCACCAGCTTCACTTCTTCCCACTATCACGTGTCAGTGGTCTGTACTGGGAGCAGGATTAAGCAATCCTAACACAGGGCTTTCATTATTTTCTTCTCCTGCCACATGATGGATTCTTTTGGATACTGGTACAGTGCTGGCTAACAAAGTATGATGTGGCTTTTTGCTCTGTTCAGTGTATTTTGTGGGCTTGTGTTTGTGTTTAGGAAATTGATTCTGGACACTCTGCCAGGGATGTCATTCCAGAGTAATGGAGGCAACAAGGAGAAAAAAACCAAACAGCACTCTTGAGTTTCTGGGTAAATTGCCTTAACTGCCAAATGGTTCCTTGCAGAGACACAATCCTATAGGAAAATCTGTAAGAAAAATAAAGATGTGTAACCTGAGCAGTCATGAGCAGAAGTTGCAGAGGGCTCCAGTGTTCTCTGATGGAGAGGGGAGGAAGTACAGCCAGTCACTTGCAGTATTGTGGAGCATTATGAATATTTTATTACCACAGACTCTCAGTTCCTAAACAGCATGGGCCAGATTCTGCTGTGGGATGGTGTCCCCACTTTTGTGACTCTGTGAATATCTGTGAGTTCATTTCCGTGGTCGAGGACGGAATTTGGGTCACACACTGCAAAGTCTGCACATGAAATATTCAAGATCCACAAAAGAAAACTCTCCAGGCTGGCACTGTAGTGGTACATGTTAGGGCAGCAGTTGAATGAATCGAATGGTATTTCAGGTTTGACCATAAAAATACTTTGTCCTAAGGCTGGAATTTGATAAATAAGATGGATTAGACCATTTCCATGCTGGTGATACAGTTCTGATACGTGTTTTGAAATACTCTGCAGCCTTGGCTATACAAAGAGGGGTGGATAAAAAATGCTGATCTGTAGGGTGTGCTCAGTAGGTTCAGGGAGTTAAAAAATTCTTCAGCGGGGGAAAATAACTTGAACAACTTTTTACCATTTGAGTTTCTTTTTTTGCGAGAAAGCCAGAAAGTCAGTGGGAGACTGGGGAGGGAATAAGCCTGAAAAGCAGCAGCAGCAATCTCCTCATTTTCTGGTAATTGTGAGCTTTCGGACCAGCTACCACAGTAACTTTTACTTTCTGGTTTTCCTGCTGTCATACAGTAATAATTTTAAATTTGTCATGCTGGAGGGAGATGCCAACATCAAACTGAGAATTAAGTAAATGGTTTTGATTGGAATTGAAAAGGAAGTGTTTCCTGCTTTAAGCTAAGTTTTAATTTAACCTAATTACACAATAATGCAATTGGTGTTTAGTTAATCATGAAAGGTGAAAATTCAGCAGTAAGGCAGGCGGCACATCCTCACCCAGCACATGGTGTGAGCTCTGCGGGTTGGCAGGGAAATATGGAATTCCTGGCTTTACAGGTTTACATCTGAGTGACTTTCCATGTCCCTTCATGTGCTTTTCCCTCTGGGACTTTTCCAGAGCTGTGTTTAATACAGGACACCCGTGAGTTATGCGATAATAATTCCGTGTCAGATACTGTGCGAGTGAAGCTTATTTTACAAGAATACCCTCTGATGGAAGTAGGGCCCCTAATTCAAACTTGAGTGCATTTTGAGAGACATCTACATGCACACAATAAAATCCAGGGAGAACAATTTGCATAGAAAAGCCAGGAAACAGCTGGGCTTACAGACAGCTCAGATTTTAGAGTTGGTTTTCTGGGGTAATGGGTAGAGTCAAGCAAAAGAGTTTAAATCCAGGCAATTTTTGAGAATTTTTTATAATACTGCATATGTTGGAATAATTTTTAAAAGCACAGCTGTGTGCTGACTGCTGAAACCAGGTAGTTTTACCTTACATTAATATTTAGATTGTTGTTCTTTGTAATTATCAGCCAACAGTAATGGTAACAGACACTTGCTTGTCTGGGTCATATATGTATGTATTTGCTCTTACTTTACATTCTTTCCCATAGATACAATTCAGCACAATCAATGCCAACAAAATTATTTTGAAAGCAGATTAGATTAAATACCTCATCCCTTACTGAGCTTCCCATTGGCATGTGAGATGATCCTTGGAGAATTAAGATTTGTTTCAGGGACAGAAATGCTCACATGAGATTGCACAGCCTCTTGATGGCCATTTTTTCTTTAAATATTTGACAGAAGTGCCTGGCCAGGCTAAATTCAGCAGTCTGTATGCTTGGGCAGGTTGATGACTAACACCAGAGAGGGGAAAAAGTGTCTGGAAGTGTTTTTGTGTACGGGCTTGTAAATGGTTTTGTTCCAGGTTGTCTTGCTGGTGACTTGGGGCTTTCCTAGAAGGATGTCACAGGATCATAGAGTCACAGATTGGTTTGGGTTGGAAGGGAAGTTGAAGACCATTCAGTTCCAACCCCCCTGCCATGGGCAGGGAACCTTCCACGGGAGCAGGCTGCTGGTCGGGGAAGTGCTGGGAAGGTGCAGCTGGGAGGGAGCTGGACCATTCCCAAACCCCTGCTGGCTGGATTCTGCACTGGGACTGCCTCAGATTGGGGTTTGGTTTTATGTGGAAATGTGCTGCCATTCAGTGCTGATTTAAGCCAAATCCTTGCCCCCAGGGAGCCAGGAGGATGCTTTCCAGTAGCGGGTTTTGAACTGGGAGATGAGAGCATGGTGCAGGCAGCCTTGGGTCAGAGTGATGGGGTTTGCACCCTGTGCTGCTCCCCAGAATTGCACTGCAGTGGAGGCAGAACAACCCTGTCCCCTCTTTCTCCCTGACTCCTGGGGGTATGTAAAGTTTGGAAATAAAGTCTGGGAGCCTCCTATTGTTACTGCTTTTGTTGGTTTTATTTAAACCAGGAGTCACTTTTTAAATCGATTTCTTTCCCCAGCCCAGCAAAAAAGGAAAGGGGGATGGCACAGCCAACAGTGATTTATTTCTTTAATGCATTTTAAATAAGTAGACCCCCAAGAACAAAGCAGTGGTGCATAATTACATTACCCTGGCCACAAAACTTGGGCTGTTCCTGCTGCAGGCGGGTTATTTAACACCTGGTGAGCATAAGTGAGTGCCCTGCTGGGCTTGGAAGCTGGGACTCACTCTGGGGTTCACATCTATTCTCTAGTAGCAATTTCTCTCTCAGTTTCTAAAATGTTTTTGCCTGGACTTTGCACCAGGGGTTCCTGTAGCTCTGCTGCCTCTGTCCTTGCCCTCCCTCTCCTGTACCCTTCGTGCACTTCCTTCCGAGCAGAGGCTGCGTGGAGAGGCAGGAGCTCCTTTCCAGATTGCACTCTCCTAAATTAAAGCAAGCCAAATCGATTTGAATATTGCATTTGCCTACAAGGACCTCCTGCTAATTTCTGTGTTTTTCACAATTGCGCTTTCCTGTTTTTGTTTAGTTTTTTTCATCTTTATCACTTCCCTGCTGCTGACTAAAGGAGCTACACAACAGGGGAAAGTGTGACTAACTCACTGCCTGCACAGGGGAAAGAGTGAGGCTGCTTCTACACATGCTGGTGATAAATGCACAGAGTAAACAGAATGGAAAAGTGGAGAAAAACAGCATTTTTTTTCTATGATCTCTTTTTTTTTATAGCAATGTTAGTCATTCCTTCCAGCACGTATAGGTTAAAACAGTTTCCATCATGAGATTTCTCACAGGAGAAGCAGTATCAGCTGAAAATTTGTGCTTCCTTCTGAAATTGTTAACATCTCTTGTTGTAAAAAAGTCCAAATAATGGTTTTCCTCTTATTTTCAGTGTCTCCTTTGGTTTGACAGCAAGTCATAGAGATGCAATTTTTCTCTTTCTGCCATGTCCTGTGTCAGCTTGGCAGCTATTTCCCATCTCAGTTGAGAGGGAAGACATTTAATCACCAGGAAGAGGGCAGGGGGATTCACCTAGGCATAGGTCTGAAACTGGCTTTAACTTTGCTTGAAATGCAGTAGATTGCAGAGGACATTGTCCCTTTAATTAAGTAATACCATGCAGTTGTTTTAAAGCCTGCTCAAATCAGTGGAAAGATGCCATGGACTGCAAAGGGCTCTGGAGCAGGTCCAGTCTCCTTTTGTGGTATAGAAATGATTCTTCAGTGATTTAAGAGCTTGGAGGGGCTGAATCAGAAGCCAGCAAGTGACCTGCTGGTGTATTAGGTCAAGAAATAAAGGTCTGAACTCAGCCCTCACTGATTCAGGTGCTAATGAATGGCCATGTTTTCCCTTCACAAAGGGTTACAGCAGACCTGCTTTCCTGTTTCTCCTCCGAGTATCCCAGCATGGCTTTGGAAAAGGAAGTCTAATTTGTGTGTAAATACAGTATTGTGGTGTTTGTTTAATGCCTTTGTTTGCTTTGAAAGTTTGTCCCGTACTAATGAATTTACAAAACCTACATTATCCATAAAACTGTCGCTGGTGCAGAATCCTGTAATAACTCAGATACCGTATTTAAACCACGAGTGAGTTTGCTCTATCCTTGAGTTGATAAATTGTATAGCTTCATTTGGTAGGAATCAGCAATTTTATGTGGCAATTAATTTTAACAGCAGTAGGGAGCCAAAGGACTAAATTTTTATCCTTGGTTTTCTGCACATGTAGGGGAATATCCTCGTGTTTACCATTCAGGTGCAGCCCTGGGATGCAGTGTGTGTGTGAAGGGAATGTCACTTTACAGGCATTATGGCCATGCTGCTCCAGCTCATAGTCCAACCCTCCAGATAAACCATTTTGGGGATTTCTCATCTCTTAAAATATATGTCAGAAAGACAGCAGATGGCCAAAAAATCCATCCCCAGGATCTGTGTTGCTTTACCCCCTCTCTGCTGCATGAACTTGCTGGTTGCCTTTTTTATTGTGTAAGTCACCACCATCAGGGATGATGCCAAAATCATGAACTTGAAGTCAGAGAGGAAGAGATCAGGTTTTTCTGAAGTGATTCCCATTGTTTCTTTTCCCTTTGCTGGTCTCTGATATCCAGCCTGGAAACATCCCATTTGTACAGTTGGCTGCAAAGCTGTAATTGTGTAGGATCTGATTTGGGAACCAGGAATGCCTTAATTCCAATCTCAGCTCCTGCCACCAGATTTACATAGTGGAACAAGTAATTTGACTTGATAATTTATGTCTGTGACACTGACTGCATCCTCAGCAATGTGCAGAAAGCACCGGAGTTCCCCTAAAGCTAAAATTTGTCTTGTAGCAATAAAAAATGCCAAGGGAGGTAATTTGAAAGGGATTTATTTATGATGCTCTTAAGTAACATCCACATTTTGGGTTTTGCTGTTTTGTGAAACAAGCTGAAGAGATTTGGGGGCATTGCTGGAAAAACCAGACAGACATGATTGAACTCATGGAGTAAATAAAGGTTTTGTCACAGAATCAGAGGTGCCTGTAGATCCTGAGCCTTGTGTTTCAGGTGTTGGTCTCTCCTCCACGACCAAGTAGCTCTTGGTGGCTCCGTGGGTGCCACCAGTTTGTCCGTGGCTGGGTCTGAACCTCAAACATCATTTGTGTTAAAACAGTTGCAGAGTGGAGTGATGGCTCCAAAATGAGTTTTGGGAAAGTTATGAACAAGGTCGTGAGCCTGATGGAAATTTCATTTTGTTCCATATTTATTCTGCTGTTTGGGGTTGCACAGAGCTACTGGTCTGTAAAATGAGGTCGCAGCCAGCAAAGAAAGTTTGGGAGCTGCTGCTTTGGAGTTTGGGTTGAAATTAATTATTTGTATACCTTTGAGGGTTGCATTGGTTTTTAAACAAGGCAGCTGGGTTAGAAAGCAGTGGGAATGCATTGTGAAACACTTTATGTGATGGCCAGCACTTGAACCTTGCGCTCCCTTGGTGCGCTACCAACCAGAAATTTCAAATTTGCTGCTCAAAGTGGGCTGTGTAGTCACCCAGACACTTTATGATGTTTTTTCAGAAATCCCAGTAGCTCCAGATGCTCCAGGGCCATGGAGTTGTTCATTGTAGTCGCAGTTGGAAAAGTTGGTCTGGTGTAGCTTTAGCTTGTGTTACACCCCCAGATCTTTAGACAGGAGAGGGGTGGATGCAGAAAGGAAAGACAGCTGGGCTAATAATGATTGTGAAGGAAAAGTCTAACCAATGTGGAATTGGATGTGAAAAATGCAATAGCAAAGGTGTCAGCTTTGTGTCTCCAAAGCAAAATATTCTCTTCTTTTTTCTGAGATGAAAACACCTATGAAGTAATACTCTTTAAAAAGCCAAGTCCTCCTCAAACCCCAATTCAAAATGCTGATAATTTGTGGAAAGTCTGTTTTTTCACGCACTAAACCCGTGGGTTGTCTGGAAAACAAAAAAACTGATAAAACAGCAGAGCCAGGTGCTTGCAAGTGCTTTTCAAGGGGGATTTCCCCGTCCAGGTGCTTGCACGTGCTTTCCGAGGGGAATTTCTCTGTAGGGCCCCCTTTCCTGATAGCTCCTCCACCACCTGTTGCCTCTTCTTTCTGCCACGAGCTCCCTGCTGTCCCCACCATCCTCCTGCTGTCCTGGTTCAGGATTGTTTTCAAGGTGAATGTTTATATGCAGGCCGTGTTCATGCAAATGAGCCATCTATGTATTTTTTTGAGTCCTGAGGTGCTGACTCCGAACATATATTTGTTTTTCTATTTGTTGCTTCCTTCTGAAAAAATCCCAAACAGGTACTTAAAGGTGTTCTGCTTAGGCTGGAATTGCTAATTCATTTTCAAATCGCTGTGCTTTGGGGATGTTTGGTCGAGGGAGGAAGAACAGCCCTCCCTCACCATCCCTGCCTCAGGGATGCCACGTGAGAAGCTGCCGGGTGCTCCTGCTCCTCCAGTTGCAAACTCAGCATTTGAAGGAGAAATTTCTCTTTGCCTCATTTTTATGGTTTGACTTGTGACTTTATCCGTGCATGTTCTGAGGTCCAAGGAGGAAAATAAATAGCAGGAAGGGAAAGGAGAGTAGAGTTTCCTTATGCTTCCTGCATCTTGGGGAGCCGTGCTCTGTGTTAGCTGCTGATAAGGAAGTTTTAAACCCACAGGTTTTAAAATCCAGCTCGTGGTTAAGCACCAGGGAAAATAGATGGATTTTTCATCTCTAAAGCAGCAAGTCCTTGGCAAAGACTGTGCCATTTGGAACACTTGTGTTCTGGAGACAGGCTGAGAGAGCTGGGGTTGTTCAGCCTGGAGAGAAGAAGGGTCTGAGCAGACCTTGGAGTCCCTTCCAGTCTCTAAAGGTGTTCCAAGAGAGCTGGAGAGGCACTTTGGACAAGGGCCTGAAGTAGCAGGACAAGGGGGAATGGTGTCAAACTGTCAGAGGGCAGGATGAGATATTAGTAAGAAATTCTTCCCTGTGAGAGTGGTGAGGCACTTGAAGCACAGAAGTGGTAAAGCCCAGAGAAGCTGTGGCTGCCCTGTCCCTGGAAGTGTCCATGGCCAGGCTGGATGAGGCTTTGAGCAATCTGTGATAGTAGGTGTCCCTGCCCATGGTAGGGGGCTGGAATGAGATGAGCTTTAAGGTCCCTTTCAACCCAAACCATTCTGTGATTAGGCTGTAGCTCTCTGTGTGCACATGCAATACTGCTGGTCAAGGTTTGATTAAAACCACTTCATCCTTTTCTCGCTTCAAAACAAAACATGTTTTGGTTAGGAAAGAGTCCATCCTGTGCTCTGTCAGATGCACCTTCCTGGTCCTCAGGAAGGGCAGTGTTCACAGCTGAGTCCCCACTCAGGGAGTGATCCATGAGAATGTTTGATGCTTGGTGTAAAGCCAGGATGGACCCTTCCCTGACTGAGACATTCCTGAAGCTCTGGTGGTGATGGCTTATGCCATCACAGGGTCTGTCAGCCACCAAGATGCAGTGGCAACCATGATATTTGGTTAGTGCTCTCTGCTTTACAATGCTGAAGCTTCCTTATTGCTCCCTCCCTCTCTCTCCTCTTCACTCTCCAGTTTCACAGCCTACTCTGGAGAGCTTCACATTTCTAGGGAACTGAAGAAAACCATCTCCTGGGTTCCTTCGCTGGCACCGTGACTGTGGGTGCAGATGTTTAGGTTCAGGAGTCACAGAGCTCCTCCATGCTGCAGTAGGCCCGTGTTCATGACAACATTTTATAAACCCCAGCCCATGTGCCCATGTTCCCTGCTGGCACTTCATACGGTGCCTACGAGTGTTGGCAGCCACGGCACCGGCGCTGCTGTGGGCTGCCCCAGAGCAGTGATTGTGTTTGCCTGCTCCCTAGCAACTTGGTGTGCTGGTTCAATTACAAAGGGCTCGGAAAAACGCGCTCCATCTGGTTTTCCAACCCCAGATGCGACCACCCCAAAGAGTGATCTAATTCTTCTCTATATAGACTTAAAAACTTCTCACCAGTTGGTGGTGCGGGAAATCAAATAAGAGTCCTTAGGAGCAATAAGATCCACATGCTGGCCTAATTGCACATGGAGCTACACTGCTGCTCCTGCTCCAGTGTGTTTGCAAGGCTGCTGTCAAAGGCGTATTGTTAGGCGAGGGGAAAACCCACAAATCTTAATTTGAGAAATAATTTAATGTGGTCCAATAATTAGCTATTCATGATAGGGGCCCCTTCGTGTCTGGTGTGGTGTGTAAGGAGAAGGCAGGCAGGGCTCACGGGCAGCCTTGGTCTGTAGGCTAGGGGATGTGGAAAGGAACAGTATCTCCTCCTTTTTTCAGTACAGTTGTTTTAGTCTACATTAGATCATCTGATAGTGTTATTCTTGTTTTAATGTGTTGGGGTTTTGTTTGTTTTTTTTTTTTATTATTTTTAATTAAGACCAAAAAGATGGTGCTGCTTTCCACCTCTGCAGACTGAATCAGGAGGGCAGAGATATGGCAAGGGGAATGGTATTAAACTAAAAGAGGGAAGATTTAGATTACATATTGGGAAGGAATTGTTCCCTGTGAGGGTGGTGAGGCCCTGGCCCAGGGTGCCCAGAGAAACTGTGGCTGCCCCATCCCTGAAGTGTCTAAGGCCAGGTTGGATGGGGTTTGGAGCAACCTGGGACAGTGGAAGGTGTGGAATGTGGAGATACATCATCTTGAAGGTCCCTTCAAAACCAAACTCCTCTATGATTCTGTGATTGTGGGGAAGCAGCAGACTGGGGCAGAGCCCAAACTGGGGATTTTCTGAGGAATGGGAGAGTATCACACAACCTTGACGGAATGCTGGAGCACAAAATTTCCTCCCTCCTCTGTTCTGCAGAAGATGCCGTCATGTAATTCCTTGGTTAGGAACTTTTGTTGGCTTAGGTCTTGGGATGAGACCCTTATAATTTTAAGCTTGTCCTGAGGTGCTTGTGGCTTGTTCTGCCTGGCCAGCATTTCCCTTCCATACAGAAGAGCCAGTGAGGGAAAGCTTGAAACCAGCTTCCTACACACTTAAAACTTGAGACTGAGTTTGCCGAGGGGGTTGCCAGCCTTAAACGCTCCTCTGTCTATTGGAGCGAGCCGCGGTTCACACCGGGGCTGTTTTCCGTCGGGGTTTCCTGTGGGAGCCCCGTGCCGCGCACAGGAAGCGTGGCCAGGCCCGCGGCCATCGGCCTCCCGGCCGGGCACAGGGAGCAGTGCCAGCCCCGGCGAGGGCAGCAGAGCCCCGGGCAGCCACGGGGGTGAGCCCGGCTGTCCGCAGGAAAAATAAAAGACTGCAGAAAGGCACGACCCCTGGGGACCCATGTTTTGTCAACAAATCAAGCAGGCGCTATTTTAAGCTGCTATGTACCTCACGCTTCCTGTTTTTCAGAAGAAACTTCTTGTTTTTCGCTTTTATGTTGACGGATTTATTTTAACGGCTTGTTCCTGCGCCGGTGTGAAGGACTTTTCCCTCCCACAAGGAGGGAGGGAGGCTCCCTGGGGTTTGCTGAGGGAAAGGACACCCTCATCCCCTTCCCAAGGGTCCCCTGGAGGGCTCCCAGGTGCACCAAGGGGACTTGAAGGTGTGATGGCTGCTGTGGGGACGGTGCTAAGCTGAGCCATGTGTGGTTCTCTTTCGAGGAGTGGTGGTCTAACCAGTAAGGACAAAGTAAATAGTGTTCATTTCCTGCTGACCTTTTAACACCAACAGATGTTTTCTCTTACAAGTACCATAGGCCACTTCAGTCCCTGACCTCATCAAGTGGGCTGCTGCCGTTTTCATACTCAGCAGTCTATAAAACTCCTTATTTAACCTGTTCTGCTGAGACCTGCCTGCAGAAGTGGTCTCCTGCCTTGGGCAGGACCCGTGTGCCTTTAGAGTTTCTGACTTTCTTTTCCCTGGATGGACCAACCACTTCCTCCTCATTTTTGTGCTCTGTGGAGGATGGCAGATGTTTCCTGTGATGGGCTCTGTCAGGCAGCTGGGGGAAGTGAGTTTCCCTTTATAATATTTTCCCTAGCAGTCCTCGCACAGGTTGGACTTGAAACCCCACAACTAGAGCAGTAAGTCCATCGCTCTTATCCCTACTTGTGGTGGTTGAGCAGGATGAATGGGATCTTAGAATCAGCTCCAAGCTCAAAATTAAAAGAATGGCAGTGCTGGAGCCGAGTCTTTCATCAGTGTGGAGCCCTCCTGGGATCTGCTGGTGCCTCCTCCTCTCTGCCTAATGAGTCTTGGTCCTGCCCAAGGGAATCAAAAGGATTCAGCTCCATCCCAGTCTACTCTGCTTGGAGACCACACTGGTGTTGCTTTTTTGCCATGTTGTCTTCCTCCCTCTCATATCACCTGTGGATGTTGTTGGATGGGGATCATCAGGAATCAGAGCATTTGGAAAGCAAATGTGGTAGGAATGAACAGTAAAGCTCCCTCGTTCCTGCCACCTTTTTAATTTGGTTTGGACCAAGGGACATGCAAGTCTGGCCATGACTTGTGTGTCCAAGAACATCAGAGATGCCTAGTTCATCCAGGAGACAGCTAAAGGTGATTTCTCTGGTAGGTCTCCTGGCCAGAGCCTGTGTACTTGTGCCAGTCCTGCCTGGAGACCACAGGAACAAGCTCTGCAGTGAGGTGATGGAGGAGGGAAATGTGGAGGCTGAATGGTGTGTCTGCCATCAGTTCATTGGAGACCCTTCCCTGTTGGTGAAGAGCCTTTTTCTGAGGTTGACATAGCAGTAGTGTCTCATGATGTCATCAGGCAGGACAAGGTGTCTCTGTGTCTCATGGGGCTGAAAAAAGCCCCATATGGTGCTTGTGGGACAGTTTATTTGCTGTGCTCTGTGGTGCAAAGCTTGTAGTCCTGGGTTAGTGACATCCAGCTCAGAGAGAAAATCCTAGAATTCTAGATTGGTTTGGGTTAGAAGGGACCTTAATGAAAATCCTTCCACTATCCCAGGGTGCTCCAAGCCTCATCCAACCTGGCCTTGGACACTTACAGAGATGGGGCAGCCACAGCTTCTCTGGGCAACCTGTGCCAGGGGCTCCCCACCCTCCGAGGGAAGAATTCCTTCCTAATATTTTGGTCTTCTTTACCTTTCAGATGGGCAACATTGGAGATATGAAAAATTGTCAGTATGATTTTCAGTTATTGTGTTACGCCATCTGGAAAGGGATGTATGTTAGTTTAAAGTTCATGGATTCACCTTTATAGACTCTTTTTTTAATAGCATACTGAACATAATTTGATAGATGCTCCCAGGTTGTTACTTTTTGGGGTTTTTGTCTTTCCCTAAAGAGATTGGTTTTGTATTTGTTCTTTCAGTACTCTCCACTTGTACTTATCAAAAGCTGTGCTAAAGTTTTATTCCATGAGTTGTGATTCTCTCCAAGAGCAGCATTTCTGTGCAGGACAAGGGGAGACAAACTCTCTGTGAGTCAGGTTACCCTCCTTTTCCTGTTCAATCAAAAAGAGAAGAATGCAGATTCTTAAAAATTCCTGACTATTACCCAAACATTACCATTTTTAGAGTTTCAAGTTTAGAGAAAATGACTCACAGGCATTTTTAATAAAGGATTGCTCAAAATAGAGTGCAGTGTGATTCACGTTAACAAATGAAAACCCAAGAGAGGCAAAAAAAGCGCCTTTAACTTGGTACTTATTCCCATGAGGATATTGGGAAGGGGATGGTTGGGATTCCCCTGGTGGCACCTGGCAGTGGGGGAGCAGCATGGAGTGATCCTGCCCATCTTGTTTATTGTTTTTGGTCAGTGTAATTAGGCAGCACCTAATTGTTGTAGGCAACCGTGAAAATCCCACCTTTGAGCCTGAAGTGGAAGCAGGTTGGGCACCTTTGCAAACACACCTGCCTTTTGTTCCCCAGCACTGAGCATGTGTCCAGCACCACACTGGGCTGTTCTGAATTTTAGGGTCACCATGGCAGGAGAGGTGAACCATCCACAGCAGTGGGCTGCCTGTAGAGACTTGGAGTGAGGAGCCAGAGTGGGCTCTACCTGGAAGGGAGGAGTGCTCACAGAAAGCTTGTAACACAACCCTTGTGAGAAGAATTGTTTAACAAATAGCCAGATAATCTAGTTTGCCTTTTCCACGGTGTTTTCATTTGCCCTGTGCTGGCAGTCAGCCTTTCCCAGGTTTAACCTTGCAGAGCAGATTTTATCTTGCCAGTCTGCAGAGGCGGCTGCTGGTTGTGGAAAGCATCACTGACTTACCAAGTGGATTACTGGGCGAAATCGATTTTACTTGGTACATTCATATGCTGAAAAGCAACATAATAGTG
Organism: Climacteris rufus; assembly: GCA_013398175.1. NCBI lineage: Eukaryota > Metazoa > Chordata > Aves > Passeriformes > Climacteridae > Climacteris > Climacteris rufus. The sequence goes on along the minus strand of VZRZ01002348.1, from coordinate 113,760 downwards.
TCTGCTTTGCTTCCACACCAGTGAGGGGGAAGTGCCCCAACATGTGTTGGAGACCCTACATGAGTCTGAGAGGCAACTGAGTGTTCTGGACCATATCCATCACCAGTGTAATTCTGATGGCATCGTTTTGGCTGACTGAGCAGGACCAGCAGAAATGCCTTAGGTGTACGTGCTGATGTATATTTTGTGGCTGTCTCTACTTAAGTGCTGAACATTCCCTGTGAGCTATGAGAGCAAAGACCTTCCCTGTGCTCCTTGCAGCTTCTTCAGTTGATATATGGTGTTTTCCCTCCTTTTTGTCAAAGTGTCCTCTGTCCCAGAGATAATGCAATTGCTATTCAGTGCCGTGCAAATACTCTTTTGTATTTGTATCTCTTTTCTATTTAATTATACTGTATAAATGTCCTCAGTAAATTTGATAAGTTGGGTGAAGGATATTGATTTTCGAGTCTCTCTTGTGCAGGGCTCCTTGTAGTAGCAGCAGCCATTCCCCAGGCCTGTTTCCCGAGGAGGTTTTGAAGGTTCAGCAGTTAAGTAGGTACGGGATAACAAAGGAATTTCTTTCTCTGCACTCACAGTTGATCTGCTGATTGCAGGGTTTAAGGACAGAGAGAAAACATTAGTGTTGGCTGCTTCTTTTTTTAAAGCCTTAGACTCACATCATCTTCAAAAGCAGGTGGGAAGGCAAACCAAGAATAGAGCCATTGCCTTCATTCCTGCAGATAAAACTACCGGCTTTGGGATGAAATGAGATGGATGTTCCTGGGGTCAGATGAGGTCCTGGGGAGCAGTGGGAGGACCCTGGAAGTGTTCAAAGACAGGCTGGATGGGGCTTGGAGCAACCTGGTCTAGTGGAAGGTGTCTCTGCTCATGGCAGGGGATTTGAACTAGACAGTGTTTAAGGTCCCTGCCAACCCAAACCATTCAGTGATTCCATGATTCCATGACTTCCAGCTGGTCAGGGCCCCCCTCACCCCTCCATCACCCCGTGGCTGACAACAGGGCAGGAGGAGAAGGAGGGACCAGTGGGTGTGCAGGGAGGCAGAAAGGAGGGGAGGGAATTTGCAGGGTTAAAAGGAGAGGACCAAGGGTCTATTTTTAACTGCAGTTTTGAATGTGAAGTGTCACTGATGTTAAAAAAAGCTCCTGGTAAATGGTGGGGAAGATGCAGGCGATAGTGCAGAGCCAGCTGCAGCTTTTTGAACTGTTCACTGATGTTTGTGAGGAGGCTGCAAACGCTTGGTTCGTGTTGATATCTTGATTTTCCTTCTCTCGGCCCCAGGTCTCCCTGCACAAGTGACTTTCTTGAAACAGTGCTTAGCACTGGCCTTGTCAGATTATTTTTGTTCTTTAAGAGGAAAAGAAGACAGAAATACAGATATTTGTGCACTTTCCTTTTGCGCTTGCTTTCATCGCATTCTCTTGGAACATAAAATGTTTTCCTTTTTTTTTTTTAATGCTGAAAATTGGACACCAGTTTTTTTCTGGCTAATTTCCATGTATTTCTCATACAGGATTTTTAGCCTTGATCTGTAATGCAGGCCTGTGGCTGTTCTTGCTAAAAGTTTGATCCCACCAGGGCTTTCATTATAAATCCTTATTTTCAGTAGCAAATTGCTTTCTGCACATGTCACCTCTCTGAGGTTTGGATGGGTCGGGGGGCACCATCCCCGCATTGCAAGGCCCTGCATCTCTCAGCCATCCACCGCCAGCTGCCCCAGGATTTGGGAATGTTGGGATTCAGGGTTTGCTGCTGGCTGCATGGAGGCAGGAGGCTGGAGCCATTCCTGTCACGCCAGTGATCCGTGGGATAATGCATCCCCAAGTCGTGGCCGTTTCTGTCTATTGTGTCACCGATCTTTGCATTAAAGGGACCCCGAGTAGGTGTTGCTACAATAAACCCTAACAGCTCTGTAGGAGCCGTCACAGTTCACTGCATCAATAATCTGTGTATTAAGGCGTCCCGGGCAGGCCTGGGCACACAATGGACCGTTATGGCTCCAGATGAGCCTGTATAAATTTAGGTCAATAACCTGAGTGTTGTTAAATCCCAAAATTGCCCTGCTACAGTGAGCTGGCAAGGCTTGGAAGAAAGATGTGTAGATTATGCAAACCTGGTGGTTGCACAGGCTACTCTTGACTAAAGGTTGGCGGCGGGAGAATTATTTCATTTTATTTATTGCTGTTATCTAAACCTCTCTCTGCTCACTTGGCTCCCTCCTTCCCTCTCCTTTCAGTCTGTGTGAGCAATGCTGCAAGAGCAGCCAGGGAGAGACGGGGATGGAGGGATGGGAGGAGCGGGGAGGAGGCAGCGTTCCGCGGTTGAGCCGTCCCGGAGCTGCCCCGCATCCCGACGAGCTCTTTCCCACGGGACTTCATGGAAACACTCACACATTTCCATCCTGACTGTGCCTGTGCCTGACCCCGTGGAGTTCAGCATTGTCTGGAGCATGGGTTTTGCAGGCAGATCCCTGGGGGCTCCCCAGACCCTTGGTTACTCCAAAAGCCGCCCTCCGTCCTCATCGCTGACCCATTTAGTGATCCAAGCCCTCCTTGGTCCTTGATGCCCCAACACCTGGCTGGGCTTTTCTCCTCTCTGCCGTCCTTCGCATCTTGCCCCTTCCTTCCTTCCTCATTTCCCTCAGACAAGGCCCTTTTGTGGGTAGGTGGAGGGAGAGGAATGCCTCCAGCACAGGCCGGGGAGCCCGGTTCGCATTGTGGGTGTACGCCTGAATGGAGACGTAGCCTTGAACTCTTGAACTCTCTTTTTTTTTTTGTCTAGTAAAGCTGCTGTGTGCTGAAAACAAACAGGATTCACTCCGATGGAAAGAGATTGTATAGTGGGAACAGGTCTCAGACCAGGAGAAACGGGGTTTTTCCATGTTTCCATTCTGAGAGTTTCCATTTGAGGTTTTGCCAGCAGTTGGGCAGCAGAAGATGAATTAGCTGAGCTGTTAAAGGTATTACACGTGTTTCCCCCTTCAGAGACTTGTTAGAACATATTTTCTTCAGTGATAGTAATAAGTGTTACAAACAAAACACAGTTTTCCCCTTTGAATATTCCTTTACACAGAGCATCCTCTACATTAAAAAAAAAAAGTACGTTAAGCAACATGAATAGCTTCAGGCTATTTTATTTCATGTTGCTAAATAAGTCAATGCAGATGAGTGCTTTTTATGTAAGAGTGCCTTGTAAATATAAGCTCTAGGATAAGGGAAAACTATAACTCCAGAGATTTCCTGGAGGCAGAAGAGTGTCACTGTTCCCTTTCACTATTCCCACTCCAGGCAGAGATCCCAGGACAGGCTCTGGGAGATTTAACAGAAGAAAAAGATTGAATTTGTTCCATGTGGGGGAGTTCAGTGTGCTGGAAGAAAGCTGAGTTTCCTGGTTTGCTGGGGCAGGAGGGGCTTCACCTTTGCTCTTCAGGTGAGCAAGGCCCTTCCTGAGTAAATGATGGAAACTCCTGCAGGGCTTAAGGTTCCTCCTCTGGCCCTCAACTGGGGCTTGAAGAAGTGGGTTGGTGTGATCTTTTGATGGGATATGGACATATGTTGGTGCCTATGTAAGATTTAATTGTCTGGTCCAGATTATGGAAAAATTAAGAAATTAGGAGTGAATGGTAGAATTCCAGACACTGGAGACACTCCAGTTGTACGTCCTGTAGGTTGGCTGGGATGTGGGTGCCATGGTGTCCTTGTCACATGAACCTGATGCTGCAGCACCTGGTTATAACTCAGGACATTTTACTTCCTCAGTATCCCATGGCTTTGCTTCTAAGGATGCCTTCACCTAGTTGCCTCTTTTATTATTTCATTTAATTAGGAGTGATATAGAACCAAGGACTTCCAAAAGTCTCAAAGACAAGTGGTCTTGGTTGTAAAGTTGGTCCTTTGGCTTGGGCAGCCAAGGGAAAGCACTGATCCCGGGGTGGTTTGGGTCTGTATTGCTGTTTTGAACTTTCTGTTGAGGAGGAATTCAGGAGTAACTTGTGAGTATTGCAGGATTATGTGCTACATACAGCTGTTCAAATTGCTGGGTGTTGGCTGTGGCACCTCTGCCAGCACCAGGATCAGGGAGGGAAGTGGACTTGGGGGAGTCATGGGGATGGGAGAAACATGGGGGCACAGGGGCTGTGTGGGGCAGGAGGTGGGTACAAAGGTTGGGAGGATGTGGCTCTGGGCCTCATGGAGATTTTGGTATGCAGCTTGTACTCAGGAAGTTTGGCCACCCTGATTACAAACATACGTATATTTGGAGATGTATAGCAAGATATCTGCCTCTTTCCTAATGTGATTTGCATTTAGATGGGGAGAGGGAAACCACCAAAGCAGGGGGGTGGGTGGCTTTATGTAATTTCCTAGCCAGCAGAAGCTGAAAGTGATTTAAAGTTCACATTTAGCAGTCTTAGTAGTAGCCAGAAGGAGACATCTGAAGGTAAGTGGCCATGTCCTACCTCTTGGCAGAGAGGAAGCTGGATTTGCCTTTGTTCAGCTCCAGAGATGGATGAGCTCTCCCTTCAAGCTTCAGAGATGGGTAATTGTGCTGTGGCACAATTTGCAGTTTTTCTCAGTTAATCATTTTCAAAATTTAAAATGGAAAATGCTGTTTGTGAGAGTAAAAAGAATGAAGTTTGCTGTGTTAACGTTGGGGGGGGCCAAGAAGTGAACTGAACAAAACCAAACCTTGGAAGCAACAATAGCTGTGCACCAAAGGGTTTATTTAAGCAGGACTTTTTTCATAGCTATTTCATTTTATTTTCCTCTTGTCCTTGCTCTTGCTTGCTCATCTAGATGCAGCATATGGAAAGGTTGAAAAGTGGCAATTACTAAATGAGAGTCGACAGAAACTGTTCTCCAGCAGCTCCAGATGGGGTTAGTGATGCTGTTCCCAGGCTGCCGGCACTTCACTCCACAGTATAAAATGCCCTCTAATGGACAAGTAACTGCATAACTCATCCAACAAACCGGCAAATACTCATTTTTCTCAGGATTTCTAATCTGCTGTGCTGATTTTAGTACAGGAGCAATTAATGGCTTGAGTAGAGAAGAGCTTTTACTTATCCAGACGTGCAAACAGCAAAGATTCACCTTGCTTTGCGGTTAGTGCAAATCAATAATTAGTAATTTAAGAAATTTTGGTAAAACACAGAATAAGATTTTACTTTCCAGTAAGGCAGAGACCTTTGGAGATTGTAACTTTACCTATGTATCATTTTCTCTTGTTTTATTTGAAAAGTTAAGTGTAGTTTTCCAGCCGTTTACGTGCTTTAGCAAGATCAGTGTGCATGTTATCAGCGTCAGATACTTAGAAAAACAAGATAAGAGAGGCTGAAGGAGGCCCATGATTAATTAGCAAATAGATTAGGCACTCTCAAAGCTAAGTGGATAATTTGGGTTCAACTCCTGGTTATTGTTTTGCCCACCACCAGCCCCTGAAGGCTGTCAGTGCAGGGCAAGCAGAGCATCGACCTGCTTCACTTCTGATGCCAGAAAGAGAGATGGAAGTTATTTTCTTTAAAGCAATTTTCTTGCTGTCTGTTGGGGTTGTTTGTTTGTATTTCAGCTTCAGGAATGAAAGGAGTGCCAGTTCTGGTATTTCCTAGTTTTATGTGGAAACTCACAGAGGATCTGTGAGAATCTGGAGGGCTGTTACTACCTGACAAGGGAGCATGTTTGCATCTTCTTTTCTCAAAGTCAAGAGCAAATCACTAATGCTGGAAATTGAAATTGGTGAAAAGTTGAAAATAAAAGGGATGTCTCAATTCCCTCTTTTTTGTACCATGGCTATTGTGGCAACTTGAAAATTGTCATTTCAGTTGGTCTTCATAATATCTGTCTGGCTTCTGGGAACCCAATCTGGAGAGCAGTTTGTAGCCTGACATATGATTCCTACAGAAACTTTTTTAAAAATCCAGTTCCAAACAAAAACCTCTCTCATGCTTTACGCATCATTAAAATGGAGAGGAAGAAAAATGCTACAAACCCATATGTCTTTTTGAAGGGCACCTATATATAATTGTGATTCTTCCTTTCCTGAGTCAACAAGTAGCTTTAGTGGAGTAGAACTGATGAGGGATACTCACTGTGACTTTCAGGGTCTGTAAGGAATGCAGGATCAGGCTCTCTGTATCATCTTTGAAGCCTCATTATTTTGGCACAGTCTATCTTGTTGCATAATGTTTTAAGATGTGGTCTGCATCATTATGGAGCATGTTTAATTTAGCAGCAGATGTGCAGGCTCATATGCCATTATGGTACTTTTTGTTCACTCATATAATAGCAAGTTCCTCAAAATTGTTACCAGTTCTTCAGCACAGAACTCGTACAGGGTGTTATTCACCTTTTCTGTGTGATGAGGAGTGACGAGCCCTTTATGTGCCACCAGCAGGTGCTGACGTGGGAGTGCTGGCTCTCCGTGAACACGTTTAACCTGCTGCCTCCCTGCTTTCCCTGCTTCCAGGGACTTCACCTTCCCCAGCAGGTTTGGGGGGGAAGCACCAGCCAGGCAGTGGAGGAGGGCAGGGTTTTGTTTGTTAGGTTTCGGGGCTGGAAAAGAAGCCAGACAAATAATTCTTCCTGCCACCCCAGGCATTATCCAGGCATTCCCACGGAGAAGCCGTAATGCAAAACAGCACCAAATGCTCCGCCACAGCAAAATCATGGTAATAACCAGTAAAAGTATTAAACCTAATTAATAATGGCTTTCAGAAACAGTTCTGCCCTCACCATTTTGAGAGGGATGAGGGTCCAGAGGGGGTGCAGGCTGCTGGGAGAGCGCTGTGGTTTAATCCCAGACAGCAGCTCAGTCCCATGCAGTTGCTCACTCTCTCCTGAGGGATGGTAGAGAGAATCAGAAGGTAAGAGTGAGAAAACTCATGGGTTGTGATAAAGACACTTTAATAGGGAAAGCAAAAGCCCTGCATGCAAGCAAAGCAAAACAGTGACTTCAATCCCCACTTCTCATGGGCAGGCAGGAGTCCAGCTGTGCCCAGGAAAACAGGGCTGCATAATGCATGGTAATGACTTGGGAAGACAAGCACCATCGCTCCAAACATCCCTTGTTTCTTCCTCTTCCCCAGCTCTACATGCTGAGCATGACACCCCATGGTCTGGGATATCCCTGGGGTGAGCTGGGATCAGCTGTCCTGGCTGAGTCCCTTCCCATCTCCTTGTGCACCCTCAGCTCCCTCACTGGTGGGGCAGTACAAGATGCAGAAAAGGCCTTGACCCTGTGTAAGCCCTGCTCAGCAAAAACAAAACCACCCCTGGATTATGAACCCTTTTTCCAGCACAAATCCAAACCACTGCCCCACACCAGCTACTGTGAAGAAAATTAACTCTACCCTGGCCAAACCCAAGATGTGATTTACAGCCAAAGTGTTTCTCCCAAAAATTGAAAAAAAGCCTTGTGTTTTTTTTCCCTAGCATCCTATTTCCCATGCGATGGCTGAGCGTGTCTGATGGAGCAGGACAAGTTGAACCCTGGCCACACAGAAACTCTTGTGATTCCTCTTCCCAAGTGGGGAGGTATATATATCCCTCAGGCATTATTAAAAAAAAACAAAACAAAACAAAGCCCCTGTTTTGGGTGATGAAATTCGCTTGTGCTCACTATCGGTACAAATGTTTAATCCATTTTTGGTTCCTACTGGGCTATTTGGTTTAATGGTGTCTTAACACTGTGAGTTTCCCATGTTGTTTCATTGTGCTTTAAAAGACAATATCCAAAAAAAAACATCTCCAGAAGGATCGTGTTGTCTGTCCCTTCCCTTCCATGTGCTTCCCTCCTCCCACGTGGTTGTGCCAGAGCTTTAGAGAGAGAGGAAGGTGGTGGGGGCTGAGCAGGGCACGACAGCTGAGGATGTGCCGCCGGCGTGGGGAGGAGGGATGGCAGAGTGTTCTCCAAGTGTTCCTCCTGCTTTGTGCCGGCTCCTTTGTCCGCTTCCCTCCCCTGTCATTATCTCTGCGTGTCTCCTGCTTTCTTTTCCCTGCCTTGCCTTTCTTACACCGAACTCTGGTTCCCAGCCCCTCCTGTCCTCCCCGCAGCAGCTGAAAGGATGAGCAGTGGGAATGGCCAGGGCTCAGGATGGTGAACACCCAGGGATGCTGACGCAGGGCTGGAACAGTTCATGGCTCCGAGAGCTGTTCTTGCCTTGCAATTTCAATTCAAGTGTGATTGAGCTTTGAAAAAACAGACCTTTACAAAAGGAGGATACAGAGAGAGCTGCGGTATCAGTGGATACTGACTTCTACAATTCTGCTTGGGCATCCTGCTCTGTTTCCAACTGAGAGGATTGACATCCTACAACAATCAGGAGTACAAAACCCTCTCCAGAAACCACTCCTTTCCAGAGAGTCTGGGAAATGTCCAGCAGTACCATCAAAACATTTGGACTGGGTTTGTTGAAGTAGGGAATTATACATGTGAAAATCCAGTATGGATGTGAGGGAGGAAGGATTGAAATTTTCCTTTGCTGTTTGGAAATGGGAGCTTTTGCAGTTTGTGGAGCTGGAAGTTTTCTGTAGTAGAGGATCTCCATTTTGTTGCTGCCATATTTCATAGAGGATAGAAAATGTAGTCAGAAATGGTGAACAGTAGATTTCTGACTTCACTAAAGGTCAGTTCCTAGCCTGTGCCATGGGCAGGGACACCTTCCACTGGACTAGCTGGCTCCAAGCCCCATCCAACCTGACCTTGGCCCCATCTCTGGAAGTGTTCAAGGCCAGGTTGGACAGGGCTTGGAGCAACCCTGGAGGGGATAAGAATTGGTTGATCTTGAAGATCCCTTCCAACCCAAATCATTGTATGGTTCTGTGATTGATGTTTGTGCTCCTGTGCTACCTCCGTGTGCCATAAAAAGATGATACAACAGTGCAAGTTGAGAGAGAGCTTAAAAGACAGATGTTCTTCATAAATTCACCTTTCTCTTACTTCTGTCTAATAGTGCATCTTATTTTGGAAAATTGCCTTTATTTCTTCTCATTTTCCATCAAAAAACATGGGAAAAAAGCCCTAATACAGCTTTCTCTCCTCTCATTTTCTGGCTCATGGAGTGTGGTCTTTAACAGGCAGTGCTCAGAAGCTATTTAAATGTGTTACATCAGGATTGGTTTTTTTCCATAAGTGTTGTATTTAAGTATGTTCCTTCCTTAAATAAATAAATAGCTGCTGGGCTATCATCGTGTCCGAGGGTTTTCAAGAAAAATTACATTTTGAAAGACACTGTTGGAGGCTAACACGGCCATGCAATTACTGTATGTAAATCACTTCACTTGTTTCCTAATCTTGCTGAAGATGAAGTACAATTTTTGTGCGTGTGCCTCTCCCTCTCAAATTTCCTTAGACAATGAGGTTTTCTTGTCTTTTAATTGCTGACCACGATTTTTGTTCTGCCTAGCCTGATTGTATTTGTTTTATTGTGGGGGACATTTAGCCTTGTGATTGCTTTGAGATTGGGTTGGCTGTAGAAATCATTGGGGATAGATTGAAGTTGGGTGCGCCACTAATTGCGTCTTCCATCCCACAAATGGAAGAACTGCTTTCTTAATTACAGCCTCATGCAGAGGCTGGGGAGTATCTGCTCGTTTCTGTGCCCCACACATCTGCTTTTCTCCATTTTGTCCATCCCTTCCAAATCCTGCTTGGCAGCTTTTAATAAGTCTTCTGAGTTGGGCTTTTATTGCTGGTTGACACCACCACAGACACCTGTCAGACAAAGATGGGGCAATTCGTGTCATTAGGAAGGAGTTCATTCATGGCATTGCATTAAGCTGTGTGGGACTCTGATGAGCAGTAATTTCTCTGATTGTTATTAGTTTCTTTTGTAGGAAGTTTTCCTCCAGGGAGTAATCCAGGGAATTGAGATGGCGGGAGAAAAAAACTTTAATGGACGCATTCGTCCATCAGAAAATGCACTCTGTCAGAATTAAATACACTTTGCATATTGATTTTGTTTGGGGAAGTAAAGGGGGAAAGAGCCGCAGCCCCAACATAATGAACCATTTGAGTGTTTTCAGAACAAAATCATAACTTTTTCTCTCCTGATGTGCCTTTTTTTATAACCTGGTATTTCTCCCTGAAAGTGGAATAGGATGTAATAGAGGTAAAAAATCATGCGTGTGCCTGTAAATGTTGATCATGGAAATGCCATTAGCTACTTGGGCTTTAGCTGCACTAACAGCTTAATTTTTGTTACATGAAATATTTTGACTGTACCAAGCTTCTGCCTCCGGAATGGAAGTTTTCTGCGTCTTCTAGAATGTTGCATTAATTTTTAATATGAGTGGGAATCGTGCTCTTTAGCATCCCTATGTTTAAAAAAAATCAATTAATTATTGCTATAAATCTCAGCGATTATGCTGCAGTTGTGCTGCTGGGAAATTGGCCATTAACTACCAGGAAATCGCCGATCATCCCTTAGTCAGAATTCAGCTGCACCAACACGAGGCTCTTCCTTTCAGAAATTAACTATCAATGTGATGCATAATTGATAACCATTTATAATAATAACAATAATCTCCATGAAATTGTCGTCTCGGCGTGCGGCGGCTTTGTTAGAGCCTTTACCCCTCGCGTGCTCAGCCTATTGCTTTGGTTAACTGGCTTTTCTGGGAAGTTATGGGAGTGCTTTTAGGAGAGCCAGCGCTGTGCAGAGGAATAAAATGCAAAGCAGATATGCCTGACTGGGCTACGTGAACCTGCAGAACCTGGAAGGGCTCCAGAGGGTGGGTCAAGTGTTGCAGCTCTGCAGAAGGGGAAGCAGAACTCAAGGTTACAAACACTGCCCAGAATCAACTTTTGGACATAACCTGAGTTTTCCTGGTGCAGATTTTCCTGGTCTTCTCTTGTGTCCTGCATTTCAGGAGCTGGACCTTTTTTTAGTTTGTTGTGAAAATTTTGTTTACAAATGCTGCAGTGTGAAAATTCACCTAGTGGGGAAGAGATGTCTGGGGATCAATTTGAATGAGTGGTGCCAAGTTTATGGCTACTGCTGGCTTTTCAGAATTTATTTAATTTTTTAAACCCTTTCAAGTGTATGTAAGCAGAGACGTTGAGACTTTGCAGGGTGATACAGATGGCCACTCAGGAGAAGATTTCTTGTTGTGCTTATGCTCATTCCTGCTTTCCTTATCCCTTCTCCTTGCAAAGCCTCCAAAACATAGTGGTGCTTTGCTTTGCTGCTAGAAAACAGATTTGTGCTAATTCTGTTCTTTTGGTGCCTTTCAGTGGGTGGTGGATGGTTGGTGGGGGGTAAAGGCCTCTTTCTTGAGCAGGATCCTTCCTTGGGAAGGTTTGTAGCTTTCGTCAGGGTCATCTGTCTTCACCTTAAAATGCAAAAGAGGATATTGAATCAGTCATAGCATAAAATATTAGTGCATGTAGTGTTAATCATTGCAATTCATTGTCAGCATGATGTCTCTAGTTCTATGTCTTCATTCACCAATGCTGTTGTGGAGCTTGCTTTGAAAAACTCATAGCTGGGTTTTACACCAAAAAATCAAATCAAACCAGCACATTCAGAGGCTGCAGCTGAGCTCAGGTCCGAGTGTCCAAGGACGAAACAAACCTTTGTCTCTCTGTAGCAGCAAAACACATCAGACCTGAGAGTATCCTGTAAGGGTCTTCCTCTGTGCCACCAAAATGCAGAAAACTCTCAACTGTTGTCCCTTTGGAGAGCATTTCTTGTAAATCAGCCACACTTGTGGCTTTATGGATCATTTTATCTCACTGGCATTGAAAATGTGTGCACTGGAAAGAGCAGCTCGGGCGCCCGAAGTTTAATGTTGGCCCTTCAAGTGTGAGGGCAAGGACAGGCTGCAGTGACAGCTGGAATATACATCAAGGTCTTCTTGCAAATTCAGGGTCCATTGATGACTTTTACAGGGCAAGGCTTAAATAAGACATGAAAGTGGTTTGTGTGTGAAAGTACTGGCAGAGCAAAAACTACTTACCCTTTTTTTATATACACTCTAAGAATCTTTCAGCATCTCTGAGCCTACAAAATAACCTCATGGATTTTATCTATTAGGAATGGATGAAGTCAGAAATAACACTGGGAAGCCCATGCAGTGCTTGGGCAGTTCTTGTGTACAAGGCTGGGTTTTGTGATTGCAGGGAAGATAAAGAGGCCATAAGACTGATTTGAGGTGCGAGATGTGTGGCTGGTGGGATGCTGGGGCTGGAAGCACCAAACTCCCAGGTGTCATTTCCAAAACCTGCCCTGCTGTTGGGCACAGGCAGATCTTACCCGGTGTTCTGGAGATCCCAGACTGGTTTGTGTTGGAAAAGACCTTAGAGACTGTCTTGTTCCACCCCCTGCCATGGGCAGGGACACCTTCCACTAGACCAGGTTGTGAGCCCCATCCACCCTGGCCTTGAACAATTCCAGGATGGGAAGTCCACAAATCTGATGAATCCTCTCCTTTGTCTGCAGGATCCACAGTGGCGGTATGCACGCCGATTCCTGTGAGTTTTCCTAAGTTCCTGGGGGACTGCTTTGCTTTTTGAGTGAGAAAGTTGCAAAATACCGTCAAGAATGGCACTTGTGGATAAACACAAAGTCAAGCGGCAGCGACTGGACAGGATTTGTGAAGGTAAGAGTGTGCTCTCATTTTCCTGACAGATCATTACAGTAGAAGATCTAATTTTCCTTGTTTCTCTCAGCACTTAGACTCAAAGAGATCCAAATCCAGGGCTAGATTCCCTGTCCTCTCTCAGGCTCAAAATCCATTCACACTGTTCTGGTTACTCACTTGGAAGTCACGTGTCATCCTGTGAGCAATATTTTTGTTTAATTATCAGGTCTTCTCCTTTTGTTGTAGTTTCTACTGAAATGGTCTGGTCAGTCCCAATTTAAAACATATTGACTATCATGCTATACGAAATTGATGGGAAATATAAGAGTTGTTGTTCTGATGGTTTTGGGATATTATTGTAACAGCTTTTCTTTGGTTGGTGTGGGGGATTGAGGCAGGTTTGCTGTAATTCTTTATTGATGGTGTATTACAGTGTCACAGTACAGGTGATTTTTACCTTCTAGATAAATTTTCCAGCAGTAGAAGTTTTTAGGAAACATTTTCTATTGCAGCTCACATAGTACAAGTTACTTATGACAGAAATCAAGTGATGGCAAACAAGCTCTGACTTTTTGGTGTACACTCCAATAATTCTCCAGTGCTCCTGCAAGTTTTGCCATCAGCAACAAATGCAGAGCAGAGTGTTATTTTAGGGAGAATATCTTACGTTTCTTCAGGAGTTCCAGTGTTCAGCTGCTCTTAAGGAGATGGATAGTGGCCTGCAGGGTAACAACTTGCAATATTACTCGAATGCCAGCGAGGTGAAATAGTATTTGGTGGTGGATGAAAGCACAGAGCTCACAGGGGAGTTGTGCTGTGCCCATTTGAGCAAAACGTGTGGGGCTTTGTGGAGTTTCCAGTGAGTGTGAAATGCTGATCAGCAGGACAGGGGTGAGTTTTGCCTTGATTTTTCTGTGTTATATATTGCTTACTCTCCATTGCTGCTGTTTTAAACTCATCATAAATTACTTACCTCTATTAATTTTGCTCTGTTAATTTTGGAAAGGGGGAGGCAAAGCAGAGGAGATGAGTTAGGAGGGAGTATCCAGGATACACTGCAGTGTGGAGTTGCCTCTTTCTCCTACTGAATATCATAAACACTCAGGTGTAGCACACTATCTCATCTTCAAAACTTACTTTGAACTTGACTTAAAAGAGTTCTATCAGCTGAGCCTGGATTTTCAAAAGCTGCCTTCCTGGTTTGATGTTTACCATCAGATCTAGTTGCTGAGTGTACAAGAAATTCAAAAGGATCGTATGACAAACCTGCTAACGGAGCTTTAGATGTGATTGAAGTTTAGATTATTTTTCTCTGATATGTGAGCTTTTTTCTTCTTCCTTGGTCAAAAGATATTCTTTTCTAATCTGTAAATGTGCAGTAGACATAACTTTTTAAAGTATACTTTGTCGTTTGCCACTGGGTCTGTAATTTGATGGAAATGATGGGAGTCACCATTACAAGACACTGTTGTGTTGTATTTGTAAGCAATAGATAAGGGCTGAGTGTGAGAAGCATTGTAAAAATTGCCTTAAAAAATGCAAAAAGCTTAGGATTTGCCAAAATACAACACTTGCAGGACAGCTGAACTCTATTCTGGCCTCTCTGATGGCTATTTTTTATTATAGGCTTCTGTCTTGGATTATAACATAAAAAAGCACTGAAGAGGGGCCATTCCAGCTCTGTGAAAACACACTTTGGAAAAAAATCACCATTTTCCTTGGTTTTGTCTTGAAAGGTATATGGAATAAGCAGTGAAAGATGTTGAGAAATTAGGGAGCTACTTCAGCAGACTTAGGAGAGGAGTTTTTGCTAACAGAATTGTGTTCAGTGAGGAGAATCTATTGCTCCATCAGGCTGAGGGCAATGTGGTCCAAAAAAGTTGCTTTTAATGATTTCCTGTTCTGTGCAAGCCCTTAAGGAGCTTTTCCCTTTACAAAGTGAATGGGATAGAAAGCTGCATATACCTGATGAAAGACTAAATGTCTGGTAGCACAGAGGTGGATTTCTGTATTTTCCCTAAAGTTGCAAATACTACCCCTTTTACTCTTCCCAACACAAACCCTTGCAGAGCTTACTGGGAATGGACTTTATTCCATGCAGCAGGATGGTGGCAGGTCTGGAGGTGAAATATCCTCGGGCTGCATGTTGTAATCACTGTCCAAACTGCCAGACAGATTCCTCTGCCTACAGGCTTGCTGAAACCATAACCAGACACATGTTGAGGGAAATGCCTTACAAACTGTCGTGGTATTAAAAGAGTTTATTAAGGAGTTGCAGTGTTTCTATTACTCTGTTAAATGTGCATCTGGTGTGGAAAAATAATCCAAGCCATACAAGGAGGTGGTATCGTTTAAAAGGCCAGTTCACAGCCTTTACAGGCAGGTTTATGAGTCTTCCAAAGAGAGGAGCTGTGCAGTCTCAGTGCATTGCTCAGCTTCACCAGCTCCTCTGGTTTTGGTTTTTGTTTTTAATACATATTTATGACATCTTTGTATGACAGCGTTACTTTTTGCTCTGAGCAGGCTGGTTTGAAGATGTGTGGTTTTTGACCAGGTCACAAATTTTGATCTGTAGAGAATTATGGGTGGGATAAAGGTCCAGACTTGAGGGGATAAAGGAATTTCAGGGCAACAGCCTGCAGCAAAGGCATTTTGAATAGTCTGTCAACAATTAAGTGGATTGGTGATGCCCATCTGAGTGAAGTTGGAGTGTGCTCACAGTGGTCTTGGCTTACCCATTTCTTTCTCTTCTGGTTGTCCCAGAGACTTTGGGTGCCTATTCTGTAATTGGATCCATGTGGGTGTAAAGATGGACCCATTGAATGGCTGGGGCTTTTGCAAATAATATATGCAGAGTGGTTTACATAATTCCTGTTTGTGGAATTGTGTCTTATTTCATAGTGGGTCAAAATATGCTTTAGAGGTGGAGCCGTTGGTGCTGTGTGGAGTCAGACTTGTCCAGCAGCCCCTCTTCTGGGTCCTGTTCCCATGAGCTTGTCATTTTGCCACATTTAAAATCTGTTGAGCTGAAATTTTCCATTCCATGATGGGTTTTTTACCTCAGGGTGAATGAAAAAAAGAAGAGAGTTCCAGCAAAAATTGTGGAGCCGTGTCCGAGTGGGAGATGGAGAGGGAGGGATGTTGGCTTTGCTGTGTGTGAAACAAAGCTGAGGCACAGTCCTGCAGCCATGGATGTGGAGCTGCCAGACCCGCCCGCTCTGCTTGGGATAAAAAGGGCCTGAATTTTGCAGCCAAGTTGCTGTGTGCAGGAGTGGGCCTGTTCCCAAACCTGGTGCAGTTTCCCAGCCTTTCAAAGAAGTGGCAGCAAAAGCCCTCAGGGCAAAAGCTCACCTGCCTTTCATTTAGGAAACAACAACTGAGAGATTAAATACAATTTTTTCTGTGCTACCTGTGGCAGAACAAGGTGTCTGACAGTGCCTCCAAGGAACCCCACACTTAGGAGACAGTGTGGCACTGCTGGTGCATGGTATCCATCTCTCCCATGGGACTCCAGTGCCTGCACAAGGCATTCCCAGGCAAGGAAATAACTTGCAGTATCATTTCTGCTGCTTGCTCAGCTGATCTTTATCCTGTGCTTCTGTCAATATGGTTAAACAAATATTAAACAGCACTGGGAGCTAGACAGGGAGTGAGGAGCAGCCCATCCATGGTTGCTGGCTGTGTCTGTGGGAGCAGTCGGAGGAGAAGGTGCTATGGCAGTGTGTCATTTCCTTGCTGAGTGTCAAAACTCAGCAGGGACAAGGCAGTAGTGCTGGCACACCCCAGATACAGGATGGCAGCATCTTGTCTGTGTGTAAAACACGAGCTTCCCAACACCCCTGAATTCCTCCCTGATGATCCCAAGTGCTGCCTCTGCTCTGGACCATTGCAGCTGCTCTAAGCCTGTCTTCAGCACCAGTGCCATGGAACTGGAATGCCTGGCTTTATAGGTTATAGTTTGCACTAGCACTTATGAGCCAGTTAAGCTTTCAACACATGCCCCAAAAGTGGCAGCCCTGAGATGAGCAAGAAGCAAAGTGAAAAAATAATTGCAAGGCCAAGTGAGCGCAGACATTTTCTGACAGTTTTTGCTCCAGGATTTGTCATTATCCAGCAGGAAATCATGTCCTTACGTGTCAGATTGTGCCACCAAAGTTGTCTGTACTTTGCAAAATAGAACTGTTTGCAGGGCAAACAAGCCATTCGTATTCTTTGTTTTCTTCCAGATCCTTTGATATGTCCAATGGGTGATAAATGCCAGCACAGTCACATAGTACTTGTCAGTGCTTAATGCACAAGTGTCTTGGCTTTTTGACTTACTGCCTTACATTCTGAGTGGTGCCTTGGTGTCCTTTGTGGATGAGGCTTCTGTGGTGCTACCCATAACTCATACTTCTGTGGGAATTCCTCATGTATTTACCTTCCAGCCACTGCAGTATCTGTGTGTGGCCTTGACTCTCCACCAACCCTTGTTTCTCAGTGGGAATGTGACCCTGCTGTGGTTACTGAAGCCTCTTGGATGGGTCTGAGTCCTTGATGCAATAATTTCTCTTGCAAACCTTGGATAAGCATCTTCCTATGGCACACCATCCAGCTGGGATCATAGGGTGGGTGCTGGGGAGGGCAGGGGCTGCCCAGGGAGGTTTGGAGTCCTCATCCCTGGAGGTGTCCAGGGAAGGCCTGGACGTGGCACTCAGTGCTCTGGGCTGGGGACAAGGTGGGGAATCAGTCACAGATTGGACTTGATGGTCTGGGAGGTGTTTTGCAACCCTAAATGATTCTGTGCGATGCAGGAGGGAATTTGGGGTACGAGTGGATGTTTTTGACATCACCAAAGTTATCTCAGCTGTGGCTGCATGAGGCTGATTAACTCATTTCAAGAGTGGACAGAAATCCTTTATTCCATGTTTCCACCTGTGACAGAAGTCAGTGCAAACCATGAACAGTGATATTGGAATAAATATACCATGTAATGGTAGTTACTCTCATAAATACAAACCTGGGTCTATGGCAGGAGTGGTTTCTACCTGGTGTTTATTTCAGTTTCTCCTCCATAGAAGTGGACTTAATAATCACAATGTCAGTTATTGCTTACTGTGCACTTTCTTATTGTTAAAAAAAACCCAAACCAACCCTCAGTAAAAGTGCCCCTGAAGAATTGTAATATTTCTGGCTTTTCAGCAGTGTTTGAACAGTGTGTCCCTAAGGTCTGGGCTCACACACCACTAACAGCAGACTATGGAATAGGTTCTCATTCAATAGCCACAGTCCATTTGTGCTAAAAAATAGAGGAACCTTGCTCCTGGAACCAAATGGGAAAATGTACTTTAAAACTACAACTCTGGAAAGTGGCTGACTCCAATTCTTGCTCCTTTGTATAATGTAACAGTAGCCAAAATGACTACATTTGATATTTGGGTGGAGAAATTTTCTTTCATTCTTGCAAATTTGCACACCAAATAGCATCTGATAATACTTATTTTTACTGCTAAGGAATAGAATCTTATTATCTCAGGAAATCCTTATCACCACTAGGCATTTGATGAGAAACAATGAGTTAAAGATGATATCAAGCATGGAAGAAACTGCTTGTCCTGAGTAAAAGTGACTTATTTAGAATAAATAGAGACCTTTTTTATCTAGTGGATTTGAGTTTCTTTGTTCCATGAATATAAAACACAGTACAAGGATTTCCCCCCCACAAAAAAAAGCTTTTTATACTTTTTTTTTTTTAGGTTTCCACCTCAAAGCACCTAAACTATCAGGCTTTTAAGGAAGGGTTTTTTACCACATTTAGCCTAGAGAAAAAGCAGTATTAGCTTGTCAGATCTTCTGCCATTGCACCCTGTGCTGATTTATGCAAACTGAAGATCTGTCTGGCTGCTCCTGATGTTTTGCTTTTTCCAGGAGTCCAAATTGAGTTCTTTGGCCTTGATGGAGGTTGCGGAAAATTGCTTCAAAATCATACAAAAGCTGGATCACACCTCTTTTCACCAGTGAGAACTAGTGTTCTTAATTACTCCTTTGCTTATAGAGACATGTCAGGTTTGGGAATTACATGTCATTAATAGGTTTTGTTAACATTTTAAGAGTGTTTTAAAAAATTGGACAGAATCGTGTGGATGAAGAAAGTTCAGTCAATCTCAGTGGGTTTACAGATATTATTTAGGCTTATTGACCTTATTGCATGATTTTCAGCCCTTTTTTTGTGCTGAATCAAGAACTCTCTGTGCTTGTAAGAGTCCTTCTTCTGCTCTGGGATGGGGTTTGTATGTAGGGCTGTGCTGTTGTCCTTGCATGGATGCACAGGCTGCTGCAGTAGCTTCCAGTCCTGGGTGGATGTTTTTCCTGTACTTTCCCTCCTATGCAGCCAGTCTCCTGTGACATTCCATAGGGGAATGTACATGACAAGATGTAGGACTTGAGCCAGAAACGAAGCCAGCCTGACAAAATGCCCCAGGCATCCAGGAAGGAGTAAGACACATTTAGATAAGGTAACAGACAAAAATTCCATTAATTTGGTGTGCAGCTCTTTTGCAGTAGATCTGCAGCTCATCTAGTGCAGGAAGGAGAGCTCCCCTTTCCCTGGACTTGAGGGCCACATGCACCAAAATATGAAAAAATACTTGTGTTCTCCTTGTGTTTAAACCCACATTTATGGTAACTTAATACGTGTCTAACTCTTAATTCTGCCTTGTATTTTTCCATTTTCCCCGGCCTCCAGACAAGGTTCCATGTAACACGCTTTACAACTTGGTGTCATTAATTAAGAAACAATTACAGCTGATCACTTCAATACCATCAACTTAATTTCCATCCTTACCACATTTCCCGTTTAAATTAACTGGTTTAGGGATTAACATGTTGTCATCGTATCTGGGTGGTTTTTTTTTCCTTATTCTAAATCCTCCCCCACATTTAAAGATTACTCAGAAAAGTGATAATATTCCCAGAATATGCACTGGGAAGGGGTTGTTGGAGCAGGGCCTCGGGGCAGCCCTGGCCCCTATTCCCGAGCTCTGGAATGTGGGAGCGCTGCAGAAGCTGCCTCCAGCATCCAGGGGAGTGGAAGTTGGCTGCTTCCAAATACGTGATGAGAAATGATCAGTCCTCGGGGACAGATGAGAACAGGATGGATTTTCCTTCAGAATACCAGAAAAAAAGCTTGTGTCTCACTCCCAAGTTACACTGTTTCAGGGACTGATGGCATTTGGTTCTGGACCAGTCTTTTAGAATTTATTCTGTTTTCCTGAATATTTACTGGTAAATATTTTGACAGGAGTAGGACATCTGGCTATACTAAAATAAAGCTGCAGGGAAACACATTACACAACTTTTCTTTTATATTTTTTGCTCTCCACAAACAGATGTAATGGATCGAAGTGCCAAAACAGTGAAGGTTTTCATTATGGCTTTTCTATCTGAGAGCTCTCTTCAAAGAGCAAATTTTGAGTTGGTTTTGCATTTCTTAAAATTAAAGGACATTGATCATTTCTTAGTGACACTTTTATATAGCCCATTAGCTTAACACGGTTAATTTGGTTTTTCTTTTTGTTTTTAGATGATCTTTTTAATTTTTGTTTAAAGCAAAACACTCTCTGCTGCCATCTAGCACCTCAAAACTTAGTAATAAACAGGTTTAATTAACAAAATAACCTTAGTTATAGATTGACACCCGTTTTTTAGAGAAAATAGTGTTGCTGACGATGATGGTAGAGATTTGACTGAATCAGCAAATAACCGTGAGCAAGGCTGGTGAGGAAACACAGTAAGGCGTAGCTCATATTTGATAATTTGCAATACAACAATGCAAAAGACCAGTCTTTTAAAAAAGCTTTTTTTTTGGCTAAAGCAGTATTTCCTCCTCTTTGATTTTGGTTTTTATCTGCAATGGGTCTACAAGGGAGGTACATGTTTCAAGCTCTTGGCATCATCACAGGAAGTAAGGAAGAGAGGCACCCTGAACCCCAGCCTGTTTATCTCCTCAGGCCCATGTTACAGTCTAGTAATTAATATTTTTTATGCAAACTCCAGGCATGCATGGCAGAGTTCAGATTTACAATGTATATTCATTTAACAGTGGATTTCTGTACTGCTTTCTGGGACAGATATAATTCCTATGCTTTTCATTACACATGCTGTTTAAATCTTGATCCTGAATTCTTATTAAAAATGATGAGATTTGACCTCAAAGTCTAATACCCAGTTTTGGAGACAAGGTGCTTGATGTGATTTCTAGAGGATTATTTTTAAGAGCATTTGTAGATTAGATCTTTGCGAATGGTTGAGGGATGTGCCCAGTGAACCTTGTCTGCTGCTTTTCACCCACCGTTCAGCATCCAGATTGATTTTTATTTTGTAGTCCTTGAAAGTGTGTATCTGTGTGCTGTAGGGATACATCTGATGTTTTTATTATCCCTTTGTTGATGCAGGAATGTGGCACTGTTGTTCTGCCAACTTTTATTGGACTTTCCCCATACTTAAAGGAAAAATTGTTTCTGATGGAAGTTTGAAGAGTTTGTACGGCTCATTCCAATGACTCCAAGTGTG
Organism: Climacteris rufus; assembly: GCA_013398175.1. NCBI lineage: Eukaryota > Metazoa > Chordata > Aves > Passeriformes > Climacteridae > Climacteris > Climacteris rufus. The sequence continues at coordinate 92,631 of VZRZ01002348.1, read as the reverse complement.
TTTTACAGCTGCACTTCTTTTTTTTAACTCCAAGTGTGTTTTAAATGATCGCTGCCTTCTTGTGTTTGTTACTTGCACTTTGGTTTTCTTCCTGGATGGCAATTCAAGAATGGTTTGGGTTGGAAGGGACCTTAAAAACCACCTAGTTCCAACCCCCTGCCATGGGCAGGGACACCTTCCACTATCCCAGGTTGTTCCAAGCCCTGTCCAGCCTGGCCTTGGGCACTTCCAGGGCTGGAGTATCTACAACTTCTCAGGGCAACCTCCAAGGCTTTGCCTGGGGAGCAGGATAACGAGGTGATAAGTTACCACATGCTCATTGGGGTGCTGCTGGCACATACCTCATTATAAAGTAAATAGAAGATAACTCACAGAATCACAGAATAACCTGAGGTGGAAGGGACCCACAGAGATTCTCAGTCCAACTCCTGGCCCTGCACAGACTCCCTAACAGTCTCACCCTGTGCATCCCTGAGAGTGTTGACCAAATGCTCCTGAGGCTCTGGAAGCCTTGGGGCTGTGCCCATTCCCTGGGGAGCCTGGGCAGTGCCCACCACCCTCCAGGGGAAGAACCTTTTACTGATACCTGATGTAAACCTCCCCTGACACAGCCCCAGCTGTTCCTTCACATCACAGGGAAAATTGGGGTGGGGTGCCCTTCCATGAAAGGGCAATGAAATGTCTCCAGATGGACAGCTGTTGTGTGGCAGTGGTTTGAGACATGGGCTGGCTGCCCATGAGGCTGGGAAGGAGCCCCCTCATGATTGTAGAGTATTGTCTCCTACATATTAAAGCCCTTCCACGCAGAGATTGGCACAAAACAGCAGCAGAGAGATGGGTCCACGGGGATAAAGGGAAATATCACTAATTTCTGTCTGTGAAATGCTCCCCTGCACCTTCTCAGCACGGCGCCGGCTGGTGGGAGTGGAAGAGGCCTCACGTCCTCTCTCCTCACGCTGACTTGTGCGAATTTTGGGGGAATTCTTGGGAAATGACTCAGAAGGGCACTGCAATATTGGGTCACCAGCCTGGGGAGGAAATGTCTGCTGGCTTTGGCGTGGAAGGCAGGTCCTTTGCCGTGCATTTGTTGGGGTACCATATTGACCTTGTATTTTGCATATGCATGGGCCCAGTCCTATGTAGCTGATGGGAATGGGGATTGGACCCAGTTACTGGTTCCAGTTTGAGTGTCACATTTCAGGGCAGTGTGTGCTTGTGCATTGCTGGAGCCTGCTACGCCAATGGTTGTGGCACATTCTATCCCAGCACTGGGGGATTGAGTTACAAACGGACATAAGCTTTTGGTTTTTTTGCTTTAAAGTCATCAAAATGCAGAGTTGCATGAGGCAATGATTGTTTAATGACCGGCTGATCTTAAGTGTTTTGTTGTAACGCACCAAGTTGGTGTTTGTGCGCGTTTTGTTGAAGTTACAAAGCATCGATGCTTTTGGTTTGGAAATTGGTAAAAGCATGTGGCAGGGCTTCAAGCACTGAGTGCTTTCAGATGCTGTGCTGCTCCTTTGATTATTGAAAATGATTCCAGCACAATCATGCTAATTTTCTCTTTGTGCCCCTTAATTTCAGGAGACTGTTAAAAAGTCCATCTAGGCAGAGTGCTTATTGCCACTGTGAGGGAGATTTCACAGAGCCAAATTTTAGCAAATGCAGTAGTTTCAAAGGATTTAGAACATTTTCTTCCTGCTTTTCCTTTCCCATTTTTTTCTTTTTTTTTAATTTTGTTACTTTTCAATTTGTGCGCCTACATGTGTGTGTGTGCACATTACTCATGCTGCACCCCATTCCTTTTCTTCTCCATGCCATCCCTGGTTTAGTACAGTTTAGCTCATTTCTGCTTCCCTGGTATCCTGCAGGCTGGACGTGGGAGGAGGATGTTCAGGAGAGGCTTCCCAAGCTTTGGGTGTCATTAGGCACAATCACATGCAGTCCTTGAGAGCCCAGGCAGGGAGGGCGTGAGCATTTATCCTCCTGGTAGCTTTGTGCCTTGTCACCTGAAAACATATGACAAACACTGATTAATCTTAACACCATCCCAGTGTGAGAGGTGTATATTATTATATCCCTCTTGATGGAAGGGGAATCAGAGAGTAAGAAATTAAACAATTTACTCTCTGACAGTGGCAGAGCGAGGTATAAAGGCTGGGTGTCCTGTTACCTGCTCTCTCCATTAACAAGAGACATATTTGTTCTCCAGAGAATTTTTCACTACCAGGGGTAGGATTCCTTTGCCTTTGAAAGAGAAATAGCCTTTCCCATACTGCCGCATCTTAGAGTTTTTGCCAGAAATTACATTTAGCACTTTGTTTCTGTTCCGCTCTCTCACAGAAGAAAATGATTCAGGAGAAAACATCAACATTTTACTTCATTAAAAATACTTTTTTTCCAATAGAAACAGGATTTAAATTTATAATTGAAAAATATTTTACAATAATAAGAAGCAAAACTAATCCCAGCCTGCACTGTTTTGTTCACAGAATAATTTTTCCGTCAACTTGCTCTCAGAATAGGTAATGAAATGTTTTATATCAGCGGGAATGAAATTTTGCTGCCAGCCTCTCCTGAGTCAGTGCTACAGACACCAAAAAATGTTGTTTACACAGTTGAGTTGCAGATTTAGTATCCTGATTTCTTACACTGGGTTTTGTGTGTAAAACTTCCCTCGTGGGAAGAGAACAGCTCTTTCTAGCACTGCTTGTTTCACATCCACTGCAAGTGGGTTCCAGGCTCAGATTTCATGCCAGGGGTTTTGAATGCAGTGTCTAAACAATGGGCCCACCTTTCTTCTACTCTGTCATCACCTTTTTTTCAGGAGCAGACTTCTGTGGTCATTGTATTGTAGCCAAATTTCCCATGATAATTGCTAAACTGAAAGTCAGGGTATTAAGTCCAAACTCTGCATTTTTCATGTGATCTGAAATACCAGAGCATTTAATCTCTTGATCAGCTTTCTTTTTTCTTCTGTGTGTGGGTTTGGTTTTTTTCCCAAAATACCTCTAGAATTAAAAGATAAAGGGAAAATAAATTTTCCACCTGTTCCACAGTCCTTGTCTCCCCCTCATGTCAAGGATGTGGGTGCTGGTGCCTCCTGTACTCCTGAGAAACATCAATGGGATCAATTATGTCAGTGTTCTCTCCTGGTCATTCCTGCCTGGCTCTGGATGCAGAAATAGGCAGAGAACCATTTCATAGAATTTCATAGAATCACAGAATGGTTTGGCTTGGAAGGGACCTTAAAGTTCATCTTGTTCCACTCCCTGCCATGGGCAGGGACACCTTCCACTGTCCCAGGTTGCTCCAAGCCCCATCCAACCTGGCCTTGGACACTTCCAGGGCTGGGGCAGCCACAGCTTCTCTGGACACCCTGTGCCAGGGCCTCATCACCCTCACAGGGAACAATTCCTTCCCAATATCCCATCTACCCCTGCCCTTTGGAAGTTTGAAGCCTTTCCCCCTGTCCTGTTACTCCACGCACTTGCAAGAAGTTGTTCTCTAGCTCTCTTGGAGAACCTCTTCAGGTACTGAAAGGCTGTGCCCCGAAGCTTCTCTTCTCCAGGGTGAACAATCCCAGTTCTCTCAGCATTTCCCCAGAGCACAGATGCTCCAGAGATGCTCTGATCATCTTTGTGGCCTCCTCTGGACTCGCTCCAACAGGTCCACATCCTTCTTACATTTTGGTCCCCAGAACTAGATGCAGCACTGCAGGTGAGGACTCACCAGCGGTGGGGGGGACAATCACCTCCCTTGCCCTGCTGCCCATGCTGCTTTAATTTGCAAAGGTGCTGCTTTTAGGACTGCCAAAAACAGAAAAAGAAAAGACCCTTCCTGCCCATCCATGAATATTTCATTCCGATCATTTTTTATTCATTTCTTGGTTTGCTGAGGGTGTAACATTTCCTTTGCTGCTGTGGTGGCACAGGAGTCAGTCCAGCTCCACGGCACATAGCCACATCTTCCCCACTGGTCGTAGAGTTGGTGGTCAATAAAAACGGGGGTCAGCAGAGCCATCTGTCCGCCCCTTGGCTGCAGGGAAATGTGCAGGTCCTGCAGCCCCTGGTGCTGCAGGCGTTTGCCTCTGTTTGGCTGGGAGCTCGGGAATGGCTGGTTTGTTCCACTGAGGTCAGCATGTGTGGGATAAACCATCCATATGCATGAGTGTTCCAGCAGCCCGTCCTGAGTTAGGGTTTCCTGCTCCTGCGAGAGCTGGGAGAAGAGCACACCTTCTGCACAAAGGCTGCAGGGTTGCAAGGGCAGGCTGGTGCAAGGGGGGTTCTCAGAGCCCAGATGTGCTCCTGTGCTTGGGATGAAGGGAGTTTGGAGGTGGCTCTCCATGTCCTGCTGTCAGCCATGTGTGCACTGGGCAGGGCACAGCTACCAGGCACAGATCTTGGTTTGGGTGAGGTTTCTGTTGTGTGTCTGCCATGAGACCCAAGGGCTTGTTAAAGCCTTTGGTTTTCTCAGAGGTAGTGAATGCTCCAGGCCTTTTTCTGACTTCCCTTGCAGTTGGTGAAAATCAGCATTTTTGAAATTTCATTTCTCTAATGGCATGATTTTTTCCACTGTCAGTCAGGGCTACACATGGTGACTGTTCATTAGTAATCTTTTTGAAGACAATGGTGGAAGATGCCCTTGATCTATAGACCAGAATTTTATTATTTTGTCATATATGTTTTTGGTAGATTTCTTCTGCTTCTTCAGAACAAACAAATGGCACCGACCTCACTGTATCCAATTGGGAATACATTTTATTCTTTAGCAAAATGTTGTAATAAAATGTTTTTGTTGGTTAAAATATTCTCTGCTTTATTTGTAAGCCACAAATGTGTCTTCCCATCTTGACTCTCACAAAAGAAGAAGTTTTCCAATGTGCCTGAAGTTTGTTAGTTAATTCAATATAATGCCAATCATATATTCTATGAGAATTGCATAAATAATCTTTTGGGGCCCATATTTTGCATGTCTGTGTAATATCCAACATAATTTTCAAGATCGTGATTCTTGAGGATGGAATTGGAGGAGAGAATGTTTGAAGAGGATTTGTAATATTTATTGCAATAAAGAAATTTAGGGATTACTCAAAGATCCTGTCAGTATTTGGGTCAGAAATATAGCCCAGAGGTATTAGTATGATAGGCAAGTATAAGCATTAGACTGTATTAGTGATTTAGCTATCATAATAGCACAATAGTCCATCATGTGATGGCTTGTGCACTAAACATTTATTGTGGATTAGCCAGGAAAAATGCTCAAGCTGTCTTGCAAACAGACCAGGGAAGGTGACTGCTTCTCCTTTCACTGGGTCTGTCCTGGAAGGGGGTACATTGGAGGGGAAGAAATCCGTAATTGTAGCAGAGAACAGCAAAATCATTTCCATCTGATTTTTTTTAATTACAAAAGGAAAATGTTGTTTCTATAGTAGTGGTCAGCAAAATAAGGAGCAGTTGACCTATCATTTTTTGAAAATTAATATTTTGAGTATGAGCAGCATGTCATAATTTAGATTACATGTTTTGGGGAGCCATTTTAATATCTCCTCTGAAAACAATGACTCTATATGGAAATTTTTATTATATTCCCAAATAAGAATTTTCTGTGGTGTGATTCCATCTAAATCCTTTTGCCTAGTCTAAGTGTAAAAAAAGCTTAATCCACATGAATGTAGAAATACTGCTCAATACAAATTGAGTTCTGTGTGATGTTTCTGAGTGTTTTCTCATCTCATAAACATGTAGTTTTTCCAAAGGAAGCTGGAGATAATAGGCAAAAGTCTCCTATTCCTTTTTGCTTTGTAAGACCAGGCTTTAGATCCTTTGATCCTCCCCTCCTTCTCCATGACCTGTGCTAGGGTCTTAAAATTATACATTCCAGATTACACCTCCACAATTTTCTGTCCTGGGATGATGAAAGGATTTGCGTATTATGGTAATAATATAAAGAATCCTTTTGGAGCCTAGTTAGCGTGGCTAATTTGAAACTACAAAAAAAAAAAGTGATTTCCAATGCAAATTATAATATTCATAAAGTGCCAAACAGATACCTAACTAATTTCTAATTGCTCTTGTATTTTCGAGTATCTTGCACTGGCCTTTTTTAGGTCTGTCTGCTGGCTCCCATTTAATTTGTCCTTAGCTGTGTGCAGTGGATTAGCATTTCATCAGGTTGGATTAAGATTGAGTTGACACTGAAGCTTTCTTTTTTATTTTTAAATGCGCGTGTGCAGGGACGGGCGGATCTGTGCACTTTCCTGCCACGCGTTCCCGGTGGGTGCTGGGGCAGACTCCCCGAGCACGTGAGGAGGGAGACAACCGAAACAGATGAAACGCGCGTTAAAAAAACAACATTAACAACAAAAAAAATTCATTCCCTGGGGGAAAAATTGCATTGAGGTTGCTGGCTGGGTCAGTGCGTGAGATTTCATCGGGCTAAAATGATGTCACATGGAGCGAGGGCTTTAGTGGTTTTATTTAGCTCCTAATCCCCACACACTGCTCGGCCAGTTGTCCATGTGCGCGCGCCGTCCGCAGTGGCACAGGATAAAGCATCTGGGCTGTGCGCGGCCGCTCTGCTCCACGGCTGCACCGCACGGCCAGGGGCAGCCCCTCTGCCAGCCGCCGCATGCTCTGCCTGCTAAGGTTACGAAGGATTAATAATTCAGGCAACGCTGTGAAAGACAAAACCACCGGCCAACAGTGTCTGAAGTCCCGGGAGGACTCAGGAGGAGCGCGGTCCAGTTTGGATGCGTGCCGGAGAAGCGCTGGGAAGGAAGGTGCCTCTTCTCCGTGTCAGCAGGAGCAAGCAGTCTCGTGGCGATGCCCATCCCCAGCAAGCACCCCAACATCGGCCGCTCACAGAGCTGGGATGCTGCCGGCTGGTATGAGGGAAACTGGGAGAGCGAGAATGCCTTCGAGTACCACAGGCCACCGGGCCGGAGGAGCTCCCTGACCTACGGTGGCGAGGGCGGCTGGTACGAGCCGCCGCGGGCAAATGATATCATCTTGCAGGGCGGTGCAGAGCTGAAGCAAGAGGCGTACCCGTACCAGGATGCCACCTTCGCACCGGGGCCCCTGAGGAAAGGCTCTGTCCCCGACTTCGCCTACTGCGACCGGCCGGCACCCATGGCAGGCCGGGGCTCTCTGCCTCCCCAGGATTACTACAGCGACCCGTCACTGTCGGCGAGGTCACCCAAGGACCCCCGCTGCTACCGCGACCACGTGGCGGGCAGGCCGCTGGTGAGCTACGGGGCACCTGGCAGCCGAATGTCCTGGGACCAGGCCCCGGCACGCCCACCTGCCCCGCCAGACGCCACCCGCCTCTACAGGGACCCCAAGCTGGCCCTGGACGGGCAGCGGATGCGTGGCAGAGATGCTTCCCCAGCGTGGTACGGCACGGAGCCCCCCGGCCCGCGGTACGGGGCAGAGCCACCCGCCTTTCCCGTCAGGCCGGGCTACAGCGATGGGGCAGAGCGGGCTCCTGAGGCGGCGGCTGCCAGGCAAGCTGCCCCCACCTGCCTGGTGGTGGATCCCACTGGCACCACTGGCACCAGCTACGGGCCAGGCAGGGAAGGCACTGGCACCAAGGGTCCCTATGACACCTACGATGCAGCGGTGGCAACCCCTTCCCACCCTCCAGTGCCCCCCACCTTCCCTGGGCCAGAGGGCAAGAGGAGCTTCGACCCGGAGTTCGTGGCACTGCTGCGTGCAGAGGGCGTCTCGGAGAGCACCTTTGCTGCTCTGCTGCAGCAGGGCTTCGACTCCCCGAACCTGCTGGCCATGATGGAGGAGAACGACATCAAGTCAGTGGCGCCCAATCTGGGGCAGGCCCGCGTGCTGTCCCGCATCGCCCACAACTACAAGGCAGAGATGCAGCTGCAGAGGCAGGAGCGCAGGAGCGGGGCGCTGCGCCCCCGGACCCGCTCCAACAGCTTCAGCCACCGCAGCGAGCTCCCAGGAGACTACGGGGTGCCCACTGTGGATGGCCCCAGCGCCTCGCAGCACCCAACGCCGCTGCAGCCACTCTCCCCCAGAGGGGTCGAGATGCACCGCCGGCCGTCCAGCGCCCCAACCCAGCACTTGCTGGAGACCACCAGCTACCCGGCCCCCACAGGGGCTCCTCAGGGGCCACACTTCCTCCCCGGTTCGGGATACAACACTCCCCTGCCTTGCAGCACCCACCCGCGCCCCGCCTCTGCCTACTCTGCTCAGGCCGGCTTGCCCATGACCATGGCCAACCCGCACGCCAGCCCCAAGACGGCGTATCCCACCACCTACACCGTGCCCATGGAGCTGATGAAGAGGGAGCGGACAGTGGCAGCATCACCGGTCCCTAGCCCGCACAGCAGCCCCCAGCTCCTCCGCCGGCCGGGAGCACCAGGGGACGGCGGCCTGGCACCCACGGGACCCACCTTCCCTGCCCAGGTCTCCCCGTACCCGAAGCTCAGCAGGCGCACAGGGCCCCCCGTCATCGTCTCCACCATGGCATCGCCTGAACCAAGTAATTACTTGAAGGGTCTTAGTCCATATAGTAGTTTAGAACCACCTTGTTGTTGCTTAATTTACCCCTCAAAAAACCCACAGTCAAATACCATGGGGCTTCGTGCTGAAATATTAGACACTTTCCTACTTAGGAAACGAGATGGAGGAGATTTCTTTGCAGGGCTGTGCTGGCCATGCGGAGCTAAAGATGCTGGTTCTCTTTCTGTGGTTAAATTCCAAATATTTTATTTGTTTAGCCAACTTCAGTTAAACGTGAGCGGTGTCTCAGATAATGCTTCTAGGGTTAATCTTGCTGTTCCTGTTGTTTGTAGAGAACAGGAGATTAGATACTGCGCTGGCTGAGCAATTAGGACTACAGGGTTTGCTGCAGATTGACTTTTTACCGCTGTTATCAGGCACAAATGTGTTTCTCCGAGGAAATGGTTAGCATTGTTTTGACTAAATTCATCAGATAGTTAATGGTGTTATTCGAGAATCGACTTACCTTTGGCCATTACCTAAGGCTTTTCTTCTTATTATTAATTTGCTGTTTTATCAGGCATACAAAATAAACCCCTTGATTTCCTTCTTGAGATGCCTGTAAGTGAAGCGATAGAGCTGTTAAAGTAATAGGGCTGTGCTTAAAACTAAAAGCCTGTCATTAAGCACTGGAACAATAAAAATGAGTGGTGGCTCCTCGACTTCCCTTGCCTTCTAGAAAGGCTCAGGCCCTTGGCTGCTCAGATGAAAAGCTGAATAATCCAAGCAGGCTCTGCTCTTCCGCTTTGGAGATGTACATTGACGATAACACTCAGAGCCTGACAGAAACTAACCCCAAAACCACCCAAATAAATATAAGGGAATTAATCAAATCCATTCATTTATGGCTTGACTTGTTTGAAAAAATGTGGGAAGACACCCCTTGAAACGTTTTTGCTGGTAATGGCTCTGTGAGCAGGAAATTTTCTCCCTGTGCAGCTCAGCTGAACTCCCATGCAAACAATTCCTGAACAATGTGCCGTACCAGCACACACACACAAAGCTTTAATAAGAGGATACCATTTATAGGCATCGAGACAGTGCCAAACTGGTGATGCCATTCCACAGGAATCTAAATAAAGAATGATTTTGTGAGTAGAAATGATAAAGTTGTCAAAATGCAGACACTTGGCACACCCCTTTCCCTGCCATACCATAATTACACAGCTAGGAAGTGGATGCCGGTTCTTTCACGCTCATGAGTCCTTTATGTAGCTGGTGTAATGTATTGATTTCTAAAAAATGTTTTAGTATTAGGCAACATGTTCTGTGTTGACATGGATCAGATGCTAAAGTAGTACATCCAGGCAGTATTTTTAAATACATGCAGCTAAAAAGACGAGCTGGCATAATGTGGGGAACACAAATATGTTCATTTATTTGCGATACGTCTGATTGAGCGGTCGATGCCGATGCAGGGAGAGCTCTGGGCTGAAGGACAACCAGAGCAGAGGGATTGGGAGCAATCTCCTCCACCATGGGAAACAGATCCCTCCTTCCCTGTGCCTCGTTTATAAACTGCAAACCCTGTTCTCTAAAAATCTTTATATTATCCCTTCCCTTCACCAGAATTACCAGTGCACAGCAAGGGGAATCCAGCAGTATTTCTGTGCTGTCGAGCTCTTTCTTGCTACTCAGCCCTCTTTTTTTTCTTCTTCTTTTGCCTACGACCGGCTCATTTGCATGAGGATGACATTTGTTGCTCCAGTAATTTCATCTGATAATGGCCAGCTTGCAAAGCGGATCTGAAAACATATTCCTTAATTATGTGTTGCCAAGCAACGAGAGGGTTTGGCCATAATCACAGAAAGATTATCTTCTCATTGAAGGCCCTGAAAGGTTTAGCTGAAGTAGGACCTGTAAAATTGTCTTCATTTTTATTTATTTCCTCTTTTTCCTTTCCAAATTGCCTGAGAGGTTTTCTTCCTTTTAAACTATATTTTTAAAGTAGAAGCCAAGGTATGGCACATGGAAGGATATGGATTAAAAATGGAAAAGTATGGTGGTTTGTAGATGTTTGAGCTGCGTTGAGCAGGAGTGTTCACACTTACCCACGAGGGGATAAGCTGAGGTTAGAAATATGTTTAGCAGTTTTAAAGTGGATGAGTGGATGGCAGAAACTTGACTAAATCCAGGCAAATTGTATTTGCCAGCAGGAAGAGCCAGGATGCGTTTCTAGGAGCAATGAGCCTTCTCCAGTAGCTTTGGCTGTGGATATTCGAGTCACGAGGTGAAAGCAAGTTCGGTATTAAACTCTGTCTCCAAATGGCTGCAGATATTTTCTGTCGGTGTAGGTTAATGTCTTCTCAGTCAGCAGAGGGTTATAAAGTGCACATTACAGCCCAGTCATGGTTTGAAGCTTATTGTATGGATAAGACCTAAAACCAGATAATTTGGGTGTTTTTAAAAGTCTAATAGTTGAACTATGCATCGTAGTCTTTCTGCAGTGAGTAGAAAGTGAGTCTGCAGTGAGTCTTTCTGCAGTGAGTTGTCATTTTGTGCTGAGCTTTGACACTCCCTGAGCATTCTGCACAGCTAGTGTTCACTTCAGAGTTTGGGTGGAGGGCTTGCAAGAGGAAGGAATCTTCTCCTGCCTAGTATTCCTGATGGTAGAGGCAGGATCCCAGGCAGGGATACAGGCATGTGCCACATGTTTATGGCCCTCTTGCTTTGGCATGGTCAGATAAGAGAGAACAAGCAGTGAGATTTAGTGCTGCAACTGCTATGCATTTCATAAAATAATTATTAAGAAGTTAGATCAATTGCCCTTCCTGGGATTGCAGAGCTGTGGGAAGAGAAGGTGGTGAATGAGCACCTTAAATCCTTTGCTGTGGTGGTGGAGTGATGTCTCCAGCGATGAGATGGCTTCCCAGCCCAGGAACTCCCCTGCTACAGTTCTGGCAGAGCTGCTGCCCTCAGTGTCATTGAGACCTGGTCAGGAATGGCTGACAGGAATGCTCCTGCAGCCTCGCCATCCACAGGATCACCAGGAATGAGCTCACCAAGTCAGCTCAGTGGCGAGCAGGGAAAAAGCCCTGCAAGGTCTGAGTGCCAAAGGCGTGTCACTGGGGCTCAGCCAGAGTGGGTTTGTGGCCAGCCCCGTGCTGAGCTGGGAGGGAGTGCAGGGAAATAAATAGTTCAGGTCAGCAAAGCTGGTGAGAGCAAACTGCATCTCACGGTCACTGATCGGATTGCTGCAGCTCCGCCTCCAAAATGTTGCATCTTCAAATTATGGTGTTTGCTAGCATTTTTATTAGATTCCTTAACTTACCCTTTTTTTAAAAAATCCACTGTTGTAGTAGTAAAGCAGTTGGCAGATGAAGAGTCTTGTATTTTTGTAGCTAGCCTGGACTTCTCCCAAACAGGGGCTGGTCCAGATTTCTGTTTCTGATGCTGGACTTAGGGAGGAACAGTGATTCATTGCAAATATGTGTCTTGGATGGTTTTTCAAGCTCTAGTTTACACATGAAGGTATGAAAGCAAATTATCACAGAGGGGAAGATGCTTCCCACAGGGATGAGGAGCAGGGCTGCCCCATAAAGTCAGGTGGGTATCATCAGGAAGCAAGAGAAAAAACACTTGGCTGTACGGTTTGTTTGAAAGCCTGACCTTTTCTGAGCAGGGAAAGCCAAGCTGAGGGCAGCTGCCCTCCTTGGACAAGTCGTTCTCTCCAGTGTGAAGGGGACTCATCCTGTCTTTTATCAGCTTAGAGCCCAGCTAGAAATGCCTTTCACTGTGATTAGCTCAGCTCTGCTTGTACTCTTTAACACTTCATTGTGATGCCTTTCATTGGTATTTTCCCCCCTGTGACAGATAAAAACTGCGTTAACCACACATCGTTTGCAGGCTGAAACTCTTCACATGGGCAACCCCCAAGGACAAAAGGGCATAAGCAGGAGCTAGAGCCCTGATGGTTGTTAAAGGCTGTTTAAAAGACTCCATCAAGGGTTAGAAGAACGACATTTGCCCATTCTTTTAAACTATTAATTCTTTTAAGCTAATTAATTTAAGCTAAATTGCCATAGCTTTCTATGGGCAGAGTTTAGCAGGATATTTCGTACACAATATAAATTTCCTGGGCATTTGTTGATGTTGGTTAATTCTTTGCCCAGTTCAGTAGATGGTTCAGAAATCAACTTCAGGTGTTCTTCCTTGTGTTTTCTGTCCAAACTGCAGCATGGAATCACAATGTGTACATGTACAAGGCAGCTCAATTAACAATCTGGACTGAAGCAGCACCAAAGGAAGCTCCGTGTACTGAATAAATCTGATTTAATTTGCACATTGACCTGACAGACCATAGCATGTCCTTGGAGCCATTCCCAGCTAGTGTGTTATTCCAGGTAAAATAAGTCTGCACTGCCTTCACTAACAAAAACATGGAGTAATGATTTGAACTGGGATCATAACTTCCATACAAAAATACAGTTGAAATAAGCAGATGTGTCTTCCTAGTGTCTGCTGTCCCAATGGTCACAGCATCAAGACATTAATATGCAAAATGATACGGGAAGTAGCTGGAAAACTCTCAGTGGGTTTGGGAAAGCCTTTGAAAGGGTCAGAAGGACCCTCACTGACCTCAGCTGGGCACATGAGTGTGTGCAGCGTGTTGTGCATGGATCTTAAAATTGAAGGGTTCCCAGCTGACCACTTCAGTAGGGTGAATGGCAGAAGAACAAAGTGTGCAAGAGATGTGCTGTTGATTATCTTCATAGAACACTGACTATCTTGGCTAATATGCACATACAATTCGTTGGTGGCAGAGAATATGCTTTTAAAATATTTTTTAAAGGTTGAAATATGCTTTTTATAATGGCTTTATCAAAAGCAATATAAAGTGTCAAACTCATTCCAGTTGCAATTCATTGACTTTAGTGCCATGGCAATAAAAATGAATTTGGCCTGTCAAAGGAGAATGTGTTGTCAGATGCACAAGTGTTGTCATCTTCAATTTACACTTTCCTTTCACCCTGTGTCTCTAGTTCTCTAGCATTGTTAGGACTTTCATATATCCAGATCATTCTCTGACTTTATTTGCTGACATTTTTTTAGCTTTCTCATAAGTAGTTTCCATAGCTACAAACTTCGTGTTCACAGAGGGAAAAAAAAAATTTAAAGGTTTCTTCTTATTATTGTATTAAACATTTTTTATATTTCTTCTCCTTGTCATTCTCATATCATCACACTGCAGCCCAGTTTAATGAAAATGCTGCACAACTGAATTGCCTGTTATTTTTAAAAGCGAAGTAGGTGCTGAGCTGAATCCTTGAAAAGCAGAAGACCAACATCATTAAGCCCCTGATGTAGAATAAATGTTGCAGATGTAGGACTGGTATTAGTAAGGTTTATAGATGGCAACTGGCAGGTGAGCTTTTGACTTTTGCACCTAAATAAAACCTGACATGAACAGCGTTCTGCTGGCTTTTGGTGACGAAAGCGAATTTTTGATCTCTTTTGTCTGCTGTTGGTATGTTTTGTTAAAGACGAAGCGTTGCTCCTGGGAGCGGGATTCGCGTGCGCTGTTTCTCCAGGACTGAGTTGCTCCTCTGTGGCAGGGAGGTGCTGGGCAGCCGTGCCCTGGGCAGTGCAGCCCTGAGGAAGGCTTTGGGCAGGGGTGTTTGGCAGCCGTGCTGGAGCAGCCTTGTTGGGAAACGGGACGCTCCCAGCGCCTGTGCCCAGGCGGCCTGAAGGCCAGCGCCGTGTCCGGGGCCTTGCCTTCAGCACCCACAATCCAATTAGGCGCTCTGGAGCAGATGGAGCGGATTAGTGCCCGGCTCTCCGCCCTCTCCCCCGCTGCAGGGGGTGCCGGGGCCAGCAATCGGCTTAATCGTGGGTCCCGTGGCACAGCCCGGCACGGCCCTCGCCCTGCCTGTGCAGGCCGCGCGCTGCCCCGCGGCCCTGGGGCTGCTGCCGTTCATCCTCATGGCTCCAGTTCTTGGTTACGTCAGAAGCCCTTGACCTACCCTCATTTGCAAGGCATAAATTCCAATTTTTGGTTCTCAAAGAGACTGGCATGACCACCAGATGTGTGAGCTGCAGTCTGTGTTGGAAGAGTCGCTCCAGGAGCGGGGTCAGGGGTTGAGGACTGTGGTCCTTTCTCACCTGCAGCATTCCCTCCAGGAATCTCAGCCAGCAAACGTTGGGTGGCCAAAGGAGATGACCTCTCACCTCACCTTGTAAATGAAAGCAGTGTCAGTCAAGGAGGACTGGGAGAAGTGACACCACAGTACTGTCCCTGCAGTTCCCAAGCGTTACAGTCCCCGGGGAGAGGGTGGTTTAGGCTCTGTAATGTGAGGCATAAGCAGGTTGTCACTATAAGGAGGAAACCAGCAGGGCTTTTCTCTTGTGGAGATCCTTGGTAAATACTGATATGAACAGCCAAGATGGCATTCTCATGTTTTATTTAGATATGTAGACATGTATAGATGTGAAAATGAGGGAAGAAAATCTCCAAAATGTAATCAGTGTCTCAGTCATTATCCATTTGGAGCAGTGCTTCTTCAGTCTTCATTGCTTGCCAGAAGTGTCTTGTTTTGGTTATCGTGCAAGTTATTATTTCCTAGCTTGGTGAGCAAACAAGCAGACGAGGCTTTGCTTAGACAGCAAACACAGTGATAAGAAATAATATAGGATATACTTGCCGTGAAAAAAGTCAGAAAAAGAGGATCAGAACTGCAGTTTCATGGAAACAGCTGGCATGTGTTTTCCAGATGTGAAGGTGGTATCTCCAGGTGTGTTACCTCCACACCAGGGAGCATCAGGAGTTGTAGGGTGGTGGGATGCAAGAACCTGGCAATACCCCCCTGACTTCCTTGCTGGTCTTCTTAACCATAGCACGTTTCCTGACACTTGTTCTAGCTCTGCAAATCCCTGAGCGGTTTCAAGCTGCCTCCTACACATTCCCTTACTGACCCTATAGATTATCAGCCTTTTCTTAGGACGGCCCAGTCTCTTATTTGAGTTACCCAGAGTGAAAAAAAAACCAGCAATGGAGGTGTCACACACAGTCATTTGTTATGTTCTCTGTCCTCCTCTGGGTGCTTTGTTATAAAGGTTTAACTGAATATTCAAGAAGTACAGTAGTTCATGCAAGTGCATATATTTTGTTTTGTTGATGAAAGGAATCTTGATTAGTATTATGAAAGATAAAAGAGAGGCGTCAGTGTGGACAGCAGAGAGCTTGTCAGTATCTGGACCATCCTGCTGGGACACATCCCACCTGGCCAGCAATTCCTGTTATCTTTCTTTTGAGCTTTCCCCATCTTTGAATTCTTCCTCATGTTGAGTGGACCTGCATAAGAGTGGGAGCTGTTATCATACCAGCTGAAACATTTGGCTTAAGAATCTTAAATTTCCATTTCATTCTTGTCTGCAGCAGTCTTGTTTCATCTGGTCATGTGGTCTTGTTTCATCTGCAGTCAGGGCTAAAATGTCCCAAAACCAGAATTAGTAATAGCTAATAACACCGGGGCAATGCCAAACAACCTGTCATGCTGTGCAGTGGAAGTTTTTCCCTTAGGGCTCATATTTATTCAGCTGGGAAGGTGTTCTCTGTATTTGCTGTTCATCCTAAAAGCACAGGCTCCCTTGGAGCAGTGTGGCATCTCCCATGCCATGCTCTGGCTGGAGGGTGAGCCAGTGGAGCATCTCCCTGGTGTGAGATAAGCAAGATACAGAGATATATCCCATGGACCAGCAGCCCCATGCCCTGGCTCATCAGCTCCTTTTCACTCCAGTTTTCTATTTCTGAAGCTTGCATGAGAAAGGCCAACAAAATGATTATTTCTAATTTTTGTAGAATATCTTTCTGGAGAAGCAGTTTCCAAATAGGGCAGTGAGTCAAGTTCACTTGAGAAATGGTGATTTTGGTCATTGATTTTGATAGGAGGGGGATTTTTGCTCTCCTCTGCAAAAGGAGACAGCTCTACATCACTGACTTTTATTGCAGTTCTTAAAATTAGATCTACAAACCCAATGGTTTCTTGAGCAGGAGAAGCTGTACATTTCATGCATTGGAAGCCTGTGCATTATTAAAAATAATAGGACACATTTGTCAAATGGATAATGAGTAGGTTTCTTTCTCTGTTTTTCAGTGTTTTAATGAGTGCAGGAAATGTTTACTATTTATTTGCTTTCAGGTTTTACCAAGGAGCTCTGGAGATAATTGTCAAATTTCTAAGTGTGTATCAATATTTCATGAAGCTCTGTTTTCCCTCTGTACATTCACAAGTTGGGTCATTAGCACTGGGACTGATATTAGCAGGCTGAAGCAAGGCCATGAAAAGGAATATGAAAAGGAATTCCACCAAACACTTGCAAGTTTGAGAATTTCTGAGACAAAATTCTAGTCCAGGTCTTCTGGGTAAAATAAATATCAGTGATGTCGCTTAGCTTCAAATGTTACATCTGTTGGAGAATTTCTTGTTTGATCTTGGTTTCTGTGGTTTATGGGCCTGATCCAGAGAACACCAAGGCCTTGTGTGTGTATTCTGTGTGTGTTTTGTTCGTGTGTTCTGTGTGTTTGGCTTCAAGCCCAGCACTTACCACAAATTGGGGTGTACCTTACAGAGATAGGATATCCATCCACGTCATCCTTTGGAAAAAAAAAGCAAATTCCACCTTTCCTACTACCAGCAAATTAAATTGTGTTGAATTATTAAAGCTCAAATTGCTTTTAGACATGGTAGCAGTCGGCAGTGATGTTGATATTTAGTTTGCTGGTGTCTAGTCAGTTTTGGATTATTTTTGCATGGTCTTTGAGGTGCAGTACTGGCTGTGTGTTAACAATTATTGTTCTGCTTTGGACATTTGCCATTTAAAAGAGGTTAAGTTTGGCATATGGTTGACTGTTTCTTTTTTCTTAATTTCTGACATTTTTCTGTAAAATCATCATATATCCCTGTTCTCATTCTGACTAGGAAACTTACTGCAATTTTGGGTTGCTCAACTGTGTTGTCAGGCTGGCTTCTGCTCCTGTTCATGATTTAGTCCAACTATCTCAGTGCAATGATTTCAAGAAAAGAATAACTCAGAAAATGAAAATTATGCATAGATCCAGACCCGCTATGCTCTGCTGTAGAGAGGGTGCAAAATTAATTGATAAATTACCGTGGCTTTTTGACCATTCTAAATGGTTGCCATAAGTGCTTCACCAGGCACAGCAGAGTGGTAGCTGGGAAAGAGCAAAAAGTGAGACTTTAAACTTGATTGAACTACACAAAGTCTGGAGCATTATTGTGAAAATCTGAAAGTGTACAGAGATCTTGGAAGGTGCATGAAAGGAGCATCCAGGGCTTCTGAAACAAAAAGTGCTTCAGAGTTAGAAGTGATTAAAGCAGGAAGGGACCAGTGGTGCTTCCCTGGAAGAGGGAGGGATGGAGTCCTGCGGGAAGGGCAGAGCTGGCTGTTTGGCAGAGGGGTTTGAAGATCCTTGGAACTGAGGATATCACAATTGGGCTGTCTGTCAGTGTTTTGGGATCATTTAAAGATTGGTGACACTATAAGCTACAGTAGAGCAAAGGAGATCATTTATGAACACAAACTGCAATGGTAGCAGTTGAGGAGGAAGAGAAATGGCAATCATGTAATATTGACACGACAGGAGGTGGAGATAATTAATTTGGTCACGGCTCGATATGACAAAGTTCCAGAATGTAAACAGAGATATTTGTCAGAGGGGAGACGGTGCTCAGGGTGAAAAATGGGTGCTTTGCTAAGTAAAAATCACCTTGTAAAGGATTTGCAGCTGTGAGAGGTTTGTAAGAGAAATCCAGAGCAGATCTGCTTTGTGCTTCTACAAGGAAGTTTGGGAAGTTGATAGTAAATATGTCTTGTAACTTGTGCTTTGCTTTGAAACTGGGTTTTTGTCAGTGAGTTGTTTCATGGTAGTAGGTGAGCTTTGTCCTGGGAAATGAAAAGGGAAATCCCATCCTTCTGTGGCTTTTATCTTTGGTAAAGCAGTGGGACTGCAGAGGTTGGAGACAGCATAGCCACAGCGTTGTGTCCTTAGTAGAGGTGGCACTGGAGAGAGGAATGCTGCTGAGGAAAGCAAACCTGACCATTTGTACCCATCCATGTGCAGCCAGCACAGTGGCTGAGGCAGGGAGAGGGACTGGATCAGCAGAGAGGAAGACTGGCCTTTCCCAGTGGAGGAGGCAGCAAACATACCAGCACAGACATATGGAAAGCAGATCTTTCAGAAGGGTTGGGGGAAACAACGTTGGCTCCTACAAGGCTCAGTGCTGGGAGGTTCTGCACTGTGCAGAGTCACGCTACGCCAGCGGTTTCACCCTACGGGAAGTTGCAGAGCCAGAGGAGCTGCTCCACTGCTCTCCCAGAGGGACAATGAGCTGTTCTGCTCCAGGAAGGAAGAGGCATCGGATGCCAGGAAAGAAGAGTGCTGCTGCTCTAACTCCTCCCAGAGCCCTCAGGCTCCAGAGCTGCAGCTGGACTCGAGAAGACAGGAGTTTGCAATGCAATTTCCACCCAGTTTTTGGTGGCTTTTTGGTTTGGTCATCAATTACCTATGCCTGGTGCCAAGAGGACGCAATTCTTCTCTGGGATGCTGCCTGTAATGGGGAGAATCTGGCCAAACTCTGGACAATTTCCTGGGAAATCTCCAATTTCCTTTACTCCTACTCTGGGAAGGTATTAGGCACGCTGAGTTAATATGCCTCTTACCTATTTGTTTGTTCAATCTGTTCAATAAGGCACTTAGAGCACCCCAGTTCTTTGAAGAAGCACATACCAAGGGATGCTGGACTGCCCAGGCTGCACACGCTGCTGAGAGTAGGCAGGGCTGGAAACTGCCCCACTGAGCCAAAGGGAGCAGCTCTCCTCCAGCACAAACACATCTGGAGAAGTGGGAGAGGAAAGAAGAAGGTAGGAGAGCAGAAGAAAGAGGAAAATACTGGAATCAGCAGCAGTAAGCCAACCAAAACACTGCAGCGGGACGAGGGTGCCCTAAAGGTAGCCAGTTTCTAGGAAAGTACTCCGTGCTTGGTAAGAATGATGCTGGTAACAGTCACAAAATGTTTGTGTTCCAAGTGTTTCGTACACTTCTCCTTTCAAGTTGGCGCAGTTACATGCTTTGTTTGTTTGCCTCCAGCTCCTACCCTTCGTGGAGTTAGAAATACTCTGACTCAAGTCCATCCAAATACAGCAGTGCCATGCTTGGTCATGAGCCCGTGAGGTCTGAGCTAAGATTTTCAATGAGAATTTGGCAAAATAGCAAGTTCAAGTTATTTTCAAAAACCCCTTCAATTCCAAGATTTCACTTCAAGATTAATTTTCTTGTAAACAGTGTGTGACCTCTGCATTGCTGCTTTGCATTAAACCACATGGAGCTCCTGGGTGTCAGTGTAAGGCAAATTTGGAGATCTCCTGGAGTGATACCCGTATTCTCCTGTCACGTTTGGGGATGATTCTTTTTCATCTCCTTCCTGGAAGTGTATCGTGAGGGTGTCATCTGAGATTTTCTTTTTTGGAGCCACACTCTGATAACTCACCCTTCCTGCTGCTATTGCTCTGTGCTCACCTGTCTGCAGACACAGATGCGCTCCTCAGCCTCCCTCACATCAGACATCCATGTTTCATTTCATTCTGTGGCTGCTTTGAAGGAGGAAAACCCAAACCCCCCATGCTCCGTCAGACAGAGGGGCTCCCATCACCCCAAGGAGTGTGCACAGCCCTGGGAGGCCACAGCTTCACTTTCAATTACAGTGAGAGCATCTCTAGTGCACCCCTGGAAACAGTCCATGACCCTTGTTTCTCCTTGGCCAGAGTCCTGTGCTGAGGAGAGGCATCAGCATGTTGGTTTTCTGCTGCAGCCAGGGAGTGTTTTCTTCCTCTGCCTTCCCAGTCTCCCCTGGTGCTGCCCCTTCCCCAGGAGTGCTGTTTTGGCACTGGACACTGGAATTTCCATAGCAGGATGTTCAGTTGTCTCAGCACAACAGGTATCAGCTTCTTTCTGATCACAGGTGTCAGGTGCTGGTCGGATTGACAGATCTATGTGACCAGCCCAGGGTAAAACTGCCATTTCTCTACCTGTGGTGTTCTTCCCTTTTCTGAGCAGTCTTTCTGTCCCTGTGCTGCTTTGAGAGACATGCACGCTCTGAAATGTCTCTGCTTGGAGAGTTTGTTGTGCTTGGGATCTGGTCTGCTGCTTTAAAAAGCCACACAGCCTTCCTGGTTAATATTTTCCATCACTGAGCAGGGCAGGGGCTGAGAAGACCACCCACCACTGCTGCTGTACCGCCAAGGATTCTCAGATGCTGTTGAGGATGGGGTGACTGATGCTCTCAGAACGTGCCAGTCGTCTCTTGGACCACTTTGGGTGGCTGCAGCCCACAGTGTGAAATGCATAGCTGCAGTGGGGTTGTCCAGGGGATAGAGTGACAGCTCATCACAACTAGACAGCAGTTCTGTATTTGACATCTTGAGGTCAAAAACTGTCAGTTCCTTATTTTTTACGGTGTCTTAAATCGCCTGAAGAGTGTTTTGAGCCTTGTCAAAATGAATTAATTAAGGCCAAGTCATATTCACAAGCCTGTGCTGCTCTGATTCAGCAGCAGAACCATGCTTGATTTTCAGCCTAATAATTACAAGTGGTTTTGAGGATCTGGGGGGCTGATAGAGAGGGTTTGTATTTCCTCCAGAGCTACATGTGCTACAGTTTTTACTTGCTCTTTGCCTTGGCAGTCTGCAGCATTGTTTTCCTCCTCCTAAGGAACACAGCCAATTTTCTAATTAAGGAAATCACTCTGCAGCCATTGTCGCTGTTCATTTGAGTTCTTTGTCCATACCAAAGTTTTCAGCTCCCCAAAAGATTTGAAGTCACCCCTTACTACAGCTGGAGGACGATAAAAGTTTTGGCTCAGGGCAGGTTCTTCCTCTAACTCTGTTAAGAAGCAGGCACCAAGCACCACTGTGGGCAGCACGATCACTTCATAAGATTCATAAATCCACCTCTGGCTATGACAAATACTTCTGGGGTTATTTTTCTATTGGATTCTTACATTTAAAAAAAAAATAGTTGTGAGAAATAAATATCACTTTGTGCTGGGCTTTACTGCTTACTGGGCTTTGAGCCTAAAAGGATTTAAAAGTCATCATGCTCTGAGGGAAAGTTGTAGCAAGAAAGGAGGTGGAGGGTTGGTCCAGCCAGCTGTTGTGATTTGGGAAAAGGCTTGTCCTGACTGAGGGAAAGGAGACCGGGGCTGAGACGCAGCGGCAGCCAGGGCTGACACAGCTACGCCCACTGGGATTAGGACCAAATTAGAAACTCGGCTTGCAGGGCTTTATCATTTCCTTTCTATTATGACATTAATAAATGCAAATCTTTATCTTTTAGTTATTATCCTGACTTGTATCTTTTGTTAATGAGCATTGTCCCCAGTTCAGGCTGCACTGATAACTGGATGGAGAGGACGGAGACGTTCATGTGTGTTCTTGTGTCGTGCAAAAGTACCTAGGGGTGTGAGGAAAGGATATGGGCACTTCTCAGTGTGTGTGTGCCAGCTCCTCCTGTCAGCCTGGAGCTGGACAAGAGTCCTGGAGACAATGCCATGTTAATGCAGCACAGTTCAGTGCGTTTGGTATTTCACAGCGAAGCGCAGTAACTTTTTTTTCTCGTTTTGTTTCTGAAGTACATAAAATTCAGAACATATGCACCGTGTCAGGGTTGCTCTTGCCAGTCATCCCAGAGAAAATGCTCAGATCAGTCACCCAGTAGGAACTGTTGAACTGAAAGACGGTGGGTTTAGATTAGATCTTGGGGAGAAATTCATTATTCTGAGGATGGTGAGGAAGCTGTGGCTGCCCCATCCCTGATGGTGTTGAAGGCCAGTTTCTAGCAGCCTGATCTAGGGGAAGGTGTCCCTCAGGGTGTTGGAACTGGATGAGCTTTAATGTCCCTTCCAATCCAAGCCACTTTGTGATTCTATGGCTCTTGCACAACTTGGCTTTACTGTGGAGGCCATGGTGGCCTGGTGCTCAGCTGGGGTTGGGCTCTCCATCCCAGTGGATGTGCTTTCCATCCTGGATAGGTCCCATGTGGAAGGGAGCTCTCTACTAGCCAAAATAAAGACACTCAGCAATCTGCCAGAGACGATTAAAGCATGTAGTCTGTTACAGGCAGAAAGAAATACAATTTGGGGTAGAGGATACAAAATACATTTGCAAGGCATCTGAGCCTGATGCTAAGACATTCTTTCTCTCAGTGTTGTTGTTGCCAATAGCTTCCCTTGTGCTTAGACCAAAACTATTTAGGGTGGAACATTTGCTCCCTACTTTCTAGCAAGCCTGGTCGCAGGAACGGAGAATGGATTCTTTTCAGTGGCCGCAGCTGGTTTGAATGATCCCCACACTGAACCCATTGACTCCAGGCACTCCTCATGTGAATCACAAGGAAGTAGCAACTGGGATTTTGTTTCTGTGCCTGACAGGGGCAGAAACAGCAGAGCAGTCTCAAGTCGATTGCTTGAATCCAGGCACATGCCAGGGATGTCCCTGCACGCTCTGTACCTCATGCTGGCAGCAGGAATCGCTCAGCAGCTCACCCTGACGTGGGGAGCCAGAGGAGGGTGAGATGTCTTGTTGTCATGGGTGTCTGTGCCGTGTCCTCACCCACACCTGCAGGGTCCCCAGAGAGCTCAGCGTGGCTGCACTTGGTGCAGATCCATCCTGCTCATTCAGTGAGAGCTGGAAGAGGAGTTTTTCTAGAATTGTGACCCTTGCATTGCACACAAAGCAAAAAGAAACAGTCGTGAAACCTTTCAATGTCAGTTGGCAAGACCTTGAGCAAGGCACTGAGAGGGATCTGCACCTCTCCCAAGGTCTCCTTCTTCTGAGGAGCAACAAAACAGCTTCTTCTGGTAAATTCAGGGACTCATTTCCAGACCCTGTGACAAATCTGGGTCTCTTGTAGAGGATCTCTCTGTTGGCTTTTAAGCAGAAGGAGTTGATTTAGATTAGGTATTGGGAAGAAATTCTTGAGGGTGAGGGTGTGAGGGTGGTGAGGCCCTGGCACAGGTTGCCCAGAGAAGCTGTGGCTGTCCCCTCCCTGGAAGTGTCCAAGACCAGGTTGGATGGGGCTTGGAGCACCCTGGGACAGTGGAAGGTGTGGAACAAGATGGTCTTTAGGGTCTCTTCCAACCCAAACCGTTCTAGAATTCTGGGATTTTATGTTGAGAGCAACTTCTAA
Source organism: Climacteris rufus (assembly GCA_013398175.1). Classification (NCBI taxonomy): domain Eukaryota; kingdom Metazoa; phylum Chordata; class Aves; order Passeriformes; family Climacteridae; genus Climacteris; species Climacteris rufus. The sequence goes on along the minus strand of VZRZ01002348.1, from coordinate 68,904 downwards.
CAAGTTTCTGCAGAAGAATCGCCCTCCTTTTTCCTTCCAAAGGATGAGGGTTTCAGGGAGATAAATGGGCACAGATTTTGTCTGCTTCCAGAGAGAGGACAGCAAGTCCAGGAAGGGTGACCCATGTGTGGGTTGAGAACCAGGGAGGGATTTGGGAAAACTCTTGGTGAAAGTAATGCCACTGAATGGAGAGATCTCTGGTGGTAATTAAAAAGCCACCTCTGTATTCCTAAGTATTCTTAGGAAAGTCAGCTGGGTATTTTTCACAATACTGGGATCTTCTTTGTATTGGGACCCCCTCAGACACAGGCACAACACAGGATTGTTGTTTCTGCAGGAGCTTCTTTTCCAAGATCACAGGGAGTTTTCTCAGCACTCTCAGTTTCACTTGGTTTGTTTTGTAATCTGTATGATCTAATCAAGTGTCTAAACACATAGACGGGGTGGGATGCATCAGCATCCCTCTTTGCCAACTCTTTCTGCTGCAAGGCAGGAAATTTTGTCAGCTTTCTGAAACTTCAGTGCAAGACTCCTTTCCCTCTCTTCCCCTGTCTTATTCCCAACAAAGAACTGAAACCTGATTCATTCGTTTTGCCATACCTCACTTTGGTGGGTTTGTGGCACAGTTTTAAGACTAAATAAAATAAATTAATTGAGAATAACTATGCAGCGTATAACTACAGCTCTTGGGTTGATAGGTGATGGGTTTTATTGAACCAATAAAATACAGAAAATGGTTAGAGGAAAACAGCTTACTGCAGTGATATTGTTCAGTGTGATTTACAGTTTTATAACTGTAGGCAAATGTGAAGTATTTTTCACTGTCTTGGGTATACATTATTAGATAAACCTATATCCTGTGCTTACCTACATCAGCACCGTGATAGTGAAGGGACATAAAAATGAAGGCATTTTCAGCCCATTAGAGTTAACGTGGTTTCAAGAGCAGTCAGTTTCTCTCCAGTTTGGATTTTATTTGTCTCTCAGTGTGCTGAGGATGCCTGCAGGAAATGCCTGCCAGCAGCCGTGGGAGCTGCACTGTAGCAATCCTCTGCATGCTCAAGAAAATAAGACACCTTAAATATGAAAATTGTTGACCAAAACACCAGCTCATGAAAAATGGAGAGGAAATACGGATCTGTGCAGGAATTCTTTGTTAAGCATCCTGATCTTCCTCCTTTTGCTCTTGTTGCACTGCTGAGGTTGCCCCCGTGAGAAAAGCCATGAGGAGCTGGACAGGGCTACTTCAGTGAGATCCTTAAAGCCCCTTGCTGTGGCCAAAGGAGTGTGGTGGACTTTGAGGGCTCCTGGGACACAGCCTGGAGCTGGGACAAGCTGGGGCTGCAGTGCCACAGCCCCTTCCCAAGGGAGTGGGAGGGCAGGAAGGCAGGAGACAGCCCTGGAGCTCCAGGGTGCTGGTCAGACCCATGTGCTTGGGGGAGAGGTGGGTGTTGAACTGCCGTAGCACAGGAATAGCTCATCATTCTTGGAATTGAAAAACAAGAATCTGCCAGTGTATTATCTGGATTAATGAAGATGAAATGTGCTGTATAAATACATCAGGAGCGTGATTGTGCTGTTATCCCTTGGGCTACTCTGGCTCACAAGGAGAAAAGGTTGATTTGTATTTGTAGATGATTTTGCTTGCTCTGCCAATGTTCATTTTTGTTTTAGTACGAAACCCAGGGAGTGTGTATTTCTTTTGCTCAAAGATGGAGCAGATTAGCAAAGATTTTTCTAGATTATCGTAGTTTAAATAGCTCTGGTATAAGATAAATGTTTCAACTATCATTACTTATTAGTGATTCTATTTTAAACACTGATGATAAATTAGGGGGGTTATAAACTCTATTATTCAAGGATCTGTGCAATATTTGGGCACTGAATGTGGTTTCCATAAACCAGAAGATGCTTGTGTGCAGCTGGAGGGGCTGAGGGTCCTCTGGCTGGGGTGGGAGAGGGGGAGATGAAGGAGCTTCAAGGGTGGGATTTACAAAATGATGAGAGTTTAACCTTGCTTTGACTCCAGCCCACCCTGGGTGCACAGAAAAACCCCATGTGGAAGACCTTGATGGGGTCACCATCACTTGTGCTGGCACATGGAAGGTCACAGGGTGAAGGGGTACTTGGTGTCAGAAAGTTGGTGGTGGTTTTCAATCAGCATTGCCTGGACCCCTGTTTCAGTTTAAGATGTGAAAAGTGTAGCTGGGGATTATCACTAATCCACAGAAAGTTTTAGGGTCAGGGATGAGAAAAAATGTTAGGTATGTTCTCACCCATTCCTAGCGCATGTTTTCATCCATGCCCTGGGAATAGCCTGGTTGGAAAGACCTGGAGGGGTTTGTTTCAGCCTCCAGCTGTTTGTTCCCAGCCTTTGAGAAGGCTGGGAAGGTGAGGTGGGGTGGCCAGAGACACCTCAGCTTCCTCCCCGGTCCTTCCTCAGAGCTTCTGTCCACTATACCAAAAGAAATCACATCTCCAGCGTCATTTGAGAACTTTTTGGAAGAGTTTTGGCTGGTTCCAGCCCTGTTTGGGTCCACAGGCTGTTGTCCAGACCTGCAGCCCATGTTTTGCAGCCAGGCAGGAATGCTGGTGGCTAGGAAAAGCCTGATAAAGAGGGAAAATAGAGAATGGGAAAGTTAATCATTGAACTTTTTGTTATCTTTATTCAGCCTGGAAAACTGAAACCAGACAAGGTTTGCAGTGGTGGATAGTAGCTTTTATTAGACCAACTTGTATAGTTAGGAAAAACCACACATGCTTCTGGGACCACATGCTTTTCTTCAGATCTCCACAACTGTACATTGCATTAAAAATAAAATTAATTTAATTTTCTGAAGGTTCAGCGGATATTTGAAAGAACTGAATTTAAAAGCAACTTCCAAAAAATATCTCATTTGGTTTAATTTGATTTGGACATTTCAAGAAAGATTTTGTAGCCCTGAATTACAAAAGACTTTTTTTCTGGCTTGAAATTTACTCACAGAAACATGACACCTGTGTACAAAAGGGTTGTCCAGAGCAATGGTGGAGTCCCAGTGCTGGAGGGGTTTAACAGCCATGTGGATGTGGCACTTGGGGACATGGGGTAGTGGTGGCCATGGCAGCGCTGGGGGAATGGTTGGACTCAGTGATCTTAGAGGTCTTTTCCAACCTAAATGACTCAATTATTCTATGAAGTCAAAATTTCTACATTTGGTCTCAAAAGCATGTTCTTTTGTGCACCTGAGAATCTTCCTAACCATGGTCACGCTCTCATTTCTACCTGAAACACCTACAAGGCCCTTTTGCACCTTCAGGGTGCTCACAGCATTCAGGAGTTATTAATGAGCAGCCAGTGAAGCTCTACAGAAATGCAAAGTGAGAAGGGTTAAGAAGGGTGAGTTTAATGTATAGAGTTCTCTGCTCTGGCCATCAGAGTCAGTCCCCTCAGTCTAAAAAACCCATGATTAAAGGATAATACTCCAAGATGTGGGTGTTTGTAAATAATCAGTGTATTGTTACTAATCAAGGTAATTTCTTTGTTCTAGGAGGTAAGACATTATTATTAATAACATTTCCAATGAGAGGTTTTGCGTGCTCACCCTGACCTCATGAAATCTCCAGGCTACAATCCAGTTTTGTGTTGTGATTCTTTTTTTTTCTTTTTCGAGTGCTTCTTTTTCTTTTTCTTTTTTTTTTTTTTTGATAGTCTCCTACATCATCCAGCACACCAATTTAAAATTCCCTCAATCCAGCTTAGTCTCAGCTGTATTAATGCATGGCTCGAGGGCACAAATAGCTAAAAAGGGCTGTATTGTGTGGCGTCTCTAAAATCTTTTTTCTGAGAAGTTGGATAAAGAGATTGAGGTTTCTCAGGGGGGGCTTTGGGTTGGCTTTTTTTTCCAGCTGAGTGAGCAGCCTTGCAGGTGGCTCAGAGAGAAGATGTCAGGGCAGGAGATGCTGCTGGACCCTGTGTCACCCCATTCCTGTTGAACTTTCCAGCAGAACATGCTCCTCTGGGAAGGTGGCTGCAAGCACAGTGTGGGATCCTTCGTCATTTTACTGATGTATCTCGGGAGACAGCTTTACAGCAATATTGAAAATAATCAAATATATTAGTTAGGGAACATGGGTTGAAGCAGGAGTGATTTTCTCTTCAATATTTTTCCTAGGATGTCACACGCAGAGCTCTGTCTTCTTAATGCACTTGTGACTGGGAAATCCTGCCTGAGGTACAACCAGTCTTTTTCAATAGTAGTTAAAAAACCCAGAAAATGTTGGGGTTCATGGAATCATTGAATGGTTTGGGTTGGAAGGGACCTTTAAAGGCTGTCTAGTCCAACCCCTGCCATGAGCAGGGACACCTTCAGCCAGGCCAGGTGGCTCTGAGCCCCACCAGGTCAACCTTCTTCCTTGAAGGTTACAAGGGAGAGCAGGAGAGGTTTGGTGGTTCCTGCCAAGGCTGGAGCTTTGTTTGCTCTGTTTTTATGGTTCTGGGCTGCTTTAAGTGTCAACGGGAATGTAACGTGTGTCCGGTTTGTTTTTTTTAAAGTGTAACCATGATAAAATCCTCCAATAGACTTGTAAAGCATTAGTTGTAAAAGTAAATCGACTTTAATAGCAAGTAGGTTGTAGTTAAGCGCTTTTCAATGTTAGTATTTAGGGTTTTTTCTCACTTAGTTATAATCTGGTGCTACAGGGAAGTGAGGGTGTTTATCTTAGGGAAATGAGTGGGATTTGCAGGCATTCAGCACCTCCCAGGACCTTCCAGGGTTATTCCGCTGCTCACATACTTCACCATCCTTTCTGCACTAAGAGGAATTGGTCTCAAATTCCTGAAAGAGTGATGGGAGAGCACAGGGGGGCTCTGGGTACAGACTGGGGTGGGGAAAGAAGTGGGAAAACAGCGAAGCCAGAAACTAGGACAAGGAGAGCAGCAGCCGTGTGCACCTCCTGGGAACATGGCAGGACTTGGTCTTCGTGGCCGTGTGAGGTTTCCTTCAGTCAATCCAGAGGGGTGGGGATGTGAGAGGGGAGAAAGCAATCTGCCTGGGCCGCGGTGTTCCCGCTGTGGGCCGAGCAGCGGCCGTCCGGGCTCCAGGAGGGATGACCTTGCGGCGGGGTCGCTGAACAGACGGTTCCAGCTGGGGCTGTGCTCTTGGCCGGCGCCCAGGAGCTATTTTAGTGGGTCTTAGGAGGGACGAGGCCTTGGCAAGACCTGTGGGTTTGGAGCGCGCTCTGCGCTGTCCCCGCAGCGGCGAGCAGGCCTCGCGCAAGCTGTGGAGGAGCCCGGGAGCACACACGGTGTGTGTGGCTTGGGGACAACCCGAGTGCCCCACTCACTGCTCCTGCCCTTCCATCACTCGCAATGAAGGTGCTGGACGTGGATTTAAAGGATTGGAGCCATCCCCTGCCCCAGGCCAGGGCTTCTGCTGCTCCCTGGCCCATCTGCAGCGTGTGCGGGAGGAGCCGGGGCTGCTGCCAGCCCTTCTTGGCACTCTGAGCTTGGGAAGGTTCCCAAGTCAGGCTGGGCTCTCGCTGAAGGCTCCCACATTGCCCTCGTGGAAAAAGTGTGAGGTAAAGCCTGGGCTGGATCCTTGGCGGGGGGGGTGTTTTCCCTTCTGGCTGTAAACAAATGACTCGCTATAACAACAACTACAGGTGGAGGTGGAAATGAGGATTTATCTTCCAAAAGGCTCTCCAGGCTCCCACCCCAGCAGAGTGGTCCTGTCTCTCCAAAGACACAAACTCCTCCAATGCCACCTCGTGCCTCACCTGGGATCTCAACCTCCAGCGGATCTCAGGGGTGCCAGCAGCAAAGCAGAGGCAAGCAGAGATTGCTTAAAAGATTGAGAGCACTTTCTGTCCAGCATAGTGGGAAGGACTAATGTCAGTGGTTAACAGCATCATTTAATCCCTACAAGTACCTCACAGCGTGGCATTTCCTTTGTTTTCCACTCAGAATCTCTCATTATCAATGTGGAAGTGCAAGTTCCAAAGGTGCTGGTGGCACACGGACAGCTGGTGTGATTGAATCCTTCCTGCTTCCCAAAACTGGATCCAAGTGCTTGCTTTGATACCTTACCTTTTTTTTTTTTTTAAGTTTGAGGGAGTTTCCAGTCTAAACCATAGAGCTGTCAATGGAATAAAGCCAGGTTTGCACCCTACAATGCTGGTACATTGTGGACAGCCCCACTGCTGGTCTGGTGGGGGTCTCAGGCAGCAGAATTCCAGGCTGTCCCCATGCCAGGGCTGTCACTGCTGGTCGACAGGCTCATCTTTAGCCTTTATTTCAATATCTCATTTTCCAAAACGTCTTTACAGCCTCTGAATCCCTCAGGGCAATTTGAAGTTTGAGCAGCCTCCTGCCCAGATGGCCGATATCAGCAGCTCTCCCCTGGCAGCAGCATCCTTCTTCTTGGGTTTATTTATTTTATCTTTGAAAAAGAAAGAAAACAACAAAAAACCCAACCAAAAACTAAAACAATGAAAGCTGTCCATTTCCTGGAGCAGCTCATTTGTTTTTTACTTCTGTAGTTTGTTTCCATTTGGGTGGAAGGGAAAAGATAAATGGATAAAAAGGATAGGGAGGGACCCAGAGGAGAGCTGGCTTGGGATGTTGTCCCTGGTGCATGATGCTCTATAGCTGGAATGTGTGGCTCAGAGGTGAACGTCCCACCCATGAAAAATAAAGGATATATACTGCAGCTGAAGTGCAGCACAGGAGAGAGTGCTGGATAATATCAGGAAGGCTGTCCACTGAGCATGAAGAATACAATTTGTTTCCAGCACTGGGCTTGGTAATGGAGCACATCCAAGGAGAATTTATTGGGGTTTTCTTGCTACCTTCTCCGTATTTTTTTAATAGGAGCTGCAAAGCTCAGCCCTGGGCAGTGGGACAGTTTGAGGGTCCATATGGTGTCTGAATCATAACCACCAAGCAAACCCTAGCTGGGCTTTTTCCCTTCTTTTCCCATCCCTCTCTTACAAAAGAAAAAAAAAAAAACAAGAATCTGAGCTGCTCTGAGCAAGCAGTTTCTCTTCCAGGTGCTTCTTTTAGCTTTCTTGGTAGCATCCCTGCCTCACCACCCCATATGGCCTCTCCCATCTGCTCTGCCTCTCCCGTGCCCTGGCAGCTCCCACTGCCTCCCTGGTTTTGCCATCCCATCCCTCCATGCCCTGCTCTGCCCTCCCATTTCCCAGGGTCCCTGGATGCCCCTTGGGGCCAGCACATCCCTGGGGCACCCCTGTCTCCCATCACCTTGTGTGACCATTAGGAGTTTCACCTTAGACCTCACTTAGCCCCTCTTGAAGTTGCTCCTCGGAGCTGGGGCAGTTGGGATTTACCACCCTGACAGTGTGGGAATAACCCAAACAGCCACATTTTGATGTGTCACAGAGGCATTGCTCTTCTAGTACTATTTTATTGCATTAATACCAGTTCATGTCCTTGCAGCTGCGTGTGCAGTGCTCCTCAATGAGATTTAGTTCAGCCCAGAGATAATTTCATAGAAGAACACTCCAGAGTTTTGCAAAGCTTGTGTTTGGCTTTCATGCTCCAGGGCTGCTTCCCCAGGGGTGTATCCCAGTGTATCCCAGTGCTTTAATGGGGGTACACAAAAGGAGGTGTTTCTGGTGTGTGTACCTATAGGAATTCAAATGTATATTTATATTTTAACTGAGCATTTCTCCGTGGCTTCTGCATATGTAGTTCAGCTGGGGACTTGTGCTTGTATCAGCTAATAAGGATATTGTTTTATATGGGAACTTCCTATGAATTTTTAAAAATACTTTCTTCAAGGAAGCCCTGAAGACTTATCTGGAAGGGGAACTGGCCAAAATCCAGCCCTTGTGTGCTGACAGGAGGAAATGTGCTGGAGAGCTCAGAGCTTTGCACAGGCTCTTCCCAGCAGCAGGTATGAGTTTTTCCCTTTCCAGCAGGGATCCTGCCCCTCATGGGTCTTTCTGCCTCTGCCCATCTCTCTGTAGCTCAGGAATTTCTCTAAAACACAATTTCCCTCGCCAGAAGGGACTGCCATGAACCTGTGGGTTTTTCCAGTGGGCTGGAAGTCACCTCCACTTTGCCATCAGTGGAGGCAAAAAAAAAGTGCTATGACTTTCCCCACAGCAGCTCTGGCTGTGAGTCTGGAACTCCAGCATCAGTTCAAACACCCAGGGCTCCACTGAAGGGGAAGTTTTTTCAGCCTTTCCCTGATAGAATCCTGGCAGCCTCAAAGATGGTTTGCTTTTAAAACACAAAACAAACCATGATTATTTATAAAAATATATTTGGTGTCACTTTCTAAACATGCTGTGTGTTTGTGTGGCTTCCGTCTGCACAGTACCAAGTGTCTCCAGAGTATTTGTAGTTAGAAAAAACAGTAAATATCTGTTTGGGTTTTTTCCTTTAAGTTTGAGTTTGAGTTAAGTTTGTGTCCTATTTCCTTTTTACATATGCATTCATTATGAGAAGCATTTGTTAACAGGAAGAGTTAAGTGAAAGAAAGAGCATCACTGGTGAGCACACTGTGGATGGTCCTCTGGGTCCTGCAGCATCACAGGGCTTTCCCAAAATATCCCCACCCTCACAGAATCATTCGGGGGCACCTTTGCCACTCACCTTTCTGCTTGCAGGGCCACCAGAAGTGGGGGACCCCTGGGCCACCTTGAAAAGGCACTTGGGACCCTGACTTTCCAGCTTGTAACACAGAGGTGATGGCTGGGACAGCAAATCCGTGGGGAATTTGAGGTGCTTAAGCACTGGTTTATGCTCAAGGGAGAGATGTGCCTAAATCCCCTTGTCCTGTAGTCAGAGACTGGATTTTAGGGAGACTGACAGGTCTTTTGACGTCAGTGTTAAAAGTCAGTGCCAGCTCCAGGTAATAAACTTTTGTTCTCCTTATTCCCACCCCCTCTTCCAATTCCAGGACTCTCCTGGACATCCCAAAGCAGCTGGCAGGATGAGCAGGACCTTGTCTGTAGCAGGCTGTGTGTGCCAGTGAATTGCTGTCCCTTTCTCCTGGGTGTTTCCCTCGAATCCGCTCTGTGAGGTTCAGATCCCCGTCTGCAGAGGGGAGGGATGATGCTGTTGGAACCAGCAGGCTGGAGTAACACCATGGGGATGCAGCACAGACATTAAACAGGAGTGAAGTGCAGGGGGGGGTTTTTATTTCTTGGATGAGGATTGTCTTTAGCTGGTGGTGCCACTGGCAATGACAATGGCAGCTGGAAAGAGGGAAAAATAACTGCTCCAAGCCATGGGGGAGAGATGGGGCATTGCACAGGCACAACCTCCCTGCCTTCACCACATCCCACAGCAGCACTGCCCTACATCCTGACAGTGTGGGATGGGGATGACGATCATAGCATCATAAAATATCTTTAGGTGGAAGGGATCGTCCAGTCCAACTCCTGGCCCTGCACAGACACCCCAACCATCCCACCCTGTGCATCCCTGAGAGAGCTGTCCAAAATGCTCCTGGAGCTCTGGGAGGCTTGGGGTCAGGACCATTCCCTGGGGAGCCTGGGCAGTGCCCAGCACCCTCCAGGGGAAGAATCTTTTGCTGATCTCCAACCTAAACCTCCCTGACACAGCTCCAGCCATTCCCCCCGACAGTGATGTGAGGCTGCTTTTACCTGTTTGGGACAAACTGGGCAGGACCAGGAGATGGATGACTCCAAGAAGCTGTGAATCCTGACAGTGATCGGGTGTTATTTCTGATGCTGAAAACCAATTGATTCGCACATCAAGAAAGAATTTGGCCCTTGGCTTCTGGGTGCAGCTGAGATCAGCACAGCCTTGCTTTCCCCAGTGCTTTGTGTTTGTTTGTGCGGTGCTGCTGCTCAAGGCTATCAGCCTTTTTCTGGAGCCACGCTCTGCATGGAAAGGCATGTTTCATTTTTAAGTTGAAAAAAAAAAAAAAAAGCCACACACACAAAAAAAACCCAAACAAACATAAAACGCAGCGTGGCACAGATTAAATCCATTTGAGACAAGTCGAAAAAAAGCCCGCCGTATGTGCAAGTCAATAGGAGGAGGGGAGTGGAAGGGGGAAAAGCAACTGTGACATATACAAACCCTTTAGTGTGCATAGCATAAGATTTTTTGGCTGGCACTCACATGATTTTATTCAAGGGCTGGGAAAGAACTACGATTAGTTAAAAGCTTCGGCAAAGTCTGGAGGGAGTGCTCTGAAGAGTTGGGAGCCGCGCAGAGGTGACTGTAACTCCTCTCGCAATTTCAGACCATTCTTCTGGGGCTCAGGACAAAAGCCTTTTCTTTTCCCTGCGTGTTCAAAGAGACATTTGTCTTGAGATGTTGCAGCTGTGGGCCGCGGGATCGCTTGTTTGAAGATACCCCCTCGTAGACGAAAGGAGAGGCAACGCTCTGAAAAGTGGTAGTATTTTATCGTGTGTGGGTTCCCCCCCTTCCTCCTCCCTCCCTACTCCTCCACTGCCATGTGTGGTTTTTAATAAGAAGAAGAATGTGGAGGCAACATTTTCCAGGCAAGGGGAAATTTCCTGTTTCTTTTCTGTTTGTTTAATAAAGTGTGTAGTTGACTGTAAAACTGTAGCTACTTGGTTGTGAGCGGGTAATTCAGGCGAGTGTCAGGATCGCTTCTTGATGCACTTTTATATACTGCAGGGCAACATGTTTAAAGCCTTTTTTCTCTTCCCCCCC
>VZRZ01002348.1:41489-57838 GCA_013398175.1 Climacteris rufus | reverse complement strand
TTTTTTTTTTTTTTTTCCATAAACCCTTCCTCCTCTCCCTCTTCCTTAGCAAGCTCTCCCTGCACTGCTGGCCAGAGTCTGCGGGCGGCTGAAAACGCCTAAAAAAAAAAAAATGTATTGAACAATACTTGCCCCAACTTTGCAAGAACAGCTTGAGGGGGGGTTCTCGGCAAAAATCAGCTTCAGATGGCGTGGGAGCCTCTGAATTCGGGAGGCTTTTGGGAGGGAGAGCTGATCCCAGCCCAGCCCCGAGGAGAGCTGGTCCCCAGCTCGGCAGGGCTGGTGATGCTCGTGGTTCACACAGCGCTGTGCCCTCGGTGTGGCAGGCGAAAGGGTTAAAGGCTGCGATGTTTTATCACAATTCGGGGGGGAGTGGCTGGTGTTTAATTACTTTCTGATCCGCGGCATACCTCGTTCTTAATGAAGCAGTCGCCTGCAGAACAAACGTGCTGTACGAGCCGGGTTTTGTCAGCCCAAATGTCTTGGTTTGAATGTGTTTGTGCAGAGGCAGGAACCAGGACGGTGAGGAATGGATGCAGGGTGGTGGAGAGGCAGGCGAGGGAAACAGAGCACGGTTTAGGCTGCAAACCTGCCAATGGTTTTTATTAAAACGTAATTTCCATACATTATGCACTCCATCTCCTATTGATTTGCTTCAAAACTTTCCTTGTCAAGCTGAAATAAATTCCCTCGCTGAATCAGGGGAAATGAGAGCAATTCCTGTGAGTACCTCACAGGTTCCAGCCACATTCATGCCCAGCAACTGCACTTGAGTGTGTGGGCAAGGGTGACGTGCCTAAGCAGCCTGTGTCATCATGCACAATTACATCCCTAATCCCAGGCAAAGACACAGATGCTGTTTCAGGGGAAAAAAAGAAAGAAAGAAAAAAAAAAAGCTGTGTTTCGTTGACTTTCAAAGACGCTTATGTAAGGGCAGCATAACAAACCTGTTATTTTGGGGCTCAGATTAAATGTCAGAGTTTCAGATAACCTGTGGTTTCATCTTCCACGTGCCACACTCACAGGAAGCCACTCCAGCCTCTGTGTGCCCACTGCTCTTCCTGAGGATGGTCCTGGTCCCTGGTGGGCACCGGGCTCCGAGCCTGGGGACAGGGATGGTGGCCACTGGCGCTGGCACCACGGCCACCTTGCCCCTGCATCAGGTTCCTTTTTATTTGCAGTTGTGGTGCGAGGCTGGTAGGTGATGCTCTAAGCCTTGGAGATCATACACATCAGTAAGCATTTAAGTCAGTGTTATAATTCACTTGCTTGTTAACCTGAGAAAATAATCTAGCTGGGGTGCAGTGCTGCCCAGAGGGATTGTGTAAGCGCTCAGAGATTTGTGCATGTTTTTATTCTTGCTTATCTGCTTATCACAAGCTTCTTTCCCTTATCCAGATCGTCTCGGCACTCTACCCTGCCTACTGACACACTTGCACTCCCATCTGGATGAAATGCATGCAAACAGAATGTATTACTTCCAGTAATGGAGACCTCAGTAGGAAAGGGGGAGGGAAGGACCTGTTCCAAAAGCACCCACCTGTAATGCTGAAAACCTTCAGTCAGCTCTGCTGGGTTGGTTGGTTCTTCATTTTTTTGAGGAGATTCGCTGAAAAAGGAATGGAAAGCCACTGATCCCACTCCATTAAACCTGCCTGTTTCCATGGAGTTATTTTTTCCCATGTAGGATCAGTGTAGCTGTGTGAGTGTAGCAGTAGTGCAGGGTCCCTCCCTGGGACAATGCTCTTGGTGCCCACGGGTCTGGGATTTGTCCCTGTGGCCAGTAGCACCCGTGTCTGTCACATCCACATTGACTGGGGGAGACCCCCTAAAATACCCCAGAATATCCCCATGGAGTTCCCTCAGCCAAGCCCTGGGCTTGTCCAGCTCACCAGCACAACCACTGCACTTAAAGGCCGGGCTGGTGTTGGCTGGTAGCCCTGGCAGGGCCTTGTGCAGAAGCAGGGTTTGGTGAGGTGAGGCTTTGCTTGTGTGAGGGTTTGGAGACTCAAACCCAGACCCTCCAGGCCTGGCCATCTGATGGTGCAGCAGCAGAAATAAAGCACCACAGTGCACCCAAAGCATCTGCTCCCCTCACCTGGGCTCTGCCCAGAAACTGCCTGGGCAGCTGAGAAAGGTACCTGAGATACTTTGTAGGGTCCTAATGTAACACACACCTTCACTGAAAGGGAGGTATAGGAATTTCTAAGTGACTCATCCAAGAATGGACCGGTTAATCCCCAGCAGAGCAATAAATAGGATATAAAAACCCACCTTCTGTGGCCCTCAGTGGTGATCAATTCCTTCACCTCAGCCCGGAGAATGCTGGGTTTACAAAGATGAGCTTTGCTGTTCCCATGAAACTTTTGGTAGTTGGTAATATATCAAAGTATAACCTTCTGTGCTAAAGAGGTGTTCAGTCCTACTCTTCCCATGATTTTCCAGTAATCCTTTTTCTTTGGAGTGTTTCTCTGTTTGGACTTGTCTTTCTGAGGTGGTCAAAACGGTAAAGTCATTCCTTATAAAAAAAGGGGCAAAACTGCAGCTGTGTTCCCAGAGAGAAATCCAGGCCCTTTGCCAAACTTCACCCCACATCACCCTGACCCCCACCTGTTGGTCAGGGTGTCGGTGGGTGCTGCTGCCCCTCCCCTCGGGTCCCGCGGTGTGAAATCGGCGCTGGCTGTGCCCGCAGGTATCCGCCCGCAGATCATGAACGGCCCCATGCACCCCCGGCCCCTGGTGGCACTGCTGGACGGCAGGGACTGCACCGTGGAGATGCCCATCCTGAAGGACCTGGCGACCGTGGCGTTCTGTGACGCACAATCAACTCAGGAGATTCACGAGAAGGTACCGGGAGATGGGGCGGGGGCAGCGGGATCTGGCCTCGCTCTGCCAGGTCTTTAAAGCCCCTTCCAGTGCCTGAAGGGGCTCCAGGAGAGCTGCAGAGGGGCTTTGCACAGGGCATGGAGTGACAGGGTACAGGGAATGGCTTCCCACTGCCAGAAGGCAGGGTTGGATGGGATATTGGGAAGGAATTGTTCCCTGGGAGGGTGGGGAGGCCCTGGCACAGGGTGCCCAGAGACGCTGTGGCTGCCCCTGGATCCCTGGCAGTGCCCCAGGCCAGGTTGGACGAGGCTGGGAGCAACCTGGGATAGGGGAAGGTGTTCCTGCCCATGGCAGGGGGGTTGGAACACCGAGCTCCCTTCCAACCCAAACCAGCCTGTGATTCTCTGATTTTTGATTGTACAAAGCTGCACTTGGAGTCAATCAGCAGATAACATCAACAGAAGCCGCTGCAGATTAAAATTCATTCAGGCTCTTTTAGAAGCCAGATGTTATTTTGGAAAAAAGTCACCTTATCTCTTTGCATCAGGTTTTTCACATCAATGTTATTAACGTTTCTCATGTTTTTTGAAGTCCGTGGTGCTGTTGCTGTGGCTTTGCTGACACCATCCCACCTGCAGCTGGTGGTTCTTCACAGGTGCTGGGTGCACCTCCAGCAGCTCCTCCCTCTGGGAGTGGAGGAGGTTTGGGAATCATTCAGGCAGATCCATGCAGTGTGGATGAGTGTTTCTGCTTGGAAGCTCAGCTACATGTAAATACTTCTCTTAAAAGTATTCTTTTAGATACCTCAAATGAGGTTTGAAGTGATCAGAAATCACTTCCAAGATCTAGGAAGAGGGAATACAAATAGCATCAGTGCTTGTCTTGGCAGACACTAAAGGAAGGAGGATGGATTTTTTTGTGAGACACTGATAGATGAGCCAGGCTTGGAGGGTTTGGGTAGGTCTTGGCTTTCCAGGGCACTGAAGTAGCTTATGGTGAGCACCAGTGAAGGTCTGGATCTTCACTGATGGGGACAAAGCACAGCCCTGTGTGACTGTGCAGAGTTACTGCTGGTTGGAAGCAGAGGGGTCAGCAGAAAACCACGTGAAAAAGGGTCCAGGTGAGCAACAAACGTGGTTTTCATCTGCCTGGCCTGCTCAGATGTAACATCATAATTTTCAGATACTCACCAAATCCGTTCCCAGAGGTGTTGGTGGGTCACACCCCTGCTGGTTTTGGTGACACCAGGAAATTCCTGGCTCAGACAGCAGGTCAGCAGTGAGAATGTCCAACTCCCTGTGTCCCAGCCCTGACTGAGGAGCTGCAGGTGTCCTGCCGGGTGTGCTGGCAGCTCCTGACCCCTGGGTTGTGTTGCAGTTGTTAAATGAAGCTATGGGGGCCGTGATGTACCACACCATCACCCTGACCCGGGAGGATCTGGAGAAGTTCAAGGCCTTGCGGGTCATTGTCCGAATAGGCAGCGGCTACGACAACATCGACATCAAAGCCGCCGGGGAGCTCGGTAGGGCCCAGCTCTGCACCCTGACTCCTTCCCATGTCCTTCCCAGTCTCTCAGATCAGGACAGGGAGCTGCTGCTCCCACAGGAATGTGCTGGCACAGCAGAATTCCAGGCAGGACCTTCATTCAGCCCCAAAAATCACAGGCGCAGTTTATATTTTTGGCACATAGAGAGTGTCACGACAACACAACTTGACCATGAAGTGAACAAAAGGTGCAGTTTTAGAAGGCAGCTTTCAGGTTCATACTGTGTTAAAACTTAGTCCCTTGTTCCTATACTGTTCCTACTTCGAGGTGCCCCCCTTGTACAGTGGATATTTGTATGGCTGCTCTATTTCTGGCACAGGAGGGTTGATACAGCTTTAGAAAAATTGGAGGAAGGGTGTTTTATTATGTTCTTGTTAAGCAAGATCAGTCTCTTGATCTGATGTGGTTCTCTGAGTCATGCCCGCTCCACTGGGAAGGCGCTGCGTTGGATGGTGGAGCAGGAATTGTTGTTGGGTTGTTACCACCTCCTTTGCCATCTCATCAAAGGTGACTCAGGAACTTGAAAAAGGCATTGAGTGTGGATTGCCAAAAATAGGGAGGGTTGTCAGACAGTGCTGGGGCCAACTTCCAAACTGGTTTGGGTGGTCACAGAGACCTTTGGCTGCACACCCCCAGCTGCAGGAGCTTAATTGCATCCCTGATTTTACCAGCTGAGTTTCAACAGGTTTTGCTCCTCTGATGGCAAGATTCAGTCTATCGAGCAGCCCTGCAATAGTGTTTGGGATCTGTTGTATTAAAGGTTATCTCTGGGGAAGTGAAGAATAACAGCCATTTCACCTGAGCCGTTTTACAGAGATAATTGCGATAAGAGAGTCTCAAATAGTCATTCCTAAAAAAGCAATTCTCAATATAGTGAATTGTTTCCTTTTTTCAAGAGGAGAACAGTGTCTTCTTGGTGTAATGGTTTCTTCATGTTTTTAACTCTTATTGTTATTATCCATTATAACAATGTTCTGAGGCTTTGAACATCAGGAAAGGAAAGATATAACGAATAAAGTAATGGGATACTGCAGCATAATCCTTCTTTTTATACTTGGCAAATTGGGTGGCCAAATGATGTGGTTTCGAGTAGAAAATGTAATGACTCCCCACAAATGTAGCGTAAAGTTTAATTGGTATTGCTTTCCATAAGGTAGTTCTTAAACTGTGCAGTCAGCCAGTGACCGGTGTCTCAGCACGGTGCCAGGGCCACCCACTGGCTGGGCTGGGCACCGGTTTGGAGCCTTTAAAAGGCACCCCCAGAACGGGATGTTGGGGCTGAACCATCCCCTGTGGGTATTTAAGGGGCACAGGAGTAAATACCAGTGTAAGGAGCTCGTGGGAGGGGCAGCTCTGTAAGCAGGGGACAGGAGCTGGCAGGGCTGGCCGTGATCTGTGTGTGGCCTCCGCAGGGATCGCCGTCTGCAACATCCCCTCGGCCGCCGTGGAGGAGACGGCCGACTCCACCGTGTGCCACGTGCTCAACCTGTACCGGCGGAACACGTGGCTGTACCAGGCCCTGCGGGAGGGCACGCGGGTGCAGAGCGTGGAGCAGATCCGGGAAGTGGCCTCGGGAGCCGCCCGCATCCGGGGGGAGACGCTCGGCCTCATCGGCTTCGGTACGCGGGAGCAGGGTGGGCAGCCCCTGAGGGGGGCTTGGCACCGCTTCCCTGCCCTGGAAAGGCCCCAAAATGGGCATGTCCAAAACCAGAACCACCACTCTGGGTCGGTGTGAAATAGGGAGAAATCTCCCACTGATGTTTTGGGGAAGGAGCTGTGGTTGAGTCCTTGGTGGAACACCAAGGTAGCAGTGCCCCAAGAGGGACCACACTGGGTGGTGCTGCTGCCCTGTCCCAAGAACGCCATCCCTGAGCCACAGCTCCACCAACCCAGCCCTTCCTGAGCCACTCTGCCCTGCACAGTGGCACGGCTGTGTAAAACGGAGTTTGTCCTAAGTTCAGCCACAGCTATAGAGTTCAGTGTCAGAGGTGGGATCAGCTGTTTAATGCAAAAAGCCCATGTGAGAGTGTTTCAATGGGGAAACTGAGGCAAGGCAAGGGAATGTCTGGGGAGCCCAGGAGGCCCAAGGGGCAGCTCTTGGGTCCTGCTGGGAGGCTCAGCCTGGTGGGGACGGGGAAGTTGGGCTCAGCTGAGTCACCCTGTCCCTTCCCTTCACACCCAGGTCGCACTGCGCAGGCGGTCGCGGTCCGAGCCAAGGCCTTCGGCTTCAACGTGATCTTCTATGACCCGTACCTGCAGGACGGCATCGAGCGGTCCCTGGGGGTCCAGCGGGTCTACACCCTCCAGGACCTGCTCTACCAGAGCGACTGTGTCTCCTTGCACTGTAACCTTAACGAACACAACCACCACCTTATCAACGACTTCACGATTAAGCAGGTAATTCATTCACCCTGCATGCACGGCCACGGAGAGCTTTGGTGGGCAGGGCCTGAGTGCAGGAGCTGGCCATAAATCCCTCTGCTCCCACAACGAACCAGTGCTTCCAGAATAGCTGGTTGCACCCTGGTCTGTCTCCCCTCAGTGTTTAGGGCAGGTAAGTGATCCCCATACCCATGGTGTGGAGGCAGCAGTGGGTTCTGTTTGCCAACACCAACCAGAGATGGACTTGCCACAGAAAACCCACGTGCAGCAGGGTGGGGGCTGCTCTGGGGCTGGAGCATGGTCACGGGGCACAGAAAGCAGGATGCTCTCCCTATGGGAGACAGCATCGCAGGGAGTGGAGGGAGGACAGGATGGGGTCACTGCACCCAGCTCACAGTCACCCCTCTCCCCACAGATGAGGCAGGGAGCGTTCCTGGTGAACACGGCGCGCGGGGGGCTGGTGGACGAGAAGGCCTTAACTCAAGCGCTGAAGGAGGGGCGGATACGAGGGGCGGCGCTCGACGTGCACGAGTCGGAACCGTTCAGGTAAAGCTCCGGCTCGTGGGGCTGGCCCGGGGCTGGCATTGGTGTCACTGCCTGTTGTGGCACAGGCAGGGGTACCCAGCACCCACGGAGTGTCACAGCACCCACAGAGTGTCACAGCCCCTTGTCACACAACCCCAGCACTGGGGGACAGTGCTGCTGTCGTCACCTTGCAGCATCCGCCGGTTTTAGTTACAGTGTTCAAAGGGACACTGGGAGCTTAGAACAAGAACCCAGTCTGTGCTTAAAAAAACCCAACCCACTCACTAGTCCATGAGAACAAATGTACTGCACTCAGTGCTAGGCATTTTTGCCTGCAGACAGGGAAAGGTTGGGTTGTAATTGGGAGTGCAGCTTCTCTCACCACAGAGAAACTTAAAGAATGAAAACTTTGCTCCTACACAAGGAGTAGTCCAGTGTTCACCCCCTCCCACCCTGGGCTGGGTGACCCACAGCCTGTCCCTGTATCCCCACCCTGCTGCAGACACCCCAAGCATTTATTCTCATGGGAGCATTAAGACCAACCACCCCATGCATTGGTTTTTCAGCCCTGTTGGCTCTTTTTGGTGCATTTTCAGTCTGAGCCCTGCATGGGAGGTGTGCTTCCTCCCCAGCACTTCTATGGCCATTCTGGCATGGCAGGCCCATCAGGCCAGGGAATCATGGAATCATTTGGGCTGTAAGGAACCTTAAAAATAATCTAGTTCCAATTCTTTGCTGTGGGCAGGGACACCTTCCACTAACCAGGCTACTCCAAGCCCTGTCCAGCCTGACTTTGGAAGGGGTGTTTCCTATGCAGAGGGCAGGCCACAAGCCTTTTTTTATTCATCTTTTATTCTCTCTTTAAACATTGATTAAGCTCTTGTTTGCTTTCCCCTGCTCCAGTTTTGCTCAAGGCCCCTTGAAAGATGCTCCCAACCTGATCTGCACCCCGCACACGGCCTGGTACAGCGAGCAGGCGTCCCTAGAGATGAGAGAAGCTGCTGCCACCGAAATCCGACGTGCGATCACAGGTACCCAGCCCCGGGGGACACAGGGCTTGGCTCCCTGTGTGCCTGGAATGGGAGCCAGGAGGAGCAGAATCAGGGATTCACCCTCCCCATGTCCCAGCAGGACACTGGGAAAGGCATCTAACCCCGATTTGATTCCCAGTAAAAGAGCTGAGAACCCAAACTTCACTGTTCTGTCATTGGGGGATGTTTGTGGTTGGGTGAGGGGTTTTGTGTTGGGATTTTTTAATGAACGGGCAAAGACTGGTTTCTGTTACTGGAGAGAACAGGAGAGGAAAGCAGTAATTGCTGCCCCAGTTAGTGGTGCTAACCCACACAAGGGTGCAGACACAGCCACTGCATTCCAAAACCAAATCCCAAGGTTGTGAGCACAATACTCCAGCAAAAGGGTGCTTCTCTTGTCCTAAAGGTTGTCCTCCCTGTGAAGGTGGAAGGCACAGCTTCGTGTCTGCCTCCAAAGCAGGGGGCTCAAGGGAAACTGGCCTCCAACCCTGCACCTCTGGACAACCCAAACATCCTCCTGAAATAGGGAATATGGGAATTCTTTTTCCTTGCATCCCTTATGCTAAGAAATACAGTGAAATTATAAGAATTGCAGCTTATTGGAGGGTGATGAAGCTGGGACCTGCCTGACACAGACTTCCCTTTCTCACCACCTCCAGGGCGCATCCCAGAAAGCCTACGGAACTGTGTGAATAAGGAATTCTTTGTCACGACGGCTCCGTGGTCAGTAATAGACCAGCAGGCGATCCATCCCGAGCTCAATGGTGCCACGTACAGGTGAGCGGGAGAACGGGAGCCCCGGCACAGCGGGAGAACGGGAGCCCCGGCACGGCGGGAGAGCCGGGGCCGCCGGCACGGCCGGGTTGGGGTCCAGCTGCACAGCCAGGGTGGACACCCGGGTGCCCCGGCTGCTCTCAGCCCCTCCCTGGGGCCCAGCACCCACAGCACCGGGGTTCCTGATGCTGCTTGAGCCAAGGGTGGGTCTGTGAAGCCTCCCTGTCCAGAGCCTGCATCCCGGCGGGACAGGCGTCCCTGTGCAGCGTCTCTGGAAGCGGCAGGAGCCCCCCAGAGCCCTCCCAAAGCTGGATGTGACTTCTGCACTGCAGAAGCAACTCTGTGCTCCTGTCCATGCACCAACTGCTGTGAGCCTGGCCCTGCTCGTGGGTTAAGGAGCCAGGGGAAAAGTTCCAAATATAGGGCCGTAGTCAGGTGACCCAATTTCCACCTAAATCCGAGATTAAGCGTTACTTACTGCTCTGTTTAGATGGCTCCAAGCGTGCTGGTAGGAGACATTAGGCACAAGCACTGAGCTGGAGCAGGGGCTCATTCAGGGTATCATTGCCAGAAATACTCTGGGATACAAAATACCCTGCAGGGCACATCAGGTCATGTCAGGCAGAGCGGCAGGAGCTGCTCCAGCAGCAGAGCCCCAAGGCCTCAAGAAGTTCCTGTGCCATGCAAGCCACAGGCACTGAGCACTCACTGACCAGCAGAAAACATCCAAACCTGGCAAAAGCATCCCCTGGTCCCACTGCTGCTCCAAAACACGTGGAGAGTGCCACCACCTGAGGACAGGCCTTGGCTTCCCAGCTTAACCTCAGTCTCTGCAGGGAGCTTCATCCTGGCTAAGCCCCAGAGTCCCTGTAAGCTGGGTCAGCTCACACCCTCACAGGCAGGTACAAACCTCCTTCCCCTCCCAGCTTCCTGCTCCTCCTGCCCCTCAGGCAGTGGAGCCACAGGGCAGGGCCATGGTGGGAGCCCTCAGGCCCCACATGTCCACAGAGCTCCAGAGAGTTTTGGCCTCGTTGCCCCTGCATCACAGCTCAAGAAATTCTCATTCTTCTCCTTCTCAAACTCCCTCTTGGAATGTGTCTAACTCCTGCTCTTGGAGAAGATGTATGAGATGCAACCCCAGCTTTTAGCTGTGCTGTCACATCAGGAAGATGCAGCTGACCTTCCACAAAGGCAAAATCTACAAATCAGGTGTAGGTGTTCAAGGTATTCCCACACAGGGATGATGGGGGCAGCAGGTCAGGGTTTGGTGTTTCAGAGAGCATTCCAGGTGCTTCCTTTCCCAGTTTTCCAAAGGAGAAAGGCTTCCCTATGGTTCAGGAGCCTGCTAGAAGGTACAGAACAAGCTGCAGTCCTGGTGGTGCAGTGGGGGACACTTACCCAAGGCACAGCAGCATCAGTTAATGTTTAAGTCTGAGCAATCCCCTGTAACTTACAGGGAAACCCAAAGCTGCCGCGGGGAGGGAAGTGGAGTTTCTTTGCTGTTTTCTCCGCAGTGGTGGTCGGGTGAGGGGTGTGTGATGAGCTCTGCTGTGCCAACCCTGCCTGCGTGTGTCCCCTGTCGCAGGTATCCCCCTGGCATGGTCAGTGTGGCACCGGGAGGAATCCCAGCAGCCATGGAGGGCATCATTCCCGGAGGCATCCCCGTCACTCACAACCTCCCCACAGTGGCACATCCTTCCCAAGCTCCGTCGCCCAACCAGCCCACAAAACACGGGGACAACAGGGAACATCCCAACGAGCAATAGCAGATAATTTAAAAACCATTCAATAAACTTAGGACCAAGAGACATTGGAAAAGAAGTTATACATGAACTCAAAGAGAAGAATTTGATACGAAATTTGTAATGTTGATTTTGGACAAGCGCATCATTGATGTTCCAGTGTTCCCAACAAAGTGACAGCAGCCAAGACTGGGGAGAAGCCCTGGAGAAATCACCTGCTCCCTGCAGTGCTGAAAACTAGGATGTGATACGTTAATGAGCAACTTCTGTTCTTGTGTGTTGAGTTTCCTTCATCTGTGCATCAATCACCTGAATAAAAATGAATTCTTTCCCCCCTCAATTCCTTGGGAAGGACAGGGCTCCTGCACTGTGTCCAGGCCGCTGAATTAAGCCATCTTTACAGAGTTAACAAGTCAGAGGAAACCATTGTGTGGCTTCAGCCCTTTCCTTACTCTTGCATCTGGTGACCTCTCCTAACAGGGGGCAGCAGTCCTGGCTTAGAAGTGGAAGAAAAAAAAGAAAATACTACTACTCCTTCTCCTTTTTGCAGTCTCACACGGCCAGTGCCGTGTAACAGAAGTTCTCCTGCCAGGTGTAAGTTCCAGCCATTCCAGCCGGGATCTGTGGGATGGGGAGGGCAGAAAGGGCTCCTGGCAACAGCCACTGCCCTCCCAGGCTAAGGAAAACCAAACTGCCAGTCTCTTCTCTGCCCAATACACTGAATAAAGTAGCTGTGCATCCACCTACGCCCTGCAATGATGCAAGAAAAAAATAAAAGAAAAAAAGAAGAAAAAAAAATAAAAGAAGAAAAAAAAGAAGAAAGTATTAAGTTTCACACACTATTTGTACTCAAATATATTTTCTCAGTTTTAAATCTGCAGCTATTTTATCAAGTGGAAAAAGTCTTGAGCTGGAAAGGGTTCAAGAATAATGTTGCATTTCCTTATGTCTCAGGAAACACTTTTTATGGTAACTTGTCAGACTGTCTATGAACAAAATCCACTTTTTTAGACATTGATAAAAGTCTTCTTTTCTTCACGTGATATTTTATACAAGAACACTTCAAGATGTGTTATTAGATGTGACTGATTTTAACAAATCCTATTAGATTTGTATCAACTAGTTACATGTTATATTCATAGTCTTTTGTGAATCATCGCCTTTTTGTTTTTAAAGATGGCCTGTTTTGAGCCTTTGTATGGGTACATTCCTGTTTCTGTGACAAAAAAAAAAAAAGAAATCTTGAGCTGTCCCAAACAGACAAAAAAGAAACCAATGGCTATCAGTATGTTTTGTTTTAGTGTGTTACCGTTACTGTATTTGTTTATTGTAAAGGTGGACATTTAGCGTTCAGTGCAGTTTTCAATAAAAAGTGATAAAATTTCTATAATTTCTGAAAGGCAAGAGCTCTCACTGTAGTCTGGGGCTTGGAGACACTGAGAGGTAACCATGAGGTACAGAAACATAATTCTGGTCATACTTGGTGCATATCTACAGTCAAGTGGGAAGGGAAGGTCCCTTCCAACTCTGACCATTCTGTGATCATCCACAGCCTCTGCAGGAAGAGATCACTGTGGGTGTCCACTGAGCTTCAGAGGCAGCTACAACTCCAACAACATTTTGGTACATACTCCAAAACTGAAGCATTATCAAACCACTAGAGAATAAAGCCAAAAAAGTATTCAAGAGGTGCTGGTGGCTTTGAGCCTCTCTGGGCAAACGGCCCATTCTTGTTTCCACCCTTTCCCGCTGCATCCCAGTACCACACACATGGAGTTAGATGGGGACTAAAAAAAGCTGAAACCAAAAAGTGTCTAAGTTAAAAAACTCTGTATTTTGTTTGCTTTAAATTAAACTGAAAACTTGGTTACCAGCTTCAAACATCCAAACTAGAGGTCACCTGTCAGAGAGTGACTGCTCCTTGTCAGTGCTCAGCACAGCGCAGTGAACGATCCGTGCCCTCTGCAAGAAACCAGGACAGAGACAGGGGAGGTGTTTGGGTGATGATGAAATGACCATTAAAACCAAAAGGAAAACGTTTAATTGATGTTAAGGTTTAGAGTTGTTTGAAAAATAAACGAGCCATGGTACTTTGTTTCTCCATAATCCGGTACTTCCCTGTGCTGCAGGATCCCGGGTGCCAGCAGCAAATCCGCAGCAGGAGTGGAGAGCTGAGCTCAGAAAATGCTGGAGTTTTTATCCAACACCCAAATTCCCTTTCAAAGCCAAGGGTGGAAGTGCTACAAGCTCAAAAGGAGCAGAGATTAAGCCATCCCAAGGGTTACAAGTGCCTGCAGCGAGAACACCGGCAAAACATGCAAAGATCAGATCCGTGGAAGGGGAAAGGCAAGAACACCATCACAATTAGGATGTGCTCAAGCACCAGGAAGCTGCAACTCTCAAATGGAGAATTACTGGGCAAAGAAATGGGAGATCAAACACTTGCTGCTGAAGGTTTGTGGCTGACAGAGCCATGGTGCTGTTGTCCTGCTCAGGGAAGGTGGGCAGGGAGGCTTTCCTGGGATAACCTCCTCCTTCTCCAGGGAGGACTCTATACTTAAAACAAGCAGCTTGAAGGTGATAATAAAACCTAAAAAAAAGGGGAATTAGGGGAAGTTACTGAATAAAAGGGGGAAAAAGGAAAAGCAGCCATTATTCTCCAAACATACAGACCAACCTGGTTAATGGAGGAAATGCAACGTGAGGGTATTTGCCATAAGCCATGCAGCAGAACTTGGAAGAATCCAGAATTACTAAATTTTAATATATTAAAAACAAAAAGAAATACAGGGATTTTCACTGAGGAATTCATAAATAAAACCAGAAAAAAAAACCCGACCAGCTATAAAGGAGGTAGCAATGAAAAGCCAAGTTCTGTGCTAGGAAAGCATGTGCTGCTGTGAGCAATCATATGAGGAAAACAACATTGAGAAACCCAATTTTTTTAATATATAAAATCTTGGCTGAAAGAGCAGAACTTGCTGACAAGCTGCAAGGGAGTGTGTGCAGATTAATCTCAGTGCCTGTAAACTTCCAGGTGTGTGATTGAGGAGCCACTGACATACACTGACTGCAGTGCAAGCACGAAGCCGGGGGTTGCAGCTCTTTAATCTACAGGTACAGGTTTGGATTACTCTGATTCTGGAAGAGACACCTCACCAGTTCCCAAAGGTGAAGTGTGTGAACCTGAACAGACCATTGTACAGCACATCAGAACAAAACAATAACGATCAAGGAAGCCAAGTGATCCAAAGTACCAGGACTGTCCCGTCGGAACAGAGCTGACAAACATCGGTGCATGCGCTGAGAGGAGCTGAACTGAGCACGGGGACTGCACTGCTCTGGGGACAGGGACACAGTGCAGGCTGCCCAAGGACAGCAGGACAGCAGTGCTGGGCCCCTCTGCCTCAAGGCAGACTTTCACATTGGTTACTCTCCCCCTGGGACAAGGAAGCTTTGCTTCCCTAAACGAACAGCACTGCCAAAAGCACGGGGTGGGGGGAAGTGAAGACTCCACAGCACCCTCAGAGTTGCCTGTGGAATCAGCTTCTCCTTTGTCCACAGGGCAGCTGGTCCTGGGCAAGATGGGATGTGAATTTACAGGTCTGGTGAGTGACTGAGAGCTCCTGAAGCTGGCTGAGTTAGGACCCTTGTGGCCACACCACGACACAGAAAATACTCCACCACACGGTGCAGGCCAGCTCAGGGCATGGAAATCCTCATCCCAGCTTACCCTGCATTCAGCTCCCCTGACAGAGAAATTTTACATCCTCAGCTAGACAAGCTATAAAAGGATTTCACTGCAAGGTAAGAAAAAGGACCAAAAAAAAAATCCCAGTTTAGAAAGGGAATTTGAACCAGGACCATGTGCTCACGAAAAGACTTTGTAGTATCTGGGGTTTGGTGGTGAATTTGGGTCACTCACACATGGCAGAAGAGCAGCATTCATCCCTTCACCTGGAAATCTGGGCGTGCACCAATCAGAGGAGATCTAAAGGCCAAAAAGGGTGAAGACATCATAAACCTCAGTGGATCCTGGGATGGGAAAATTGCAAAATTAATACAGTACTTCATTATTTCGATACTTTCGGTGTCGTCACCAAGTGTCTGTAGGAGTTGTGCACGTTTCAACACCATCTAAGCAGCATTTGGAAGAAAAAGCAGCAAGTTCCTCAGGGTTTCCATAGCTCTGAACTACATAAAAATATGTGCTATGGGGCTTCTTTCCAAATTCTAATTAAAACAATTTCATCTACTGCAAAATTTCTTATTCAACCACCACACCAACAAAAGTGCTTTTCAAGACAACCTGAATTGCACTGTATATGTAAAAACTGGCATTAACCTTTAGTGTTTCAGTGAGATTTTTAGATAAACTTTATCCATTACAGGTTACATGGCTAAAGTTATCAAATATAATAAAATTTCTACTGGAGAATATACTCTGAACTTACAATCTTAGGAACTTACATAAGTTTAAGTATGGCCACATCAATCAACATGCAAGAAATTCCCAGGTTTACATACTGAGAAATATATAACAGTGCTTTTAAACAACTTGAGCATAGATTCTTCTTTTTAATTAGAACTGCCAAGTGGATTCTCACTAGATTTAGTGACCGAGGAGCAACCCTTTAAAAAGGTGTTTTTTCATTTGCAGCAATGTTTGAGTGATCAAAGAATAAAGGATAGAATGATATATATCATTTGTAACACAGCAAGACGGAGTTTTGACAAGATTAAATTCTCAGTTGTGTTCAAGTTCTCAGATTGCACACAATTTTGTTTAGTGTATGCTCACAGGAGTAAAATTCCTATCTTTTAGGTCACTTCTCTGAATAAATATCCTTATGTATACTGAAAGGAATCTATTAACTACTAGAAGAAAAAAAATTGCAGAAAAAAACCCCAAAAAGCTTATTCAGAAAACAAATCACCATTTCACTCAATGAAAAATTTAGCTTCTCTTCCAGTTTGTTCTGTAGAGTTTAGACTTTATTATGTGGGCACAGCAATAACTAAAATATTAGTAAAATAATGAATGTATTTTTGCTTATGACTTGCTGTGGATATTTTGTGCAAACAAAAAAAAAAAAACCTCTCACAATCTGACCTGGGCACTAGTGAGATTTCACAGGAAAGGGCCTTTCAGGGAAAAGTGTCAGAGTATCTAAAAGGTGATGGAGAAGACCAGGTTCTACTGTAAAAGAATCTTGGAAGGAGGAGATATCCATCCAGCTCACGTGTGCTTTCAGAAGTGCCCTTAGTTGAAAAATTTCTCTGCAATAATTAAGATGCTGGTATACGTTTCCTATTACACAACCTCTTACACAACCACATGCGGTACATTTATAGACAGATTTACAGTCAGAAAGAAAAACGGGGGTTGGTTCGGTTTTTTTTTTTTCCATCTTGATAATAAAATTAGCTGTTTTTTGTTTCTTTTTCGTGTTTTTATACAAACTGTAGTCCAGCCCACTTTGCTCTCTCCAGGCAGCAGGATGAGCGTCCATCCTCTCTCCC
>VZRZ01002348.1:311-38691 GCA_013398175.1 Climacteris rufus | reverse complement strand
CCAGGCCCGGAGCGATTCCCGCCCCAGGCCCGGAGCGATTCCCGCCCCAGGCCCGGAGCGATTCCCGCCCCAGGCCCAGAGCGATTCCCGCCCCAGGCCCAGAGCGATTCCCGCCCCAGGCCCAGAGCGATTCCTGCCCCGAGGCCCAAAGCGATTCCTGCCTGAGGCGCCGCACCCAGGGGCTCCCAAAGCCCAACTGGTGTGCCCTGTACTTCCAACCCAAGTGTGAAGGCTCTGGAAATATTCTCCAGCTGTTCTTCCTCATTCTTCACATGTGTATTTCCAATACAGCCTTCAGTTATTTTTAAGCAAATATTTATCTACTCTATTTATCTATTTTATCACCATATAGAAGGGGTAAGTCCTAAAAGAGTCTTTTGGCTTTACAAAGACATTTTTAGGAGTCTAAGTTCTTGACATGAAACATTTTCCTCTTGCAAAACATAAATATTGTGGCTTGCTGAAGGAACACCCCTCTCTAGACTTGAAGCCCGTATTTTCCTCCTTTTATCTAAAGGATGCCCACTTTTTGGAATTACTTCACGTTTTCCAGCCCTCCCTTCACCCATGTACACCCTTTACTGAAGTAGTTCCATGTCTTTATCATGGTTATTAAACAAAAAATGAGTTGAGTTTCATTGGAATAGAACATGCTTAACTATGGGCCAATATCTGTTCTGCATCTCTTGGAAAAAAAAAACCTCAAAAGGCAGATTTCAGTCTTGCAATAATAGTTGAGAGAGCACTTATTTCTGGGTCCTTTTCTAGGTATGTTTGTATTCAATGCTCTCAGCACATGGTGAGATTTGGGGGCTGTCCTGTGCAGGACCAAGAGCTGGACTCAGTGATCCTGACCCTTCCAACTCAGAACATTCTGTGATTCTATTCTGTGATTCTGATCTGCGATTCACATGGACAATGTGAATTCACTCCATTTACAGAGCTATAAATAAGCATCAATTTGTAGGAAAACACCTTTCAGAATCACCTGAAATGATGGGGAAGCTTTAACTACAAAGAACAGCACACTCCCTTTGAACACCAAAAACCCACAGGGCTACAGAGATTGCTGAGCTCTAAGGAGCGGCTGTGACAAACCTACCCCCACACACCAGGTGTTTCTTACCTCTTGAGCTGAAAGGAAGTGAATGTGCAATAATTTCCTCTCGCTGTCCACCAAGGGTAGAAAAGTAACAGTAACATCATCGTCAGTGTTCAAATTAGCACCAGCGCCTCGATTGCCATAGCCGTCGTTTTCCATGGCAACCAGGGCGGAGAAATGGCCCCTCGTGTAGCCCAGAGCTATAGGACTTTTCCAACAAAAACTCTGTTCCCATAACAAAGGCAAATACACACCTGTGGGAATTCAAACAGAGGGCAAGGCTCAGAACTGGTGTTCAGCAAGGAAGGATTCGATACCAACCTTTTGGGTTTGGCTGGACAGCAGCAGAAGTACATCATGAGCATTTCAAACAGCCTTAGTTTGGGCTACACTGACACAGGCTGCACTTTTCAGAAGTGCTAATTATTACTAATTAACACAAATCAAGTATCTTTGCAACTGTACGAGTTTAGACACAAAAGATTACAATCAACCAACACCACGTTACCACACCCCTAAAATCGATGGTCTATAGTGAAGTGATGAACAAAAAACACGGTTAGAAAAGCAGCCTTTATGTTTGGTAACTCTTCTTAAAATTAAGAAAAAAAGAAAAAAGAATCGGATTCTGCATCACAGAAATAAAGGCTACAGTCAGATGTCTATTTTTACCAGAGCAAAAATTCCACCATCTGCTCACAAAACTTATTATTAAAAGAGCTCACTGCACAAAATGTTACTCAGCACTGATGTCACCCATCCCAGAGAATGGGACTGCTCATATTCAGTACTCATAGATTAAATTAACACACATCAATTATTCATATCAATTAAAAAAAGAAAAAAAAAAAACCACACCAAAAAGCTGATACTACTTTGCTCAGCTACAACAAACCCCTGATGTCACAGCTTCTGAGAGGATCTGCACTTTTCCTCCCGACCATTTTTAGCAATAAAGACAGCAATTCTCTCGGGGTCTCAAAATAAAACTGGAACTCCTTTCTTCCAGGAACATAAATAATTCTTGGTGTGTACTGCTGCAAGACAACTTAAGCAAAAGCACAGCTCACCTTGTGACAGGTTAAAAATAGCCCCACATAAACTCAAGTGCACATGTAGCATAGCAACCCCTCCCAGCACAGCTGCTGCTGCAAACACGGCGCTCCTCCGACAGCTACAGAGAGGGAAGGGCAGCGCTAAAATGGGAATCTGAGGCAGGGGGTGGCTCAGGAGGTTTCACTTAAGTTTAGAGCTCATCTTTTTGTGGTGCAGTAAAAGTTAGGAGGGGCTACCACTAAGTAATTGTCGCTTTTTTCCCCTCCTGGTTTTGAATTAGCAATCAAGAGCGATCTAAAAGTCTTTCAATTTCTTTTAGATTAAGATTCACACACGTTTTTACACCAATTTAAGGACAAATCCTTTTAATATCTTCTTAGCCCTCCCTTCCTCCTGTCCCCATTATTAAGTCTCACTCTAAGGCAACATTAAACACAAAAGGTGCAGAACACGGGATATAAGCATTAACCAAAAAAGTTTCAAGCATTTACACTTAGGGAAAGAACCAAATATCCAGTCAAAGTTACACTGAAGGTAACAAGCAGTCAAATGTAAGGAAGACAGTCCCTCAATTCCTGAGAATTAGTTTTCTTCATGCACAGCTATGTGACCTTTCAGGACTGCAACTCATCTGTTTGCTTCAACTTCTACACTGAAATTCAGCGTTTTGGAAATCTTCTTTCACCACTGTTCTGGGTGAAAATTCCACACCCAACAGTTCCCCAAGACAGGAGGCTGTGCTACACTTGCCATCCCTCCTCAACACTATGTGATGAGCTCCACAAGAAAAGAATTTCAAGCATTACCAGGGAGAATATCTAGTGCTCTTAAGAGTTATAAAAGTCACTCTGATAGAAAGTGAGAAGGTCGTGTAACAACAGTTGACATGAACACAAGCCACAGAAAATAAAGTGTATGGGCTAACACCTATCCTGGAAGCCACCCACATAGGATTTAGTTTCTCCAGCTTGACCTGATGATCACTTCAGTCAGCCACCTTTCTTCCTGTTCAACTTTAAAAGCTGCTGTATGTTTGTGCCACTGAATACTTGTGGCCAGACCAGAAGCACAGTCAGGGCTGGAGCAAACAGATCTTCCACTGCTGAGGCCTTAATATTTAAAGGAGCATTAGCAGGGAACTGGAATCTGGGAAACAAGGAGGCTGGCAGCTATGGGTTTGCAGCACCTACAGCAAGGACGCCAAGCTGGAACAAGGATTCCCTGGAGAAAAAATTTGTATCAGGCAGAGTATTTTAGGGGTGGGTAAGAGAGTTACAGTACCTTCCAAGGTGCTACAAACTGAACCAGGATGTTGAACAAGCATTAAAAAAAAAAAATTCAGTTCCCCATTTCTATTATAACCCACAATTACAGAGTGGTTTGGGTTGGAAGAGACCTTAAAGCACACCCAGTTCCACCCCCTGCCATGGGCAGGGACACCTTCCACTGGCCTAGGTTGTTCCAAGCCCTGTTCAACCTGTCCTTGGACACTTTCAGGGACCTTTTTGGTGGATGTGATGTTAAACAGAGGCAGGGTGCTACCCAGCAAGTCAGGGACACCCCAGCAGCCCCCAAATGGGGAGCACAGCTCACACACAGGCCCAGAGCAGGAGACTCCTCCTGGCAGCCCAGCCCACCCTGAGCCCCAAGGCTGTTGGGTTTCAGCTGCTGCTGTTTCATTAGCACACACTGACCACAAAAATGTGGCTGGGCAGGGATAGGAGCAATTCCAGGTAATGTGACACAGGACTCCAAGTTCACCTGTTCCCAGTGCTGTGTGTTTCCATGGATGGATGGATGTGGCTCATGGCAAGCAAATCTCAAGTCACAACCATTTGGCTGCCTAAATTCCTGGAAATCTGTGAGCAGTAAAAGGTTGTCCCAGACACCCAGTTAACTTCTGGGCCACAGAGCAAGAAAACAATTTCAGCTTATTGGGGCCATGTAACACTTTTCTGCCTCAATGCCTAATCTAGGAAATAAACCAACTGGCAAACACCAAGCCTTGGAGTTAAAAGCAACACAAACCTGGAGAGTCAGATCTGTATGACAGGAATAACTGTTCCTTCCCAGCCTTTCATCATCCAAAAGAAAAGCTAACATGTAACTACAAAGACTACAAACTTTTAGATTCTTCACAAAAGTATTTAAATTTCCCTATATAAAGTTTTGTTGGTGCCCCAGACTTAGAAGCCAAGACTCTAAATAGTTATAAATGAACATTAACTCCACAGCTTAGGGTGTTCTATACATTATGGGTTTGCCTCCTTCCAAAGTCATCACACTTTTTTCTTTTAAATCACAGAGAGATGTTTTGGGAAGTCCTGTGCTGAGCTAGAAATAAAGAGTGGGTCATCATCAAGGAGATATATTTGAGGCCAGGAATATGAAGTGTGGGCAAAGCAGATGTCCCAACCCTCTGTAGCACACACACAGTTCCTTCCCCATGGGTTTTGTTTACTGCTCAGTATGTGCAGATGCTCCCAATCCCCCTCTTATGTTTTATTATTTGAATAAAAGTATTGGCATGTAACAGAGGGGAAAGTTGCCCAGAGATCTGGCTTGCAAAACAGAAAATGCATCTTTAGAAATCTGCAGATGTTAAGTTTAAGCAAAATTGGACCGAGTCATCTTCATATTTATCTTAAGGACAGCCAGGCTGTCTTGGAGACAAGGAGGAGAAAAAGTCAGAAAGAACCTGATCAAAATATGCAAAATTATAGTACTAATGAGAAATAGGTCAGTATTTACATCACACTTGCTGTAAAGTGTGGATTACTGAAACACAGACAAACTCCTAAAACTTCCTTTAAAAGTACATAATGGAATTCACTTTTACAGGCACCATGCCCACAATAAAATGAAAAACTGCAAGTTTTGAGGGGATTGTTTTGTTCTTGTTTAATAGCAAATGAAAATTTACCTCCAACAGAATTCCATCCTCTTCCAGACAGTAATTTCATGTCACTGTCCCTTTATGATTTACAGCCAAGCCTTGTTTAAAACAGAAGTTGAAAAACTAAAGGCTTACCTTGAAAGCGGGTATATCCTAATGTTTCTCCCCGAAAACTCTTGTAATATTTTACTCCATAAACTATAATTGGTCTTCTAAGAATATGTGCAAGTACAAAAATGTGTGTCTGCTCCAAACTCGCTCCAGGCTGAACCAAACACAAAGAAAGAATCACTTGAAACAGAACTTATCATTCTCTGCTTTGAAATTTGAAAAACAGTCTCCAAATTGAGATACAAAATGCTTTTAAGAGTGATAAAGCTTTGACAGGAAAAACAAAAGACTGGAAAATTATCAGAAATAAGGTAAAACATTTCAGCTTTTCAGCTGCTAATAATTCTTTATCCTATTGCCCAGATTCAATGTAAAGTATTTCGTTCCCCACTTAGAAGTGAAACTCTACATAATGTTAGGTTTAAAAATAATTCACTCATCTGAGGGCACTTTAAGGCAAATACCTTTTGATGATGGGAAAAGGGCACATCCAAAACAAATCTCAAAAAAAAAATAGCACTAAAATCATGTTTATACTTTAAAGAGAGAAGCTAAAAATATTCATATAGCTGGAAGCTCATAGGAATGTAAATCTCATTTTGGAAGAGAGTTATAAAATATCAGCTTGCTGAAGTTTGAGCAGTGTAAGCTGACAGATTTGGAGGTGTGTTTTGCGAGGTAAAAGTGCTGCAGGAGCCAGAGGCAGGATATTAAACAGATAATTTTCTATTAGTTTATTCTACAGACTTCACTCTGACACCACAGATCTTTTTTTTTTTGTGCTGCACTGCTTAATAGCAAGCTCAAAAATTATAATTTCAAATGAACCTTTCCATATTGCCAGAAGACTTTACCCAGTAATACTTTAAGATCATTGGCTTAAGAGGAGCATTTTTTCTTCATACATGAATATTTTTACTCCTGAAAAACACTTTTAGTCCTGAAATTTCTTTTCAGAGATTAAAATATCCTTTCCCACAGCACTGTTCCAAAGGAGTTTTCTTACCTGGCTTGCCAGAGAGAGGATGAATGCCCAATCTTCCTGCCACTGCTCCTCTCGCAGTGAGAAATGTAAACCGAAGCTTTGGGAATACCACGATTCCCACTCTTTCCAGCGTGTGTAGAACCTGCAGTGGTAGGGAGAAATTAAAATACTACTCAGCTACCATAATCCTGACAGCAATATTTAACCCTTGTCATCCTTTCTCCCAAGTCCAAGAAGGGGGACTTGGTTTTGTTTTGTTTTTCATCTTCAGGAGACTCCATCTGGTAACCCTAATTTGAGGAATCACTTGGCATCACAATGCCTAAAGCAACCATGATCCAAGTTCCTACCAGGCTCCAGGCTACTTTGATACTTCCTGTCATAGGGGCTTTTTAAAGTCTTATTTCAAAACTGATATACAAGGAACAGAACTAAAACATTCCACTTCATAAAGGAGAAGCTGGTCACTCTTCTCACATAAAAAAAAAAAAAATACAGGTATTTTCTATTTTTAACCACATCATGAGCCAATTAACTTCAAAGTACTTGCATACCAATTTCCAACAGACCATGGTTAAGAGGCAGAATCTGGTTTATACCAGATTTTGGAGCAAAGAGGTGGTAATTCCACGTTATATAGTTATAAAGCAATGTGGAAAAGAATCAGATATGCAAAGTGGGATTTGGTTTAGTCATGATATTTTATCTTTCTCAACCATTTAAAAAGAAAAATGACCTACACATTAAAAAGACTGTGTTTGCTTTTTAAAGTTTTAAACTCTGTCCAATCATCACACTATGGAAAAGCCACAACTTCACATGAGGAACCCGGGTTTAGGGAACAGTGCTAAGCCAACTTTTAAACAATGGCCTTTACTGTGAAGACAAAGAAACCATTCTGAAGTTCAGCTTATTAAAAAAGTCACTGAAATGAACTCATTTAATTAAAATCTGAGAATATTAGCAGACAGTGAGTGTGTGTGGCTCAGACTCTTCCTATGTTTTCAGTGAAGCTGGAATCACCCTAAAATCTTGGTGTGTAGGACAGCAGTCACCAGCCAGGCTGGCTTTCCTGAGTGCAGCTGAAACCTTTGCAAGGCTTAAAATTCCTACTACTAAGATATTTGGATAGGTATTTGCCAATTCACAGTATTGTACCTACAGGGAATCTTCTGGATCTACATTCCAGTATTTATCCAAACACACCAACTGCTTCCACCTTTGCAGCTGATAGATATTTTGCCTGTTTTCTTCCAGAAATTTGTAACAGAGAATCTTGTGCTAAATTAATTAATTGTCAGACCTAATGAAAGAAATCTCATCAGATTCTGGGCAAAAGAAAAAACAAAACAGGGGGGAAAAAAAACTAAAAAAGGAGGGGGAAAAAAAAGGGAAAAATAAACTACTTTGCAAAAGCTTGACTGTGAAAGTGTTTTCCTAAAGAAGTTTCTTCCCTGAGTTAGTCAGCCATAGACAAGATTTTGAGCTCATTTAAAGGAAACTTTTCAGGTTAACACAAGGGAACTGAATGCATCCATTAAAGAGTAAAATTCTGAAAGCCAACTTAGGGCATGTGCCCATTCTCCAGCAAAAGCTAATGGAGGAATACAAAAAGGGACACATCAGAACACACTTTTGTGTTTGTAAACTAAAGTGTAGTTATTTAAAGGTGAGTGGAAAAGATTCCACAGGCCAGAGCCTCTGGGAACTTCACTGTGGAGCTTTTTCTGAGTACCAGACACAAGACTGTCTCTGGTAAATAGATTCTTCTTTGTTCAGCATCTAAACAAACATAACAAAACGAGGCCAAATGAGTTACATGAGTGTTCTCTGACTGCAAAAATACCCATTTTTAAGTGTCTTTGTGAAGGCTTTGAAGAATTATTCCACTAGATAAAAGTTTAAGCAGGGATTGCATTTAAGAGCCTGTTCCAGTGACGACATCACTTCCTATCTGCCACATGTCCTAGCCCACAAAATTAAATATATCTTCTCACATGGAATCTATACAGCAATTATAGGATGTACAGGATGATCAATTTACAACAAAACTTGGCTAAAAAAGTTATTCTAAAGACTTGTTCCTATTAAGGACCATGACTTGTTCCTTAAAGACTTGTTTCTTAAAGTCTAAAGACTTTCTCCTATGAAGGAACACAGCAATCAGTTACAAATTATGCTTCTAATAAGGATAAAGATTAAGCAAATTCAGAGTAAAATGAAAATTCTGCTTAGACATAAACTAAAAAGCTTAACAAGATTTAATAGCCTTTAAATGAGTGTTAGATACAGCAGTAAGTCAACCATAGTTAACACCAACATTTTAAGAGATTTAGTTGAAAGCTCAGTAGTTTGCAGCAGGTTTCTGGATCCTGTGCTTGGTTTTGTTACCATGAAGAACAAAACCTGATCTAACATTCTGTTCTGGCCTCCTGGGAGCTGCCTGTGATGCCAGGGACATTCCTGCATGGTTGAGATGCACAGTCCATGCTGAACAACTCTAAAGCAGTGACAGAGCCTTTCAGACACAGGTTCTTGGGAGAACTGCTACTGAAGCAAGACCTTCTTATACCCAGCTCTGGATGCTAATTTGAGGAGTTTTTTCTCAACAGCACAAAATCTACTTACAGGGACCCCTAAATTAACCATTGTAGTTGACCTCCTGTACAACACAGAAGACAGGGACAGGCTCTTTCTGTAGTATGTGCTGACAGTGTTTCTCTTGTCCTTGACTACAAGAGCATAAAAGAAATGATCACAGATTATCAGTCTTTATCAGCTCATCCCTTAGTCCAGGACACACTGGAGAGCTGCTGGACACCACTGAGGGTCTAACTAAGATTTTCCTTCTAGCAGAAGCAATAGTATCCAACTCAAGAAGGTTGTCAGTGCAAACCAACAAAAGTTGGTTTACAGAATAATAAATCAATTTTATGGGCAAATGACAGCACTAGCTAAATGTCAACACTCTGTGCTTTACTGCCATTATTTTAGCAGACAGAACAGGGATAAAAAGAGCAATCCTGAGTAAAGCTGTAACTAAGCAGATGGAATAAAAATACTGAGAGTTTATAAGGAATAAAAGGCTATCTTCTACTAACAATCTTCTGCAAAGCTTCCACCAAGCAGCAAGGCATGGCATGTGCATGATTTACACTGCGAGTACACAGAAATTCCAGCTGTAATAACTGTGGTCAGTGCAGCCTGACAAGTACCTCAGTGCTTGCAATGCCACTTGCTGAGTACCACGTGCCATCCCTGAGGTCACACTGTCCAAGTGCCCCGTGCTGGGCTTTAAAACACGAGATGCAGAGCACAGCTGGGGCCACGGTGACTGCACAGCTTTGGGAGCACGGTGCACAGGGAAGCAGGCAGCGCTGGGTGTGGGGTTTGGGTGCTCCCCCACTGTGCTGCAGGGGGAATGCTGCCCTCCCTCCCTCCCTCACTCACCAGTGGGAGCAGTCGTGTAAACTGTCGTGCAGGGCCTTGCGCAGCACGGAGTCCTTGTCGTAGATGCCCCAGGTGGCCTGGAGCACGGAGTCCAGCAGGCAGTCCCCGGCCGTGCGGTTCCACAGCGCGTACAGCCGGCTGTCCAGCCGCGTGCCCAGCTCCAGGGACCAGTTAATGATGGGAGACTCCTCCTCCAGCTCTGCAAGGGCACAGGCACCTCTTAAACTCTCCATTATTGCAAGTCTCAAACAGCACAATGTCAGTCATTTATCCATTTGCACGGATACAACTCAGCTTTCCTTCAGCACAACAAGTGAACTACAGCGGCTGAAGAAATTTCTTCTACTGTCAAGAAAACCAAACCAAACCACAGCCTTAACCAAAGCACCACATCATTGGTCTGAGAACTGTTACTGAGAGATTTGTTCAGTTTTCTTTAAGGAGCTTGTGACTTAAAACGGAATTTTAAAGATTTTTAAAGCTGTACAGAGATACACTACACACATGATTTCTACAGACTCCATTCTACCTCCCTCTCATAAACAGACTGGAAATGTTAAAATTAAAATAATTCTACAAGGGGATGTAGTCATAGGATAAGGGGGAATGGCATCCCACTGCCAGAGGGCAGGGTTAGATGGGATATTGGGAATAAATTTCTCCCTGTGAGGGTGGGGAGGCCCTGGCACAGGTTCCCAGAGAAGCTGTGGCTGCCCCATCCCTGGAAGGTGCTGGCTTGGAGCAACCTGGTCTAGTGGAAGGTGTCCCTACCCAAGGTCTTTAAGGTCCCTTCCAACCCAAACCATTCTGTGACTTTACAAATTCCAGGCTGAAGATTGACTTGAAAGCATCCAAGCTCTATTTAAAACACACTCATGGACAAAGCCACAGATACACACACACATACATTATTTTTAATAACAGAAGCATTGTGTAATGAAAAGCAAGGAGAGATTCCAGCCATTTTTGGTTCATTTACCTTTCTGAACATCTCTGTCAAGTACTTCATCAAATAATTTTTCCTGGACTGTGGGCGGTAAATCTTCAATATCTGGAAAACAGAAAGCAAATGCAGGAGTCATTTAATGTTACTGTGGAAGAGACATCACCAGCTGCTGCCCAGGAGAACACCCAACAGCTTTTGCCCTATCAGCCCTAACACCTCCTCTGGAAAGCTGCTGTCATTTGTGAGCCAAGGCTTTGCAGAGCTGCTGAGGCACATTTGCATCTCAGCCTCCCTGTCACACCTTTGATGCAGAAAGGATTGTCCCAGCACACACAGGGTAGGAATGGATTTCTCTGAAGGAGCAAGTGAAGAACCACTTTGAGGTGAGAAATTTAAAAATGGAGTAATTTTGCTTTCAACTCTATTATATTTAGCACAGCTTCAATCCTAAACAATGGCTTTCCACTCATCTGAATGGCTTCTCCTCTGCAGTCCATCCCAATGGACAGCTGCAGTTTGCCAAGGGATGGGGGTTTTGCCCAGAACATTCCCTTCCTTAATCATCTAATTCAGGTCTCAGTAAAATGGTTCTGAGAACCCCAATGGTTTGCAGGCAAGTTAAAAAACAAGAAATGGGAAAACTATTGAGCTATGCCATGGAAAATGCCACTACTGACAACTGCTCCAAGAGCTTTACAGACAGAATTTGCAGCTAGGGATCTGCCTCTTAAAAAAGAAGGAAAAATAGAGGTAGAAAACTGTATAATGGACAAAACTCTTTTGTGACTCCTGTACCATTTAAAACAACAAACACTGTCACACATTCTAAAACTCAGCATGTGCCACACAGTAAATATTTGCTCCTGGCCTGCATTCCAACACAGGCTAAGCAGTAAAGGGTTGCCAGGCAGAGCAGCAACCAGAGAAACTCTGCTGGTTTCGGCACAATCACGAAACTTAAACATGTGAAAGTTAAGGCAGTAAATAAAATAGGAACAGGAACATCCAGCATCCCTTCAGGCACTCGAGGGGATAAGGACTGGGACCTAAGTGGTATTTCAAGGACATAAAGATCTCTCTTAATTGCAGTGTGGGAGCTGCCAGTCCTGCTCAGATGTCCAATACCCCAGGGCTTTTAAAGCCCATATTTAGGTACATGAGTTGCTACTGAAGCACATTATTGCTTGGTGCAGGCAGAGTGATGTGGGGTGGTCTTTTTTCTTTTTTTTTGTATGATTGATTGGGGCTTTTTACACTAAAACTGCCTTGCAGTGGCCAGCAATCAATTTAAAAGCTTTGCACTCTAACATCCATGCATTGGCTTTTCAGGAGGATCCAATCTGTTTATTTGAAAGGTCGAGTGGAAACTGATTCCTAAACCACATTGTTTAGGTAATACCTGAACAGGATTGTGTGATTTATACTTTTATCCTTGGAAATGCTGTTGTAGCCCAACTATAAAAGATGTGCAGTTGGCAAAGCGTGAGGAAAGTGGAAATACATTGACAGTCTTGATGCACAAAAGCTTTTGAACAGTCTTAATTTTTAATTATTTAATAGCTATTACATGTGTCAAAAAGCTGCTTTCAGATGTGTCTCTTGAAAATACTGAACAAATTCTTAAGCTCTGGGAAGAAATTTCTCATGTGAGTTATGGAATAATTCTGTTGCCCCTTTCCCTTCTCTCCCCTAAAAAGCAATGAATTTTTAGTCTCCAGACACTTCATACACTCACACCACCTGCCTCTCATAAATGACCCACAGAGTACAACTGAATACAGCACCTCAATCAGGTACACAAGTGGTAAAAATTATCCAGACTTTTTGAAGAGGAGGAGATGAGGTAACACTCAACCAAAGGGGCTCCAAATAGAATCCTTACAATGCTTCATAAAAAAAGACAAACAGATCTTTTGATTGGGAGAGTTTCCAGCTGCACATTTTCTTACTGCTGGTAGAATTTCTATTAAAGGAAATGGCTATTGAAGATGAAAAGTCTTCTAATAGCTTTTTTTTTTAATAGATAAACATTCTCTTGATTGCAGAGTACTTCAAAAGTATTCAGAAAGTTCTATTGCTACAACCAGGTACAGGGAATAGCTCTGGGCCTCAACAGAAAGGACTGAAAGCTAAAATGGCTTTTTGAAAAGTCCTATTAGGGACCAGAAATGTCCGGGCTCCAATCTTCACTTTAAATAGAGGCTTTCCTGAGAATACATCACTTCTCTTCAATTTCCTCATGTCTAAGTAGGACAACAGATGCTCAGTTCACAGGAACAATGTATGGATTGAAGTGCAAACACTGAATAAGCAAATTCAACAACAAAATCTAATCAAATCGATCTTAATAAATAAATTAGTAAATAAAACCTACACACACATCACCAACAAAAAGTCAAAATATACAATTTCCAACGAGGTGAGCAAGCAATAAAACCTTCCAGCAGAGGAACAGCTGTGTAATACCTGCAGGCAGTGTAAAGGTCACCAGGTCAGTGAGGAAATAGCAGGCGAAGTCTCCCTTGCGCTGGTGAAGGGACGCGGCGATTTCCCGGCGGATTTGTTCCGTCACCTCTGGGCACACCATGGCAGGAATGCACTTGGCTGCATGCTGGGATACCTGGAACACAGCACAGTCACTGCACTCAGGATTATCCCCACTAAATGGGAAGATTTGGGGGTGAGAACCACCAGCAGAAAGAAGTTGGTTAGCAACAAATGCACCCTGACCGATTAAAAGTTGTGTGACTCTCAATGAAATGTCTTACTTGTCATGGAGCTGACAACAGATTAAAAACATCTTTAAATTAAAGAAGTGAATTAACAGGTGACCCACTTCCAGCCAAAAAAAATTAGGTAAGAACTCATAATAACAGAAATGTCATGCATAAGCCCAGTCTAGATTTAACAAAATTTCAATACCACAGCACAAGACGCTTTCCTGCAAAGAAACTTCCCAAAAACTATGAAGTTAAGATAGTTAAATTTCTCCAGTTCTAGTCATCACTGGCAGCAG
This sequence comes from Climacteris rufus, assembly GCA_013398175.1. Lineage (NCBI taxonomy): Eukaryota > Metazoa > Chordata > Aves > Passeriformes > Climacteridae > Climacteris > Climacteris rufus. Next base: position 25,129 of record VZRZ01002348.1, on the reverse strand, counting down.
AAACTCATTCAGCAACGAGGGGCGAGTGGCACAGGGGGGACACCACCCATATATTAAAAAAAACCCTTTAAGATTCACATTTTCCCTCATTCATATCCTAGAAAAGGAAAGTATCACTGGGGCTGAAACACCATTAAGCATTTTCATGTGAGTCAGTATTCCTAGGCACTGAATAAAACCAAACACAAAAATCTCTAGGATAGTATTTCAGTAAATTAACTTGTTTTTAAACATGCAACTCCATCCACACAGAATTATGTAAGCAGCACAAAGCTACTGATATTAGTTGTATATAAATATATACTCAAGGCTTTAGCTGCATTTGTCTTGCTTCATCTACTCTTTTTAATTATTCAACACTGAGCATTCCATCATCTTTATGTGCTTTGCAGGCATCCTAACTTTTCTCAGGAACACCAGCTTTCAGAATTGCACTAAGCATCAGGGAAGGAGGCACACTAAAAATCCGGCCCTGATCAGGTGAGGACCAAAAGTGTGAGCTGAAGAAAACACAAAGAAAAGATTTCTTTACAGGCCTATTAAAAGGGCAAAGATGGAGGAGAGCAGAGATCACCAGAAGTGAGATACAAAAATACCAAGGAAATGGGACATGGAAAAGCAAGACAGAGAGGAACCAGTCAGGCTATAAAAAGGGCAAATAGGAAAAAATGCAGCAATTTTGCAAAGCAAGAAATGTGCCTCTCTCTGGAAGAGAAGCTCCCACAAAAACCAGGAAAGACAGAGCAGGTAGACTCACTCATTAACAAAGCCAGAAAAAACGACACTGTCATTGATGTCAGTGCTTTGCTTTGAGAGCGTTTCCTCTCCCCCACCCAGCACAGGAAGCCTCACAATAGCTCACTTCCACTGCCAGTAAGGTCACAACGTGTGCCAAGACTGTCCATTAATGAGAAAACTGAACATCCTCAGCACCACCACAAGAGTCTCTTAAACCAAACTCACTTCTTGAGGAGGACTCCAAGGCACAGCTGCTCGCGCGCATTCCAACAGCACCACGAGCAAAAGCTGCACGCCACCGGCTGCACACAGTGGTGCTGCACCATGCAGTGCTGCTGCAGCCCTGCAAGGGGCAGAGGGCTCACCTCGGTGAGGAGGATTGCCAGCATGTCCTGCCTCTGGAAGCGGATGGCCAGGTGCACCAGGGTGTAGCCCACGTCGAAGGCGGACGGGCGGTTCAGCAGCCGCACCTCGTCGGCCGTCAGCTGCCGGGCGATGTCCCCCCCGGACGACTTGTAGGCTTCCACAGCAGCTAAGTCACCTTCCACCACTCCTGAGGGCAGAGGAAACAACACACAGTTCATTTTAACCAGTGAGGGAGCCGTTCTGGAACAGCCAAGTCGCCTAACAGCTCAGCTCTACCTGTTCTGTTTCAGGCCGAACAGACGGACACCAACTGCGCACCAAAAAACTTGCCAATTTTTCTTTCTTTTCAACAGAAGGCTACAAAATATTTACACTTACCTCATCTCCCAGAGCATTTCTATTACCCACACTAGCTGGAAGATGTAAGAGGTCAAAAGGCAGCTAAGAAATGGAGCTGTGATGAAACACTAGCAATAACACACCCATGAGCGTTTCATTTGACCAGAGAGAAAGTCATTCCTTCACAGTACAGAGATTAGTTTGATTATTTATCTTCTCTTTCATCTTAAAAAACAAACTACTGCATCTTAGAAATAGAATCCATGAAAAGGTTTTTGGACTGGAAGTCTTATTTGTTCCAGTGTTGGAAGAGGGTACAAAGCACAAATTTTTCTCTTCAGCTCACCATCTCTGCTACTAACAGAATTTATAGTTTCACTCAGGGTACTCTATTAAAACTGAACTACAGGGAAATTAAATACACATTGTGTACCTTCTAAAGCAAGATGGGAGGAACAATGAATGACCCCAATATCTTCTAGAGTCCTTGGCAATCTTTGATTTCTGTACCATGCTTCATATCAAGACCACTCATGCTGAATTATTCCTTAGCTGCAGTTATCAGAATACACTACCAGTAAGATGTGGTGCTGCAAAGATGATCTGTTCCAATATAAGACTTCCTAAATTTAGAAATTCCTTCAAATATATTCTATTTTAGGTATATGGTTCACTAGAGAGCAGTGCAGTGCTGAATTGAGGAAACAGAATAGTGTCCCTAAAGCCATCTTTAATGGAGAAGTAAATAGAATTTCACTACTGAGGAGCAGCCTTGATGCAGCAGCTCAGGAACAGAAGGGTAAGAGCACAGATGACAAATGAGAAAACCCCCTCTCTATTTTCTGCAGCCAAACCTCCTTCCCATCTCCTGAGAGTCAGCAGCTGAGTGAAGGCCACAAGGCTGGAAATTGAGACCCAAGCCTTCCCTTCACTCCATTTGCTCACCAGGATTCAAAAGTTGATGAGAAGGGAAGGTCATCAGTCTCAATCAGGACCATCACTCCCACTCAGGATTTAAAATAAAACAAAAAGAAGAAAAAACCACAAAACTTCCCTCCCCCTCAAAAAAACCCCAGGTCCCAAACAAGCAAAAAATCCCCTACCAAAATTAAAAAAACCCCAACACAACAAATTGAAGTGCCTGCTAGCAGAGAAGCACACTAACCACTGGCTTGCTGGTTAATCCAGGATTTAGAAAAGCATTCTTAGCTCAGCCAAAAAGTATCATTTTGAATGCTGAGATTATAAAGCTTTCAGAAGAAATGCAGGAGGGGAAAATGGATTATCAGTGCAAGACATTTCTCTACATAGTTATCAGCTGTTCTGAGTAAGCCTCCACAGATAAAAGTTTGATTATTCAACAGTGGTCTAAAGCAGAGAAGTTCCAAAACAACAATTCAACTGCAAATTTTAGTCATACAGTATCTGCCCATTTACTTCAAAGTCCTAACAGACCAGGGCAGAAAGAAAACCATACAGGACATTTTTTTTAGTTTTCTGATGCATGTGTCTGCCTCCTGTAAGGAAGACATTCCTGCTCCATTCAGTGCCTGCCTGAGTATTCCCCCAGATGAGTTATGTCTGTTCAGTTCTAGTTGCTCTCTAAGAGTTAGAAGTGCCAAGTGTACAACTTTATTTCCATGCAATCACATTTTTGCAACTGATAAGGCAATCTCATGGCTGTTGCAATGCATCATTCCAACCAAATCCTTCCAACTGACTTTTTTTGTCAGTGTGTAGATATGTATGTGTATACAAATAACAAATCAGACAAATTTCTCATGACCTGCCCTCTTAAAACAAGTTATACCACAGCTTTGGCAAACCCAAGAATCCACAGGGAAAGGAGAATCTTGACAGAAAAGCAATTTTTTACTATTAATTTAGGAAAGACATCTTGTTAAACACAGCCACTTCACCCTCTTTTGTATTTTAACCACTTGTGCTGACAGAGAAAAGATTCCTGTTACCACATCTGCACCTTCAACCACAGCACCCAACACAAATACACCAAACACCACCCAAGACTGGCAGGTGGCCACTCTGAGAACCCAAATACCACCACCCAAATTCAAACAAATATCCCCAAAATGATCTTTCAGTGACAGATGATCAGACCCAAATCCCACTGCAGCCAGCCAGCCTGTCAAGTAGTACACCTTACTACAGCCTGCTACTGGGAAATTCATCACTTTAATTATTCTTCCAGTCCCCCACTCTCAGCTGCTTGTTATCATCCCACTCTTCATCAAACCTCAGCAATAACTGAAGTCTGAGGCTGATGCTGAGATGGTCACATGAGGTTTGGCACTGCCTTTTTCAAGCACTAACTACTCCAGGCTGCAAAAAGGATCCAAATCAGTGACATGTGCTCTGTGCAGCACTGCCAGTTCTGGAAGTTTATTCCCACGTCTTGCAATACTTGACATTCCTAAAAGCCCCATGTCCTAGAATTATTGAAATTGTTATATAAGCAGCCAGTTAAAAAGTACACTTCCAAACTTTGCTGATGAAGTTTAAGCCAATGATCAATTGATACATCCAAGCCAGGCAAACTGTGCGTCCTTTCTAGGCCTTATTTAAAAGAAGATTATAAATGTATTTTAGGTGTAGGGTTGGTGTGCTAAATGACACCATCTAGCACAGGTACAGCTCATGGAGGGATGGCAATGTGACTGTGTGCATGGATTCTATCTGGTCATCTTCGATTCCTTAATCCAAACAGGTAAAAATTACTCTTTATAGCAGGGGGGAGCATCAGGAAATTTTTGTTTGTCTACTCCAACCCACTACTGCAGGGCTGATATTCTGTGGGCAGTAGAAAACTCTTTGGCTCCTCTGAGCCACAGCAAGAAAAGTCAACTTTTCTCTTTACCTGTTCTACCAAATATCTTCTCCAATGTAGCCCCTTCAAAAGAACAGGGAAAATTCCTGACAGCCCATCAGGTGCCACCCTGCTTACAGTGCCACTCCATACAATCCAAGGCTGCAGTGAACACAAAATATGGTGATAACAGGCACACTGTCAGAAATCTGAACCAGAAAACACAAGTCTTGCCCCTCAGCTATGGGCTGAACCTGCCTACATGCAACACTCCTAAAATCACTATCACCACTCCAACATGAGACCCAAATATGCTTTTACTGACAACAGCAGGCACATTCCTACAAAGGCTTTGATTTCTGTGAGTGAGCCTCCAATTCATTAAGTCTATTTAAACAGAGCTTAAAAAACCTTCTATTTATGAGAAATATTACAGAAATATTTACTGATGTTATAATTCCCTGCATTTCACAACACAGAAGTGCCTCATTCCTTACTCAAGCAGCCTCTGAATCGTATCCTGATGCAGCCCTGTCCCAGCTGGATTATTCCCCACTGACACCCACTGCATTCCCCAGACTGTTCAAATGTCAAAAGGAACAGTGGCATTTGCCTGAAGATTGTTCCCAGAGCAGCCAGGAGCCCCCAGGAGCTCAAGCCCTTGTGAGGGCACAGCTACAGGAGAACACAAATGCAAACAGCCCAGTGACTCAGTGCCTACCCTGATCCACACAAGCACAGCTTTCCTTGAAAGTGGACTCCAGAAATGTCCCTTTGCTGTGGCACCTGAAGACACCAATCTTTCTGTGCCCCCATCAACAAATTTTGCTTGGTTTAATGTACAAACTCTGGCTGTAGTCTGACATCCTAAGAGAGGGGACAGAATGCCAAGTGCTGCACTCAAGTCATGAGAAAACAACTGCAAGTCAGAATTCTGCATTTACAGGTTCAACTGTGCTCCCATTTTGCAATTCAGGCATTTCCTCTTCTTGGAAGACTTTCACAGCATCAGGAGGCAGGATTTTTCTTCTGCTAGTAAAGCCCTGCCTCTTGCTAACAGCACAGATCAGGCATTTGCCATCTCAGTAGATATTAAAAAGATAATAGAGATTAAGAAGTGTATTTTAAAAGACTAATTTTAAAAGCATATTAATTACCCAATAACAACTATTTGTATCATCTTGATCCTATTACAGCTTTTACAATTACCTTCTTTATCAGATATCAATATTACTTTTGCTCATGTTAAATAAGCCCAGAATCAGCTCCTAAAACCCAACTATTTCAGCTTAAGGTGCTATTAAGTTTATTCTTCAGAACACATAAATATTTATAGGGTTTAGTGCAGTTATATAAACTTGGAAAATATGCAAGATATGCTTACAAGCATTTCCAGCAAACCAAGTCCTGTTCTCCCTAATTGCACAGTTCCAGTGGCTCAGAACAGCCAGATATAAAAGTTCCCAAAGAAAATACTACAGCAGCAGCCTTTATTGACTTCATTATCTTTCTGATAGTGCTGCAGCACTGGCTGGCACAACCTGCAAATGAAGTAGGCAAATTCTTTCAGGCAGACTGATGCAGTTGTGACTATCCAAACAACCTGGGCATCAGGGATTTCTGTGCTTCAAGGAGGCAGCAATGCCATGCAGCCATGAGGAGACTGCAAAAGGAAACACTTCACCTTCAAGAGGTCATTGTGCCTCCTGTGTGGGACAATGCCTTCATCTGCTTGGCAATAGAAGGCAAATCCCTCAAACAACCAAGTTCTGCATTTCAGAAGTCAGCAGTGGAGTCAGGCTCCTCTGTAACACAGAGCAGATCAGAACCAGAGCCCTGTGCTGCTTCTCTTCTGCCACAGATACAATTCCAAGTGGTCTATGTCATATATGCTCTCATTTACTCATCTGCAGACTAATCCTAAGATTAGTTTAAGTGCCAGCAAGTGAGAGGCTGATAACTGACCCACTACAACCTCATCTGACACCTGTTGAGAATCTCTGCTCCTTCAACACAGAGTGCTGAGGACCTGTGGCATTCTCTGGAGCTGTGTCAGCCCTCAGGCTCTTCCAGCTCTTCACCAGGGGCACGTCAGGTGGCCATAAACAAAGTTTTATTGATAAGTGACTCACTATTTCAGCCTGAGAAGAATTTCTCCTCTTGGAAGATTGCTTTGCAAGCAAATGTGACACATCAATTCATACAAAAGAGAGAAGTTGTCTGAAAAACCTTTATGGGCCTCTAGCCACACCATTCTCTTCCTCTCTTTTTGGATTTCCAGGGCCTCCCTTCTCAGTATGAGCACACAATCAGCAGCAGATCACTCTCCAGGTAATGACAGCAAGGCAGAACCTTCTGTATATTAAGGGGTTTTTGATTCTTCAAGCTGAGCAGCTTGCCTCAGCTTAAAAAAAGGAGTAAATACTTCCAAGAAGACATGTACCTTAAACCTGAAGCCATCCAATGCATGAGAAGGATGACTGTTGCTTATCCTTTTTTGCATGCAAACAGCTCTTCTCCCTACATACAATCCATGTTGTATGTTTTGATTGTATCATTACATGACAAAGCACTACAGATGTAAGAACAACTGTTTAAAGATGTCCTTATCCCCTCTCCAATCTGCCAGAGGCATCCACTCCCCTGGCTGCTTGCAGGGCTGTACCCTAAAGGGAGGCTGGACAGTGGAAAATCACTTAAGTTAATAATTAAAGTTAACCATCAGTGCTTCTAAGGCAAATTTAAATAACTGGTTTTAACTTGATCATTTATTCAATTATTTTTAGCATAAAATATCACAGTGCTTAAGAAAAGTAGTCAAGAGCCCAAAGTAAAGCAGAGTTCCAGGAGTTAAGATTTTCTACCAAGGAGTAAGGCAGGCAGTTTTCCCACTCTCAAAGATATACACAAAATGTGAATTATTTATGATAGGACAGATGTATAAGGCACAGATGACAATGCAACAAGATTTCTCTGAGGTGAGAGTTGTGATCTTACATCACTGCTCCCTGGCACAGCAGACAGGTCCTGCTTCCCACTATCCCAGAGGAACAGGGAAGGAGGCCAGGCTGAACAGCTCACCCCAGCCCATCCCCACAGGCACTGTCTGCCCTACCCAGCCAAGGCCAGGGCACCACCTGGCAGTGAGTAATTCAAGCTGCACTTCCCTAAACTGTCCCAGCCTGGGCTGACACCAGCAAGGAAAGGTGCATGACCTCTCCTGGCCTCCAGCAGCTTGTTCCCACTCACACCCTTCCCACTCCCTTAGCACAGCACGAACAGCCCCACCGAGGTTCAGCTGTAGCGTGGCTGTGATGAGGAAGCTGATCTGAGCTCCCACACCTCCCACAGAAACATCCCAGGAGGACAGAAAGGGGCACCTGGGACAGCTCTGGGTGGCAGTGGCAGCTGAAGGCACCTGGCTGTCAGTCCCTCCAGGCTGCCTTTAGCAACACTCAGAGCAGAGCAGGACACAGAGCAGGACACAGAGCAGGAGGTGCCCTCGTGGCTCCCAGAGCTGCAGGGCAGAGTGGGACACAGCCCAGCCAGCTCCAGACCCAGGTCTGGACAGGGTGACTCTCCTTTCCCACAGGGTTTCTAAAGGCCTGGGGAACACATCTGGCACTATTTCACAAAACTGATAAGGAAAAAGCCCTGTAAGAGAGATAAAGCAGTTGACAAAAGAAAAACAAAGCAGACATGCAGGAATACCAGGAATGAACTAACAGTCCTTTTAAGGATGCACTGCAAAACAAGATTCATTACAGATTGCTCTAAACATTTTGGATTTGTTTAAGAAACACACTCGTAGTGGTTTCTTTCACAGAGCTAAGAAGAATGTGTGCCTACTTGATTTGGGAGGCACCCTGCCCCCAGGGAGCTCTGGCCCATGACAGCAGTGCCCACCTCTCTGACCTGAACAGGCTCTTCTTGCAGCAGGTGATAAACAGGTGGAAGGAAAAGGAAAAAGAGAAGAAATGCAGTTTACTTTTCATCTCTGGGCTACAGTTCAAGCTCAGGAGTTGAACTCCCAACCCAAGAATCCCCAGCAGTGCCCTGCAGCAAACACACTCTGCCAGCACCACTGTCAAACCCAGCCCTGAAGTGCCAGGGGAAGCTCCAGGGTAACCCCTAAGCAAACTCTGGATGCCAGAGAGGTTTTATAGTCATGGCCATCCTCATGCATTTGTACTCTTTAAATCCCCAGCCAGCTGGAACCAGCTTCAGCAGGCCCCACAGCAACACTTGGTTCTTGCACACCACATTCCCAAAGTCCCACAGGCCACCAAGGCTCCCTGACAGTCTCTGCCATAGGTACCAGGAGTTACAGAAAAGATAACAGAGTTTAATTTTAAATATGCATTAGTTCCCTCCCCCAAGAAATGAGTCACCTTGGACTTCACATTAATCTTATTCTAGGCTACTATGGTAGAAAACATTGATGTCATTGCAGAAACCATCTGTAACTCCTCTCTGTAATTTAAACTGGCATTTAGAGGAAGGCAGGTTATCCAGCCACACTTACTCCAGGTCCTGCTTGGTTCCTAATAAGTTTTAGCCAAATGAATCTGTTTAAAATCTCATCCTTTTGAGAAAGAATCACTTCACCGCTGAAAAAAGCAAATCAGAAAAAAAAATAACATTCAAGTACATTTATTGGCAGAGTTTGAATGGGGGAATACCACTAATCCTTCTGTGATTTGGAAGGAATACCCTCCATCAAGGAAACTATTCATGCTGAAAGGCAAGAGTTGCACTCATCACATTTTGCACAGCCTGGATTTGCAAGGAATTTGCCTTGGTGACATGTTTACTTACTGAGGTGGGTACAGCATTAATGCATGTCTCCAACAGAACCAAAAAAATACAAACACACACCTAGTTACCTTCTTAAATCTACTTGATAGATCTCATGTTTCAGTTAAAAAGAACAGCTGTGGAAAAGAGTACTCTGATACATGTTTTTAGTGAAATGTGACATGAAATTTAAAATCTAGTAAAAAGAATTTTGTACCAGAGTTGAGCTGTGAAGAGGGAGTTCAACCAAACAGCTGCCCTAAAGTATCAGACATTTCCTTGGTACCTTCTGACAGAGAATATCTTCCAAGAGAAAAGAAAATAACCACTCTGCCAAGAATTCCTCCTACTCCTGGCCCCTTTAATCTTTATTTTTACCTTGGGGGTTACTTTAAAAGTTAAAGTTAACTTTTTAACATCTTTCTTACAAAAGATGGATTCAGAGCAAACGGACCCTCCACAAATGATTGAGTTTAAACTTGAAGGTTGCAGTCTGAAGTTCCCAAATCCTAACAAGGCACCATCTGTCAGATGGAGCAGGGTAACACACAAACTCTTGGTCCATCAGTGTTCACAATTTTACTTGGCATTTAACATGAACTTGTCCTATTTTACAATTTTGCTTGGCAAAGGACTGACAAGTGTTCAGCTCAGCTGAAACTTCCCAAGAGCTCCAGCTGGTGAACAAACAGAACTCACCAAGTCACAGTAACCCAGGTGATTTCAACAGTAAGAACAGATGCTTTGGGCAAAATTATTCAGCTGACAATTCAATTGTTTTACACATGTCACACTAAGACCACCAGCATAAACTTGGCTTATTGTTTTAATGATTACTGGCTACACTGGGGTTACCTTTCCAGCACAGATATACTCTGGATAGCAACCAAAGGCAAGCACAAAAGGATCTATGCAACTTCCATCAATCAACAACATAAGTTGTTCCTATTACAGGGAGTATTTGGAAAAAACATGACATCTGTAACATGCAGACTGAAATTCTGAGATGAAGGACAGAGAATTAACAGCTTTGTTTGCTGCTCCTGTGCCCCCATCATCCCTTCCCCACAGGGAAAAACCTGAAATATAGAAGTGTTTAAGTTAGAGAAAGGAATCCATGAAATATTTGTGCAGAACAACAGCAACAATCAGCACACAGCTCCATCTGCATTCTGGCTCTCTCACCAAGATCCCTTCAAATAATTACTGCCTTACAAATCTTCCATCAACATAGTTTTGTGTACAACTGTATAGTCATAAACAATATTAAATACTGCAAGCCCATGTTCTTAAATATAAATATAACCCACACAGGTTAAAGCAGAAAGTGTGAAATATTTTAAGTAACATTGGAATGGTCAAAAAGAAAATACCTTTTGAAAAACCAGACAAAAAAATACCCTAATATTTAATACAATTGCTATCAGAATGCAAGACAAAGACTCTTGTAAGGCATAAGAACAAGCTCCAACAACTGACCCTTGGTATTTGATAACTTAAAGAATACCACACAGAATTTCAGCTGCTTCATTTCAGAAGGAAAAAAGCATGTAAGGAGCTGAAGGTATCAGGAAATACTGAGGCACCTCTTTCCAAAAGGAAATGTGCCTAACTATTCACACAGCACAAAAATAAACTAGAATATTTATTAGCTCACAGAAAGCAAACACAGCATACCCACAAAAACATTTACACCTCATCAAATATGTTAAACAAAGCAGCTCCACAAATTAGTTCTTTGATTACAACAACCATGAAGTGACTTTGTGAAACATTAAGGAACAGCAGGAGCCATACTAGCAGAGGCAGAGTTTCAAATGAAGTGTTTTACTCTAAAAATAGTGGCGTATTTCAAGTGTTGAACCTGCTCGTGTGCTGGGGCACGAGATATCTGCTTCTGGGAAGCTCCAGCACAAAAGTTAACTCACAAGGTCAATAACTGCACAAAACCCTGCTCTCACATGGCTCTGTTCTTTCACAGCACTGCAAGAATTATCCAGCATTTCCTTAGGAAAGCACTAAAATACAAAATAAAATCGGTTTTTGAATGCTTTTGAAGCAGCTGACTCCAAAAATACTTTCAGAAAGCCTGTAAACATTTACAACACAGTATGTGTATTAATACAACATTAATACTTTCAAGGTCAGTATTACACATGCAGTTTCTTGGAGCTACATATTTTGGTGTTATTTTTAACATCTGACAGAGCATCTTGTACTGTTGCAAGCTCTACACTGTTTACAAATACTCCCAAGCTGCAGCTGCTGACTCTACAGAGCATGTCTTACCATAGCAAAAAGAAGAGTAATTTTAATTATCCAGTAATGGCATTTTTTACAGGACTGTATGCACCAGCGTTCTGTACACTGGCTTTGTCATTTTTCCACCTTTTGATGATTACATGGAACAACAGGATTTGGTTACAAGAATATCCACTTCTACAAAAGGTCAAAAAAGTCCAAGTACACTTGAGAGACACGTCTAACCCTGTTCAGATTATGGATGAACTTCACAGCCTCTCTTAGCAGGTGCTATTTCAGGAACTTCTACATTTGGCTTACTTTTTAAAATGGAAATGCAGAGATAAAAAAAGCCGGTTTGAAATCAAATGCCAAGCTTCTGGTTTAATTCTTCATTCTCCCAAAATACTTGGACACAGGCACAAGAGCAGAAGGTAGCAGTAAACAACTTACCGACACAAGCATTTAGGAACAGCCAGTCAGTCTTTTTCATTCTATTTTTTATTTGCTTTAGTTTTTTGAAGTCAACTTCAAGCTCCTCCTTGCTGCCAACAGCTCCAGCCAATTCAATTCTTTGGAAGTCCATTTTCACATCAGATTCACGTTTGGTTGTGGGTGGAGATCTTCTTTGGCTATTTCCACTACTACAGCTGCCTCTCCACCGAGCCCTGTCTTGCTCGTTTATGATGGAAGAAGCCTCTTCCGTGTCCGCCAGTTCTATTGCTTCGATGTTGTTGGGTCTGGGGTGGTCACACACGACACATTTCCTGGCCTTGGCCCAGTTTTCATATGTACAAACAGAACAAGTCCAGTGCTGAGCCCTCGTGTTCAGTTTGTTCCTGTCATTGTACTCCTCGCACGGATCGACGGAAAAAGGGACCGGCCTGGAACCCGAGCCCGAGGACTGCGGGGACTCCGTGGGGCTCCTGGTCCTGCGCTGAGACAAGCACTGGGTGCACCTTATAGCTCTGGGCCAGTTCAAGTACGTGCACATGTGGCACGACCACTTATTTGCACTTTCCACGCTGTAGGACGATTTCACCCTCGGTCTTGCGCTGGAGTCCGGGCATATCAAGGGACTGCTCCCTCCTTCGGTGCTCGTGGGATCCCAGTCCCTGCCGATATCACTGGAACCGCTTTTAAAAGGATCTTCTGTGATAATCGTTCCGCTGGGTCTCTGGGCACGACACATGGTGCATTTGATTGCAGAGGGCCAGTTCTCATATGTACAATACTCACAGGCCCATTTAATGCCACGCTCTGTCATCGTGCACTTCGGGAAAGGAACTGCGGCGCGCAGAAAGCTGGGGGGGCAGAACACACCATCAGTACACAGTGCCAGCACAGCAGCTGCTCACAACCACAAATGAAGGAGGTTGCACCCAGCTCATATAAAAATCAGGCTGGGCAAACAGGCAAACTTTTTTTCTTGATCCTGTTACAACATCTAGGGGGAGTAAAACCACTATGAAAAAGGTATGACCTACCGCCATGCAGAATCCAGGATTTACTGGTGCAGAAATGAGAAAAAACCTCAATCCTGCATTTCTCAAATTCCCCAAATTTGCACAGAGGCTTCCAAACAAATTCAGAAACCACAAACATATTAAGCACCGAGAATACTGGAGAAGAGACCAGTACAGCTACAGAAACCAGTCACAAATATTAAATTATTTCTAAAAAACACATTATGAATAGAACAGAACAAGAAATGGAACACGAAGTCTAGATCCTGTAATCACAGGATTTGGAAGGAAGGAGTGTATCAGGTGGGCAGTTCTTTCAGAAAAGGAGGGTGTTCCAGTTTAGATAAAATGCTTTTATTTGAATATTTTATAAATGTGCTTAACCAGACTAGGTCTTGACTGGACATTACCTGTAACAGCAGTGTTAGAGTGAAAATGGCACTTGAAAGAAAGCACAAGCTGTGTGTGTTGGCAAGCCAACGTTGTAATTTCACTCTACAAACTCAGATTTCAACTCACATTTTCTCTAATGAAGAGGGGATTCTGTCTTCATGCTGGCCCAAACCTTTTCTTCAGATGGCCAAATGTGAAGGATGAGACTACGAAGATAACTATTCCTGTAAACAAAATGAAAACAGATTCATTATAGGTTTCCTACTGGACCTGAGTAACCAGAAAGTTAATTATTAAATGCCACACCTATTCTAATCCCAATTTACTTGGTTAAACCCAGTCATGACCTGCTGAGGCCACGACAGACTGGTTAAAATAAACCAATATTTATAAAGAACCTGTCACTGCACAAGTGGTCAATCTGCTGAAGTAAAAGATCCAAGCAACAACAAGTTCACACCAAAACATCCATGGCCAATATTACTGCAATCTGAAACTTAGGATGGGGAAGGCAGAAAAAGCTTTGTGTAGAGAGCATAATAGAGGGAAAGGGTGAGGCAGGTACATAAAGGACAAATAGACAAACACATAAAGCATTTCCTCCCTTACCCCAGAACAGTCACCCAACCTGTAACACTCAACGATGTGCTGGTGTTCAGAATACAAAACTGATTAAATACAGACTTGTCACATCACTTGACTGACACTTCTCATTTATCATCCTGCAACTCTCTCAGCTAACAAAACCACCCAGAGCCTAGGAAACGAAAACTCAGAAGTTGCACACAGGATTAAATTCCAAACCAGACACATCAAACTCAAAATCAGTTTGTACCTGTTCCCCGATCAGCAAACATTTTATGAGTTAGTACATTGTTCACTGAAACACCTTCACACACACGTTGCTCTACAAAGGCATAGCTAAAACTTCTACTTAAATTTGTCACCCTTATTCCTACCACCTCTTCCTGAGGACTCTGACACGGAGCAGAGGCTTTTTCCAAGGGCTCAAGTGATCTATTCACCAGATCAGGTGGCTGCATGAATGAGGGGCTATCGCATGGCTGGGACAGAGGAGAGGGCAGCACGATCCCTTTCCATAGCAATCCATATTTATGCTGCATGAGAGCAGATGAGCAATCAGGGACACAGGAAGCTTTCTCATAAAGCTCAGATTCCATGGTACTGGGTTGAACAGGCTGCAAAGCAGTTCACTCCCACCTAGAGACTATAAAACTGTGTCAGACTGAGCAATGTGCTGAAAAGGCAATTAGAGTTCCTACTGCTTCCCCTCCACCGTTCCTGACAGATGCCCATGCAAAATGAGAAAAAGGAGCAGGATCATACCAGGGTCCCACACCTGTAATAAAGTAAGTGAAAAATACATCCATATATCCAGGAGAATATAAAGTCAACTGGGTTTTACTAAAGGTGACTGCATAAAAAAGACTTTTTGGGAACTTTGAGGATAAAAAGGTTTGTCTCCTTTGCCAAAACACCTCCTACATGAGTACACTAAACGCTAGGTTTATCTGTTCCATTTGGTCAAAGCTTTTCCCCCAGTTCCCAAAATAAGGTTTTTAATGACTTTCTTAATAAGCTTATTCTCTCTAGAAACAGTAGAGTTTTCTGAGGAATTAATATTTTGTAGTTAGAAACACAGGAGAGTTGAACATGGTTTTCAGAACAGAGAAGGCAGGAGCACACTGACACCAACAGTGACTGTCCCAATACTCCAGTGCTTGAGAATAATTCCCACTGGAGCAGAAGCTGGTATGGCTGGAGTAGGTGATGCTTCCCATCAAAATCCATATACAGTGTGTGATGGGTATCTGTAACTGTAAATGGTTTCTTCCCTGCCCTAGTTTGTAAAGCCTTAAACAAAGCAGTTCCCACTGCAGACAAATCCCAACCCACATTTGGGATGGGGCATCATCTGTTTTAGTGATATTAAGACAGGGAAAGGAGATTGCAGCTCAAGCTGGAAAGCAGCTGGCTGCAAAAACAATCTAAACAAGTACTGAGATACTACTTAGGAAACTAAATAGCTCAGGACATCCCACGTTACAGGAAAGCTTTCACACACATCACAAGATCAGCTTTTTAGCTGCAATTATCTTCTGTGCCCCTTAAAAAGCAGATGCTTTCAGACACAATTCTTAGAGAGGCTGAGTATGTGCAGCTTTGAAAGCCTCTGAGATATGAGCTCACCACCTCCGAACACGAGGCCTCAGGTTATTATCAAGCAAAGAATATAAAAAGGCTCAGTAGAGCAATGCAATTTCTCTTCCTTGACAGCTCTGCCAACACCAACTACAGTGAGGAAATTCAGGGTTGGGGGTTTTTTACTGTTTTATTGTTAGGTCTTGGTCTGACCTCCAACTCTGCCCACTATGGTAGCTACCTATGGATGGGTCTGGTGGGGGTAGAGTTGGAGGTCAGAGACACCAGACCCCTCCAGTTTTGTTTTCATCAGGAACTGCAGTGACAGGACAAGGAGCAATGGGTACAAACTGCCAGAGGGCAGGGTTAGATGGATATTGGGAAAGAATTGTTCCCTGGGAGGATGGGGAGCTCCTGGCACAGGTTGCCCCATCCCTGGAAGTGCCTAAGGCCAGGCTGGACGGGGCTTGGAGCCACCTGGGGTAGTGGGAGATGTCCCTGCCCAGGGCAGGGGTGGAATGGGATGAGCTTTAAGGTCCCTCCCAACCCAAACCCCTCGTGATACAGCATCACCATCCAGCCACAGCAGTTTGAAGCTTATTACATTTTTTCCCAATTACTTCTTTGACTCTGTTTTCAAGTTAACTTGTTGTTTTAGATTCCTCACAGAGGAGAAGCTGAATCACAGAGTGCCTTCTCTGACAGAGAAATAGCAACACAGTGACTGTGAAGTGCAGGTGCACGCCTTTATGTCCAAAAAGCATGAGCAGACAAGAAATTAAAACCCACAAAACTTCAAACAAATTCCAATTGATCAGTTTAGACAGTGTGCTGAATATCTTCTGGACACACTAGTGGAGTAACTCAGTACACTGAAGAGATAAATATATTAAGTACTGATAAATAAGGGGAAAAAAAATCAAAACCTTATCAGACCACCCTTTTACTACATAAATTCAGTCAGCAAATGTCACCTAGAGCAATCAGAAATTCGTATTTTGCTTTGTTTTTCAACTTCTAAGAATATTTTTGTTTTAGGTGCATGGGAAAACATGAAACACCTTACAGAAATTCAGAGGAAACAATGAAGGTTTCACATATCACTTTTATGACAAGATATGTTACACTCCCCTCAATTTAATTATTCACTGTGTCCAGAAGCTGGTTTTCCTTTGGCTCAGACAAGGACCAATATGGAGCTTCAGTTCATTAAATGCTGAAGCCCTTCCCTGTAAAGGGGCCAGATGCTGATTTAGAGCAGTCTACACTACAGATATTTTGCTGGGATGGTGCTGGCATCTGTGCTGGCTGAAACCTGATGTAACTACACTGATCAAATCTGTGTTCCCACCTTAAACTCATTTTGTCCATGTGTACAGATTTTCAAATAAAACTGCTTTTGTATTTACAGGGAAAAAGGGAGCTCAGGTGACAACTTCAGCCATCAGCAAGACTTGCAAGGCAAAGCAAGAACCACCCTCCTTCCCCCCATGTGGCTGCCTCTCTTAGGCTGCTCCCAAAAGAAAGGCAGGCTGGTTTCTTTATTTTAAAACATTAAAGCAACTTTTCAGATGAACAAAGTAAGCAGAAGCATCTTGTTCTGAGAGAAAGGGAACTCTATAAGCAAATGCAGAATCTATTAACTCAGCATTTCAGGAGTACAGAGGTAACACAAATCCTTGCCTAATTTTCCAAGGTGGAAATTTACTTTCTTCTATTAGCTTACCAAACTTACTTACTCACTCTACCTTCAAGTATCTGCTCTTCTTGCATGACAGCTTTCTCAATAATTCAGCTTAAGCTTCAACAGATCAGTATATTAAAAACAGGAAATTTGAACCTGGGCTTCTATAGTTTGAAGGGAACTAACAATAAGCTCCATTGTTGTCTCTGCAAATTAATTTTAATGAAATTAAGAACACTGACCTCATCAATGGAACAACCAAATCAGATCAGCACTGAATCTGGAAGCTTTGCAGTAGGGGCAGTAAATATGTATTATAATGAAGAATGAATGGAAAGATTACTGCAAAGTCACAAACATGGAAGCATTTTCTGTATTGGCCTGAATACACTGAAGCAAGGAATTTAACAAGCAAGCATAGTTAGCTTTGGTTGTTAGGAGAGTTATTTCACAAGGCAAGGATTCTGTCCCAGACAGATCAGCAAAAAGAAGAAAACACTCTGTCATCTCAGGGAAAGAGCACTGGAATAACTCCCCACCAGCTGCTCTGTGAGGTGGGGTTTTTGCTGAGGAAATTCTGATTTCTTCAGAGAACACCAGCTGGCTGTTTGCAGTGCAGAGAGCAGGAGCTGCACCCAGCCTGCAGCAGCCACAGAACACAGCAGCCCCCTTCTCCCCACACACTGATACAAGCAACAACTGTGCTGGGAGGCTTTGTCAAACTGCATTGTCCTCCCATCCTCATCCAGCAAAATCCCTGCTCCAAAACACACAGGGACCCTCCCTGGCTCTCCTCAGGCAACAGGGAGGTGCTGCCTCCAGAGAAGCACCAATCTCAATTCTGCTAAAGACCAAATCATTGCCATGTACATCACCATATCATCTACAAATGACAGCATTAATGGTGCATCAGAAAAAAAATGGAAAATATTTTAGCTATAACTCAGTAATTATTTAGAATTTAGTATGTTAAGTGAATTTTAACATTTCTGTTTTGATAATCAAGACCATAAAACATACTCTTTGCTACAGATTTTTAGGTACTTGTCATCATTCTTCTAAGTGGGCAAGGAGTTTAAAGCCAGGAGACTGGAGCTCTCACAAAGAAACAGTGCAAGAAACAGAGTTTTCTTAACCAAAAAAAGTGAGAAAGTAAGAATTAACTTCTGCACACATTGAGAAGTCTGTTCATTGGGTGAATTCAGATGGCTTTCATTTATATAGAATTAATAAAAAATTGTTTTCATTTTGCTTTATGGATTCGTATCTCATTTCAAAGCGTCTTAAATCTACTTTATTAAGTATTTATGGTATTCAGAAAAATTACGCTGATCTTGCTTCAGCTTTCTTTGCAATATTCTATTCACACTTCCAACCCAACTGCTGACTTTTCATAAGCAAAAGAATTTATATGCAGCTTTAATGCAAGAGGATGTCCAATTTTGCTAAAGCTCTGTGCAGTAAGAAGGAAAACACTGGGAAGGTTTCAGATCTTTGGAGCCATCTGAAATACCAGATTGATAATGAACTTTGTATTTAGGTCTACAATCTAAGGTAAATGGACTCTTCTTCAAAAGCTGAAAACTCATCACAGAATTAACAGATATTTGAGAATAGTACACATACTCTCTCTTTGCTGGTTTTTTTTATTGTAATGTTTATCCCTTGAAGCATTTTTGTGCTCTTGGCCACTGCAGTTAACCCTGCTGTGTACCTTGCACGGTAGAAACTTCCATTTCATTTGTCTCTCATCTCCAATGGGTCCAACTCCACACAGCTCTATGGCATTTGTGACAAAAGCCAGGAAAACCTTAACTGCTGAAAATAACCTACAAAAACCCAGCAGCAGCAGCTTGCAGTTCAGTTCTCTTTCCTTCTCAGGGTTGCTTTTTTGTTTTGTTTTCACCTCAGTTAAAAGTGAACAGATGAGATGTTACTACACATCAGGATGGACTAAATAGGACTGACTGCTTAGAAACCAATACCATTTGGGCAAACAAGGGTAAGCAGATCAACAGTTACATAATGCACAACATCTCCCACACAATACTAATCAAAACCCAAGCAAAATGACTTTAAATAATGAGCTATGGTAGAATATTTGCATAAATACAGCCAGCAGCATTTAATGAATTTGACCATGAACAGCAACAGATGAACACTGACTTAACATCTACAGTAATAAACATACAAAATAAAACAAAAGAACTGTTAAAACTTCATTTTTACAGAGACATTAGCCTTGGACAAAGTACAGAAGTCGAACAAGATGTTTCTTTATAAAAAGTGAGGTCAAATGCAAAAACAGTTTATCTGTGTTTAGACTGTGCCTCAAACACCAGACCCATTTTTGTTTAGCTCTCAGCCATCCTCACACACAAGGAGGAAAACCAGATGTCACGCTCTGACTGAAAACACACTGTGCAGTCAGACATCAAAACCCTGAAACGCTTAAACCTGTCCAACAGCAGGAACATTACACCAGGACCCGTCCATTTTCTGGTCATTATCCCCTGGACCTCCTCAGTACTCAATAAATTAGAGCACAGCTCCCCACACGGTCACCATTTGGTGGAGGAAAACCACCTGCCCCAAAAGGAACATGGAAACACACTCAGCATCCACTGCTGGGCACTTTCCTCCTCATGAATGGCAAGCCAGGCTCAGACACAGCTCAGGACTGGCCTTGGTATTTGCATTTGAAATTGGGATACATTTAAGGCTGTCTCAGGGAAGTGAGCTGAACAAGCTACACTCATTTTATCCAGTTCTTCCCAAGATGCTGGAAGGGCAGCAAAGTATCAAAATCAGGGAAAAAGAAAAAAATAGAAGCAAAAATGCCATTATCACAGCACACAAAATCCACTAGTGTGTATGCTGCTGCTTAACAGAGTGCAAAGAACTAGTGTCAAACACCACAGGGAAAACAAATCCAAACTCCTTGCAGAGACAGGGTGATACCAGTTCTTTTTTTTAAATATCTTTTTTTTTTTAACCTTGTGATTAGTGATCTGCATTTTGTTCGTAATCCCTGAGTTAATCACCGCAGGGTACTCTGCACTGCTAGGAAGTTTCAGAGTAACAGCTCTAAAACAGTAATAGGTTCTGGGGGTGGGAGTAACTTTCTACTAAAGGCAACAATGAACAGCTTTCTTTAAATAAACCCTTTAAAAGACAGGAGGTGACAATTCTTTTTATCCCTGCCAAGCTAAACAGTAACGGGGAGGTCAAAAATAAAAAGTAAATAGTCCAGCAGCCCATCCCAGCCCTTCAGCAAGATAAAACTGAGCTTCTCAACAGGCACCCAGCAAGGGGAATTCTCTGCAGGTAAAACCCAAACCCACAGGCCCATCTGTCAGACGCTGTAAATGACAACCAGACGTCATTCAGACACCACTACAAAACACTCCTGACTTACCAGGGCAGTGTGAACTAATAAAAACAAAATTATATGCTCAACTCTTGAATGCAAGACCTGTAGATTGAGGCTGTTCCAGGGGAGCATTGAAATAGCAGCAAGGAATAAATATCCAGCTGTCTCTACTGAATCCCTGCTTAGATACTGGGAAGATGAATGGAGACACAAGGAATATTTCAAGCCCACTGGCCTGAGAGAAGCACAAGTCAAGCTCTCACAGTGCACTTACAGTCCTCAGGACCACAAGAAACAAGATTCTCTCATAAACCAACAATCACCATCACACTTCCTATTTTCTGCTGGAATTACACACACTTCTGAGATTTATGACAGTTGTTTTTCTTCTCAGATAATCAACTGTGCACCAAGAGCCACACGGTTTTCAATGAGTGGATCTATAAAAGTGTGTGTAAACTCCAAGTCATTCAAAGATTGCTTCATCAAAATAGTTCTAATCCACTAAAAAAAAAAACAACAAAAAAAACCCCAAATCACTCAAGTTTATTTTTCTTTCCAGAGTCACAGAAACCATGGTTCTGACAGTTTTCTTTAGCTCAGGAACACCAACTCTGGAATACCTAGAAGTTACCAAGAAAACCAACAAACATTACCAGAGTTTCTTAATGCCCATAAACTCCTCAGTAACCCCAATTTTTTCTGGTTTATTAAAAACGGTTACTCAGGACCAGATGCTAAATCAAAGAACCACATGGAGGATTTTCAAAGCTCACCATTTGATTAGAGAAGTAATGGCAAACATAACCCAAATAAACCAGCCCTGTGTTTTGGCTTCTGGCACAGTGGGAGGGAGGAGGAGAGGAGACTGCAGCCTCCTTGCTCACAACTTCCAGCTCCAGACACAAGTCCTACTTACACAGCCCTATTTACACCTACCAAAGCAGACAGGTCCATCCTTCAGTCCCCCCATTCCCTGGACAGAATGCCTGCTTTTCACTTTGTTCCCAGATCTCAGCATTTCAGGTATTTTCAGCTCGATTCTGAACTCAGCCTTAAAGGCAACCTCAAATCCTGTGTCTTCTCCAGCATTTTTCTTAGAAGTAATAACTGTCCTTAATTTAAAATGTGGAT
Source organism: Climacteris rufus (assembly GCA_013398175.1). Taxonomy (NCBI): domain Eukaryota; kingdom Metazoa; phylum Chordata; class Aves; order Passeriformes; family Climacteridae; genus Climacteris; species Climacteris rufus. The sequence goes on along the minus strand of VZRZ01002348.1, from coordinate 3,611 downwards.
ACAAGCAAAATCTGCAGCCACTCTTAGCAATAAAAAAAAAATCTAACTTACTAGACATAACAAAAACCAAACAAACAAGGAAACAAACAAAAAAAACCCCAAACCATGCAGTGATATCCTTGTCTTAAGAACAGATTACATCAGGACAAACCCAAATAACCAAAGGGAAAAATGCCAACTTAATTATATCTCCTGTACAGTAGAAAATGCAAAAGGGCTGCAAATTTGGCTGCTTCCTAGGCAAGATGGTCTGCACATACCAGTCCCTACCACTGTATTTCCTCCCCATGTTCCTTGTAAAAAATCTACTGCTCCTTCTGCTTCCCTGAAGCAGGGTGTCCATATCAATTCCCTCCTCAAACATCCCTGCACTCCTTTCCTGCTCCATCCCCTCCACCCCTCTCCTCTCTCTGGGCTTCCCCAAAGGCAGCTCCTGCATAAATGGGGACAGCAGCACAGAAAAAGAAGCTGGTTTGAAAAATGCCAGATGGACACAACTCCAGTTTGACTACAAAGCCCCTGAACACCTGCCCATGCCATGAAAAAAAGGAAACACAAAATCACACACATTATTCTAGATGAACATGTTCAGAATTGTTGTGGAACCACTACAGTTCTTCTTTTAAAGCACATTAGCTGGTAGACCCCAAGGAGATAATTATCAATCTTGCACTTCAAGGAAGTTCCAAAAGAATGAATTCCACAGAGCAGCCACAGTTCCAGTCACAGTGGTGCAGAAATGAGCACAGTCACAATCCTGTGCAAGCTGAAGCAATGACAGCTACACAAGAAATGCTATGAAAGAACCAGGAAAGTGTCTGGATTTTGAATGTTTGAGATCTAAATTTGAAGATAGACATTTGCTTTTTAAGGTGTAACAAATTCCATTTAATTGACATTACAGAGTTACAATTATCTATGTTATTCAACTGATTTCACCAAGCTGTGCCATCTGACAAGTGGCAAACTCTTCATCAGCTGTGTTGAAAAAAAGTGTCTTTTCAACACTGCCTTGTTTCCCTCTTCACACATAGTACTACTTCAAAAAAAAATAAAAAATTAAGAATTCTGTTACAGCTAAGCCAGCCATTTTCAGCTGCCAAACTAAAGTTTAGTTCCATTTTAGTACCAGGATACTGTGGATCATAATTCATGCAGTTAAACTGAGGATTACTTGTTGACATCAATTTTGAAGAGCCCAAAATAACCCAGTCTTCAAATTTTGGGGGGAGGAAAGGGCATGAGATTACCAAGAGAACTGGCAGTAGCAGTTTAAATGCTTTGCTGTGATTAGCAGAGAGCACATCACGACAAAGAATGTATTGATCTGAAGTTGTGCTCGAACTGATATGGCAAAGAGAAGCTGGAAAAAGAAACATTAACACCCAAGTTAATACCACATGAAGGAGCCAGCAAAGCTCACTTTAAAGTGCCTGAGAGAACATTTGATTATTTGATTGACTGTATTAAAAATAACCTCCCATTCAATCAGTAAAGTATTTCCTACTTACACTTCTGACTTATTTACAGATCCTTCTTGCAGAGGGCACCAAAGATGGGTGGGAATTCCCGTCCCTGAGGAATTTACATGTGCAACAACACACAATGAGAATGACCATACACAAAGCTAAAAACGTCCCTTTGACCCCTTCTGCACTGGAATTAGTCTCCAATTTAAGTCGTGCTTCTGTGATGAATCCCCTTGATGCTTTTATGCCACTCAGCATTCCAATTACATTAATATTTGTAATTATACTTCTGAGAAAATGCTAATGGCCACAGCTCCACAAGAAGAGATCACGGCCTCGCCAGTCACCCCCACCTGCACGTCCTTGCTTAAGCAGCACAAGGAAAGTAAAGGCAGCAATTTCTTTTTCCTTCAAGAGAACTACACCACCTAATTAGAGTTTCACAAACCCCACAAAATGCAGCACATCCAAAGGTTTTATTCTCTTTTAATGCCGTGACAAACTTAAACCAGGGGTGATCTCTCACACATGACATGCCAGACTCCACATGCTGAGACACCAACCCAGCCTGGCCTTCAGAAGGAGGCCAGCAAAAGATTTCCAGAACACCTCCTGCTGCTCACCTGTTTCCCCCTCTCTGAGTGACCACTGAAAAAGGGGGAAAAAAAATAAACAGGCCTCACAAATCTCTTCTGTAGTCACCAAAGACTGGAGCAGTAGATGGAAAAACAAAACCAAGCACAACAGATCTCTCCTGAACTACTGTTAAAAGGTTCTGCTCACACCAGAATGAGCTCTAAGAAGAGAAAGGAGGGAGTTACTACACAGAAGACATCTCACCTTTCAATTTTTGCACCGGCAAACACATCAAAGCATTAAACTCACATGCCAGCTCCACCACTTGTGACACTGCAGGCAGCTGGTGAGCAGAGACTGTTCAAGCACAGCACAAAGCCCGGCAAACAACGTTTGTTTACTACATCAACCCCCAAGAATTCCAGAAAAAGTTGTCATTATTGCCATGGCTGAAAGTCACCGTGGCAGCAGAAAGTTCTCAGCAGCCGGGCTGGGACACCCGGCTCCATCTCCTCCATCCTTTCTCCCAGCCGCTGCTGCCCAGGGAGCCGTGACTGCTGCGGGGACAGGCTGATGCTGTCACTCCCAAGGCAGGACGCACAGACACATCCGAAGGACTCACAGACACATCCATGACCTCTGCAGACAAGTTTATCTTATCCTGCCAGGAAGCTGCTGCAGTCTGGGACCGGGAGGGCAGACAGAGAGGCGCTGGAAGCGTGGATTACCAAGGTCTGCCCTCGCTCCTTAACCCAACTTTCCTAATTTTTGTTTAGACTTCGCTCCACAAAGACGAGCTCGAATTTGAAGTGCTTCTCACACTGTACTTTACTTCTGATAAAGCATCGACAATACGTGATCACAGAATGAATCACAGATTGGTCTGGGTTGGAAGCGACCTTACAGCTCACCCAGTGCCATGGGCAGGGACACCTTCCACTATCCCAGACTGCTCCAAGCCCTGTCCAACCTGGCCTTGGGCACTGCCAGGGATGGACAATATCGTGGAAGTTCTGCTACCCAAAATCCACAGACACAACCCATCACTCCCATCACCTACTCCACCACAGCGTGCAGATCCACACAGGCACAACCAAGCAGGAATTAAACCAACCCAGGAGGGTGGGATGAAGTGGAAGAGAGGCAGCATAGGAATGATCTCACCCAGGCACACCGAGGCACCGCAGCCCGAGGTCCGGAGCAGAAGCCACGGGTGAAAAATCCGAGTTTCCTGCCTTTGTACCGAAGCTGTGCC
>VZRZ01002347.1:38581-77496 GCA_013398175.1 Climacteris rufus | reverse complement strand
ATTATATCCATTATGCATATAAATATATATATATATATAAATAAATAAGCAAACAAATAAATAAATGTTAAAAATGATCCATTATCTATATGTTGGATGGATTTAATTGGATAATGTGAAGATCTGTGTATTTATCTAACAGATATCTCTACTATAGTGATAATACTTGAAAAATCTCTCTGTTGGTTGGATGTAGCTGGATAATGTGGATGCAGACAAATATTTGATGGAGAGAAAATTGGGATGGGGCTGTTGGCATAAAATTGGGAAGGGCAGCCCAGCCTGCACCAGGATGCTGCTCTTTGTATGTTCATCATGAGCTCCAACTCTTCTGGGTGTTCAACCACTGCAATCTGGATTTGCTCACCAAAGCAGGGGAGCAAATCTTGTTCACATCTCAGGAAAATCCCTTTTTTTTAAATTTAAAATTCCTCTGAACACTGGTGACCGACACCACAGCCATCAGTGATCCTGCAAGCTCCATCTTGCACACATCCAGTGTCTCCCCCAAAAACTGCCTGTGCCCCTTAAAAAAAGCACAGTTGGACATAGGAACAAGGGTTTCTCAGTGTAAATAAATTGCTTTTTTCTCACAGTAGTGGAAATACTGAGCTACACATCCTTCTAGGAGCCGGGAGAAATTCCCACGTGCCGGTCCCACCCATGAGCTGCTCACCCTGAAAGATAAAAGAAGAGAAAATTCATTATAAAATTCATTATAAAACCTGCAAAATTAAGCTTTTTAAGACACTACCTGACCTCCAAGCCTTACAGTGCTGAAAGTGTGTGGGGGTTTTTCCTAGAAAAATGGCATTTTTGGGCACTTTTTGAAACCCACTGCAGTTGCAAAACTGGGGTGACTCTTGCTGGGGAGACTCTGGGTTTGATTTCATCAACTGGAGCTGCCATGGGAGGTTTAGAAAGCAGAAAAGCACCTGTAATTGGGATGGTAAAATTGGGAGGGCAAAACTGGGGTTGAAAAATTGGGGTGGAAAAATCGGGATGGTAAAATTGGGAGGGCAAAACTGGGATGGCTAAACTGGGATGGCAAAATTTGTATGGCAAAATTGGGATGGTAAAATTGGGGTGGCAAAACTGGGATGGCAAAATTGGGGTGGCAAAATTTGTATGGCAAAATTGGGATAGATAAATTGGGATGAATAAATTGGGATGGTAAAATTGGGCTGGCTAAATTGGGCTGGCAAAACTGGGATGGCAAAATTGGGGTGGCAAAATTTGTATGGCAAAATTGGGATAGATAAATTGGGATGAATAAATTGGGATGGTAAAATTGGGCTGGCTAAATTGGGCTGGCAAAACTGGGATGGCAAAATTGGGGTGGCAAAATTTGTATGGCAAAATTGGGATAGATAAATTGGGATGAATAAATTGGGATGGTAAAATTGGGCTGGCTAAATTGGGCTGGCAAAACTGGGATGGCAAAATTGGGGTGGCAAAATTTGTATGGCAAAACCGGGATGGATAAATTGGGATGGTAAAATTGGGATGGCAAGACTGGGATGGCAAAATTGGGATGGATAAATTGGGATGGTAAAATGGGGGTGGCAAAATTGGGATGGCAAAACTGGGATGGATAAATTGGGATGAATAAATTGGGATGGCAAAACTGGGATGACAGCATTGGGATGGCAAAACTGGTATGGCAAAATTTGTATGGCAAAATTGTGATGGCAACACTGGGATCACAGCATTGGGATGGCAAAACTGGGATGGCAAAATTGGGATGAATAAATTGGGATGGCAAAATTGGGGTGACAACATTGGGATGGCAAAATGGGGGTGGCAAAATGGGGGTGGCAAAACTGGGATGGCAAATTGGGGTGGCAAAATTGGGATGGATAAATTGGGATGGTAAAATTGGGATGGCAAAACTGGGATGGTAAAATTGGGATGGCAAAATTAGGGGCAGCAGCAGCGGTGGCAGCTTGGGCTGGACCCTGCTTGAAGCTGTGTGTTGTAGCATCAAATTTGGGGCAAAATGCTGCATTTTTTGCCAAAGCAGCCACCAGCTGCTGCTGCAGAGCTCCATTAACCCAGCACTGGATGCCACCAGGTCCCTGTTCTGGTTACTTGATGGCTCCTGCTAATCTCCCCCTGTCCTTTTGGGGCTCCTCCTCACCTGGCACCTGGCCAGGGTGGATGTGCACCATTGCCTTCATCCTTCTTTTCCCAGCATCCTCATCCTCATCATATTTAACATCTGGCCTTGGGGGTTGCATCCCTCCAAGCTTTCAGCCTTCCTTATTTCCAAGGGTTTTAAGAGCATCCGTGTGTTTTCCTGCCCTGGGAATGCAAGCACCAGCTTGACCATCAGAATAATTCAGGATGTTATTTGGGGTTATTTCAGTGGAGAGCCCTGATGGTGCCAAATTCCTTAATTATTGCAGGCATGACCTTGCTGGGATGAGCAGCCAGAAGGCCAGGGATGCTCCCTTCCCAAGAAAACCCTAGGACAGACTTGATGCAGGGTCTCCTGACGAAGTCAGCGCTTCCCCACTTTAATTAGGCGCCCCTCATTAAGCACAAAGCTCATAAAACTGTGGCCCAAACTTCCCCAGTGCTGCCCTGTGACATGATGGCACTTCAGTGCATGGAAAAAAAAGGCCAGAGTGGTTGCAGAGCATCACATCTCACCCTGTCAGAGCTGCATCCTTATCAAAGTAATTAGAAAACCATTTTGCAATTAATATTTTTTTTCTAGGATGCAGCATTGAATGGGGCTTTAGCAACACTTAGGTCTTAATTTATCTTCATCCCAGGGCAGAAAAATGTTGAAATGTGGCTTCCTTGGCTTCAAAGCTGAACAGAGGAATTATTTGCTGCCTGATTTGAAAACTGGGTGTAATTTGGGGGGTGATTGGGGACTGGGTTATTACTCCAGCTTTTGCATCTCTGTAAGGTTTGCAGGAAACCCACCTTTTTTTGCAGCTTTCTCTTTGCTGGTGTTACTTCTGGGGATTAAATGTAGCTCAGGTGTGCCAAGGGAGTGATGAAAAATTTTGTGTTTCTAGGAAAAATCACCTGTTTAAAAAAATATATATATCTAAAAATAGCAATTGACTGAATTTCAAAGCATGAGGCTTTTAAAAAAAATATATTTGAATTTGGGTAAAGACTGGATTGCTCTGCACTTCAGACATCTGATTGGCCAATGCAGACAGGTGTCAAAAAAAACCCTGAGCCCCAAAAAATCCCCAAATCTTGAGGTTTTCTGATGAGCTCAGAGTTTTAAGAAGGTTTTGGTTGGTTTGGGGTTGCTGGAAACCTTAGTTAAAAGCTGAATATCCCTTGAAGAGGAGTATCACCAGTAACAACCAAACCCTGTACCTGGTGCAGAAGTCAGCAGTGAGTTTTGCAAGAAATATTCTATAGAAAGCACTTTTTGAGCAAAACATCACCGAATTTGTGTGCTTGAGCTGTGATATGAGTTATATGGTGGCAGCAGATGATTTTTGCAGAGAAAACACTCCATGGGTAGCAATAACCTCTTTGGTTTTGGGGCTTTTTGGGGAGTTGAAGTGACTTCCAGGCCTGGCTGTACCAGGCAGGCAGGGGGTGCAGGCAGCCCCAGGCTGCCCTTGGCTCTGGAGCCAGGAGCAGGATGGACCTTTTGCAATCCCAACTGTGCCAGGAAATGTCTCTGTTTTTCTCAGCTACTTCAGTCAGGTTAATTAAAAAAAAAACCCTCACTGCCTCGCTGGAGGGGCTGCAGAGCAGTGCAGGGCCTTGCCAGGCTGTTGGCAGCCTGGGAGACATCAAAATTAGCATTTTTTTGAAAAGTTGGATGAGAATGGAGGGTTGCTGAGCTTTGCTTTTAGCCAGTGTCTTTGGTTTGGTCCTGGCTGACATCTGCAGTCTGCTCTGCTGGTAGCCTTGGTTGGTTCCGAGCCAGCATCCCTGGGCTGATTCCAGCTGACATCCCTGGTTTGCTCCCAGCCAGGATCTTTGCTTTGCTTTTAACAAGCACAGAATCCCAGGATGGTTTGGGTTGGAAGGAACCTTAAAGATCATCCAGTGCCACCCCTGCCATGGGCAGGGACACCTCCCACTGTCCCAGGCTGCTCCAAGCCCCGTCCAACCTGGCCTGGGGCACTGCCAGGGATGGGGCAGCCACAGCTTCTCTGGGCACCCTGTGCCAGGGCCTCCCCACCCTCCCAGGGAAGAATTTATTCCCAATATCCCTCTAACCCAGCCCTCTGGCAGTAGGAAGCCATTCCCTGTGTCCTGTCACTCTATTCCTTGTCCCCAGTCCCTCTCCAGCTCTCCTGGAGCCCCTTTGGGCACTGGAAGGGGCTCTGAGGTCTCCCTGGAGCCTTCTCCTCTCCAGGTGAGCACCCCCAGCTCTCCCAGCCTGGCTCCAGAGCAGAGGCTCCAGCCCTCAGAGCATCTCCATGGCCTGCTCTGGACTCTCCAGCAGCTCCAGGTCCTTCCTGTGCTGGGCCCAGGGCTGGGGCAGCTCTGCAGGGGGGGTCTCACCTGAGCAGGGCAGAGGGGCAGAATCCCCCCCTCCCCTGCTGCCCACGCTGGGGGATCAGCCCAGGGCACGGGGGGTTTCTGGGCCAGGGCAGCTCCAGCTCTCACCCACCAGCACCCCAAGTGCTTCTCCTCTGGTTGTACTCCCCCTTTGCCATTCAGTGGGAATTTCATCAGGCTGCCACTTCTCAAATATGATGGATAGTGCCTTGACCACTTCCTCTGCCATTTCCCTCAGGAAGTGCATCCAGTGGATGCATCTTATCAGGTCCCATGGATTTCTGCACCTTCAGGTTCCTTGCATGTTCTTGAACCTGATCTACAGCAGGCACTTGGCATCCTTGGTGTGATTTTAGCCAGATCCTTGCTCTGGTACTCGTAGACATCCTCATTTTGTATTTAGCTAGGAGTCTTTGATCCTTGGCTTGATTGTAATCCTTGAGGTAACCCCACCCAGCATCCTTCATTTGGTCCTTTCCAGCACCCCTGGCTTGGTCCTCACCATCCCCATGCTCTGATTTCAAACAGCACTTTGCTCCTCATCAGCATCCTCAGTTTAAATTAATACAATTTCTAACACATATTTTAAAGTATATATATAGAGAGAGATACAGGCATTTTTTCTGCCCATTCCCATTTTTTCAGCAATTTTTCGTGGGAGGTCATCCTGGTGAGTGATGGGTAGCCCTCCCCAGCTGGTGTCAGTGCAGGGGCTTGGTGGTTGTGTGTGCAGTGAGACCTGGCAAGGCCAAGCCAAGAGTTTATTTTTCCTTAAAAAAATGGTCAAAAAATTACCAACAAGCTGTGTTTTACCCAGCTGAACAAGAAGTCGGGATGAGCATCCCCAATCCCACATCTGCCCTGCCATTTTCAGCACTTGATTGGAAATTCAAGCAGAACTTTGCAAAAGGAGTCTTTTTTCCTGGCTTTTTTGGGGAAGCTCCAGCCTCAGCATGGGGATGCTGACACCTCTCTGCTCCCACAGCCGTGGAGAGCTGCAGCAGCTTCTTGCCTACTCGGGCTGTACAGATAATTAAGTTGCATTTCTCTGTGTTGTTTACTGTTCCTCTGATCCAACTGTTCCCCCGAGACTTAAGCTCAGGGTTGGTTTTTGTTTTGCAAACCTCCTTGTGAGTGTGCCCTTCACTCTGCTTGGGGAACGATTTTAATTTTACTATTATTAAACCATCCCAGACGCTGCCTTATTATGTGCCTCGGAGCTGAAATTCCTGAAGAAGGGGGGGAACAGGACTCACATCTGGGCTTGTTCTGCAGATGTTTGCTAGAAAGGAGCAGACATTAAAGCCTGGTGCTGATTTTGCCCTGGGATGGGTTTGCACAGGTCGGTGCCGGATGGAAATGGCTCTGGCACAGAGAGGAACCCCAAAACTTCGTTCATCCAAGCAGGAGAGGAGTGTGAAAAGATCTTGTCTTGGCTGCTTTGGAAAGAAATGAATAATTTGAATCCTGAAAAGATAATTTAAAAAGAGAATACTAATTAAAAATTAATTAAATAAACGAAATGAGTAGGAAGGATGCTCACCCGGCGAGCCAAAACCTGGAATTTTGGCTCTGCTTCACGATCCAACCCTATTCTGCAATTTTTCAACTCTGCAGTGGGATCTCCCTGCAGACACCTGGGAGGTGCAGGGCAGGGCCTGGGCAGTGTGGGGTGCAGGAAAAATGGATTTTGGCAGGAGGGCTCCCCTGGATGTGGCTGCAGGGGTCGGGTGGGCACGAGCAGGTTCAGCTCTGCGCGTGCATTCCTGTATTTGCACGCGTGTGTCTGTTCATTTGAATGTCCATTTGCACGTTTTCATGTCCATTTGCATATTTTCATGACAATTTGCATGGCCATTTGCATGTTTGCATGGCCATTTGCATGTTTGCATGTCCATTTGCACGTTCACAAACCTGCCCTGGCCTGCCTGAGCGTGGCTTTGGCTGTTTCCACGCGCGCGTTCCCGTTCCCCGGCGCCCACCGCGCGCATCCCGCTTTCCCCCGTGCCAGTTGCACGTTTGCACGTTTGCAATGCACCTGCATCTTTGCATTTATGCAAACACAGGCACGGGCACATCAATCTGCAGAGCAGGACGTGCGTTTTTGCCCACCAAGAGCCCCGTGCTCCGGGCTGGCCGCTCCCACACGCAGCTCTCCTGATTTACACACCCTCAATAACTTTCTTCCCATTATCCTTAACCCATAGACTCTGGGAAGTTTAATTTCTTCTCTCTAGTAATCACCATTAAATAGAAATTGTCTTTTTCTGTGTAAACACGTCATTAGTGAAGCTGCTTTCTGCAGGGTCCAGATTTCATTTTTATTAAAATGAAACATTTTTTCGGCTCCTCACTGTGTCCGGAGATGAAGAGGATAATTTTAACCCGTTGGGTTGGCCACACATAATTGCGCCGGCGTTTGATTGGGGCGATTAGGGAAATATCTTCTTTTCATGCAGAATTTGCATTTTTCCCCTCTTCCTTCTCTGGAGCAGAATGGTGCTTTCCTACCCAGCCAGTTTTAATGAGTGTTATCAATCCTAACGAATAGCTTTTCATCTTCACTTTATTGACTTGTTGTTTAGCTGGGGTGGGCTGGAAACCAGGGCCAGGTGAAAACTCAGGCTGGGGAAAAGCACTGAATTTCAGCTCCTTTTTCTGAGGTTGGTGCTCAATATGGGAATTGTTTCGGGTTTTTTTGCCACTGGGAGCATCCCTGGAGTGGATGCATCTCCATGCAGGGGAATTTTGGGGGAGAAAGAGGTGGGTTTGGTGCCAGGGGTTGCAAACAGCTGTCAGCATCTTCCCCTGCCTGTTGTGCAAGGGCCACATTCCCCCCAAAATCTGTTTTCCAGTGGTCCCAGTGAGCTGCCTCTGCCTCAGCAGGTACTGCTGGAAAAAGTCCTTTTCCCCACTAAATACCCAAGAAAATACTGAAGGTCCCTCATGTATAAATCCATCTATGTTTTACATCCCACATCAGACAAATAATATATGGGAATGGCAGGTAATATACATTAAGATAATACATATTATTCCCGTCACACCATCGATATATAACCATATGAGGAAATAATAGGGAATAAATAATTTATTGTTCCCATATTTTATAATAAGTATTGTGTAATGTATTACATAAAATAGATGGGATTAAGGTATAATGTATTATTGGAATGATAATATTACATATACGTGTAATGTAATATGAATATATTACATAATATATTATTAGAATATTGTTAGAATATTACATGTAATGTAATATGAATATATTACATAATATATTGTTAGAATATTATAGAATAATATGTAATAGATGTAATATATGTAATATATATATCACATATATGTAATAGATGTGATATATTACATATATTACATATATTACATATATGTAATATATATAACATTTATAACATGGAATGTTAAAGAACATATAAACTATAAATCTAATCTTGTAATATATATAATATTTGTAACATGGAATGTTAGAGAACATATAAACTTCTATAAATGTAATCTATGACATAAAACATATATAACATGATACGTGATATAAAATACAGAAGATACATAATGGCATTAGGTGATGTGGTGGCCTCTCCTGCTGCAATCCTACCTTGAATTTCTGCTCGGATTACTAAAAAAACACAAATTAATTCTGCGTATACATACAGATACCATACACAGCCCTTTGAAAACCAAGTTTACCCTTCCTGCGCTGCCTGGAAAATCATATTTTCCGACACGGGGGACACCCAGACCCCCCCAAATCCCTTTCTCAGCACATCCCCTGCTGGGCTGGGGGTGCAGCCTCTCGGTGCCGGGCTGTGCGGCCGCCCCGTGCTGGCTGGAGCCCCTGCCCGCCGCTCGCCGCTGTTTGCTCAAGCCCACTGGGGGCCAGCGAGGGATTGTGGGGCTAGGGGAAGCTGCTCTGCCAGCCCTGCTCCAGCCTCCTTTTCCCAAACTGCACCTACGAGCTGCCTTTTTGCTCGCTCTTTTTCCACCTTGCCTCGCTTTCCTTGCTCTCCCCACGCCTTCTCCTTGTGTTTTTGTGTTGCTTTCCCTCCGCTTTTTCTCGCTTCTCTTCTCTTTTGCTTTTCCATGCTTTTTTTTTTTTTAATGTGGAGGCATGCAAACAGCCAGGCCTCCTCTCCCAGCTAGGAATTTGAGGTGAAAAACCCCCTTTTGGGCCCAAAGGCCTGTTTTTTGGCCCAGATTTCGGGGGCTTGGGGGGATATTGCTGCCAAAGGAAAGCGTCGCCTGGGTAAGTAAATTCCTGCGGTTGCTTCTACGCCCGGCAGTGTCCCCACTAACACCCACGGTGCCCCAAAGCAGGGATTTCCTCAGAATGCAGCAGCACTGTGCCTTGGTTCTCTAGAGAAATGAAATTACACGGCACCCCCCTGTTTTGGAAGCAAGGAGAGCAGAAATGGTGATTTGTGGTGCCACGTTGTCTCTGTCACCTGGAGTTCCGAGTGGGGCTGGGGCAGGATGCTTAACCCGCGGTGCAGAGGTGGCTGGGCTGGCTCAGTGCTTCCAAACGCTTGGGATCGTGTTGGAAAAATGTCAAACCAACCCACAGCATCCCCTGGCAGACCCTTCCAACCCAGCCCGCTCCTCTGGTGCCGCTGTAGAGCAATTTTGGTTTTGTTGCCAACAAATTAATTGCAGTAACTCCGTGTTCTTCTGTGCCAGCAGTGGATTCCCTCTTCCTTTTCTCCTTTGGAAACTCAAGTTTAAGGATTGGAATCTTTGTGATGAGGATTGTTCATGCCCCCCTTCTAACTCATGACCCTTTTATTATCACTTAGCTTTTCCTAGGTGACCAATCCCAGTGCTTGTGATCCCGAATTTACTCATTAATAAGTAAAACATCATTTATTTTCCTTTGAACGTGGCTTTTCCCTGTTTGGGCTGAGCTGTTTTGCTCAACACCAACTCCAAAAGTTGCTTTAAACCTTTTTGAAGCTCTTGCTGCCACTGAACAGGGGATTCCCTGCCTGAGCATCATTAGTTCTGGGGCCTGATTATTAGTATTTAATATTTCTTAACTGATTGCAGTGTATTTTGAGCAAATAAAATTAAATCTCTGAATCATTTTTGGTTTTTTTGGAAAAGATGCAGAAATGTGTGTTGTATCTATTAACCCTGGATGTTCAACTCCTTGCCTTGATGCCAGGAAATTGTTGTGGGGACAATTCCAAGGCTGGATGGTGGGAGGTGGTTCCACAAGCTGAGATTAATCCTTGTTTTTAATTGAAAAATTACCTAGATAATTAAATTATAAAATTATGTATATTATTAAATTATGAATTTTTATTACATTAGAAAATAATTTATATTTTTAATTTAATTCAAAATTTAAATTCTACAATTTATGAATTTATTCCTGGCTTGGGGATGCATCCAGCTGTGGGTTTTCTAAGGATGTTAAACCCTGTCAGAGGTCTTGAAATTGAGGTTTTTTGCTTGAAATTGAGGTTTTTTACTCCAAAACCCTCAAACCCACCAAAACACAGATGCAAAACCAGGGATTTAACGATTGAAATTAGTGTAAGTTTTAATTCTGGTATTTTCAAACTCCAGAGTTTATGTTCCCATGGCAACTGGTATTTTTATCCTCTTGGTTTGGCGCCTTGTGAGATGGATCTGCTGGGAAAAAGATTTCCCTCTTGGGACCCATGAAGATGTTTGGGTTGGGTCAGAAAAAAACCAGAAATCAATCCCCACCAGCCAATCAGAGGAGTATTCAGGGATCTGGAGGTTGTCCCTCTCTCAACAAGCCAAATAAAGACAATTTTGGGGATGCTTCAATCCAACAGATCCTTGTGCCACTCTCCAAAATGCACCAAAAAACCCAAATGTGCTGGAAAAATCTCCTTTTTCCTTTGCTGTGTCATTGTTAAATGCTCTGCTTTGAAATGAACTTTATGGGCTGACTTGGAACTCAAGGAACTGAAAAAAGTGAGGGGAAATATCCCAAATTTTAAATGCAGTGACATTATTTAGACCCAAAAAAGTCTTTATCTGTGGAAAAATATTTATGTTGAGCTGCTTTTACTCAGTCAAATCTCATCACCACTCATTACACGACATTGTTTGCTGGCTTGGTGCCTGTTATAACAATTTCTCAAACTTTTCAGAGTTCAGCTCTAATATCCATTGTAATTTAATTTTTTTTTCCCACTGGAGATGAGCTACTTGCTAAATTACCTGAAAACCAGTAAAATGGAAAAAAAAATGGGATTTTCTGACTTTTCCATGATTGGACTTGTTGGTAGGAAGTGATACCTGTGGATTGTGTTGCCAGGGTGAGATGGAGCAGGAGAGAGAAATGCAGATTTTAAGATGGAAAGGACCTTAAAACTGTAGGCTTTTGCTCCCAAGCCCCAAAATGAGAGGAATTTCACTGAAAAAAGCAATTCCAGAAATTTAGGCCAAATCTAAATTGGGTCAAGGTTACTGCGCTCTTCCCTTTATATTCAAATCCTAGATATTAACTGATTTGTAATATTAATTTTTTTCTGTGATGAGGGTATTTCTAGCATCAACTGGCTCCTGACCATGGGTGAAAACACCGAATTAAGGAAAAATTACAGATTGTTGTGCTGTGTTTTTTCTCTTGCCTGACTCAAACAACGCTGTTGGCATAGAAACAGCCTTTTGTGGAAAGGTCACCTGTGAGGAGGGTGGTTGAGGTGTAATTCAAGGAGATTACAGGGGATTAGGCTACACTTATATATATTTTTTTTTTACAGAGATAGGCTGTGTGTGTATGCTCATGTCCATATATTCATGGGCACCTGCATAGCTACATATACAGATATTTATATATATATTTTTAAAGGAAGTATGATAAAGGAGCAATATCCAGGAAGGTTTCTTAAATTAAAAAGTCGATGATGAAGGGGATTCTTCTTTCCTTTTTTTTTTCCCCCCTATTTTCCCCCCTCTCCCTGCTGCATGCAGTGGGGCGATATCAGAACCCAGTGCTGCTCCTCTGTGTTTTTCACTTGGCTTTAATTAAACCTCAGGCAGAGCTGGAAAAATGTGGCGAGACGAGATAATTGCGCTTATTCCCCGCGCGGGGCTGGAGCCCGGGCCTGGAAAAAAAAAAAAAAATGAGAAAAAGAGAAATTTGGAGGAGATATAAAGGTGATGGAGAGTGGCTGAGCTGTGCTGTTGGGGATGATGGAGCTGGGAGATTTGGAACAAGAAACTTGGCCAATAATGGTGCCAAAACTGCCGGGTTTGCATCCCGTTTTGCAGCGCTGCAGGTTTGCATCCTGCTCTGGAACCAGAAAAATAAGTCAAATTCTGGTGTTTTTACTGCCCCTGGATTGCTTGTCTTTTATTTGCTTTCTTTTCCCTCTTTTTTTCTTTTTTTTTTTTCCCATTTGTTTTTTTGGCAGCGCATGGCCAAGGCAGGAATTTAAAAGGTGAGATCACTGGATAATTGCATTTATATTGGATAAAATCCCCACACCCTGTGCACGTGTTCCCTGCAGCCAGCCTGAGCGTGGTAAAAAAGTCCCACTTCCATTTCATCCCCAGTTCCCCCAAACTGATGGGGGTGAGGTGTCATCAGTGTGAAATACAGGGAAAATCCCTCCAAAATTCAAATCCTCCCCAAATTCTCTGCTAAAGGAGAAAAACCATCATTTTTCCAAGGCTTTTTTCCCCACTATTAAGGAAAATCAGTGCATTGGAAATAGTTCTGTATGGTGGAAGGAGCTTCACCCTGGATATAAATGGAGAAAAGAAAAGGTTTCAGAAAGTCTACAATATCAAAAGTCTCTTTCTCTTCTCTTCCCATGGAGCTATAACAGACCGTGGTAGCAAACATTTGGCTCAGATTGCTTTTTGGTGATTACAGCTTGTCAGAAAACATTGTTTGCATCCTGGAGGAAATATTACATTTTCACTTTGTTTTCATTCCAGAAGTCAAAATATTGATTTTTATATCTATATATATACACACATACACACACGTATATATATAAAAATGTATATATATAAAATTCCTCTTTCCGTGGTAAAATTCCAAAAGCATTTTCTGTTTGGACACATGGAAGCAAAAAAAACTATCGGCACCGTCTGCAGACGTGAAATGTTTTGACATTTTAAAATGTTAGTTTCCAATTGACATTTCAGCATAAAATAGCATTAAAATGGCACCGAGTGAAGCTGTTGATTCAAACCAAAAATTAAATTTCATTGAGGCATTTCAAAACTGAGTGTTTTCCTCCATTCTGAACCAGCACTTTGGGAAAAGGAGCATTTGTTGCTGAAGAAATGAAATATTTCCACCCCCAGTTTTTGGTATTAAATAGTCCTGACCCACTTTGCTGTAGGAGTGTGGTCACCACACTGGACCAACCTCAGCCGCCCACTTAGGTAGGGATGAAACAGCAAGGAAGGGCTTTTTCCATCTGGATAAATCAGCACGTATTCCATAGCCAAAACCAAAAAATCCCCAAATAATTCATGTCAACTGAAAAAAAAAAAAAACCAAACTTGCATTTATTCCCACGTTGGTTGATGGCCAACAGCATTGGAGGTGGGATGTGTCTATTCAGCAGGGAGCAGCTGTGTAGGAGATCAGCCAGTAATATCTCATCAGAGAGCTGAGAAGCTGCAGAAACCCTCAGGATCACTTGGATTTCTCTCAGTCCTTGCAGCTCCCGTTTCATGGGGGCAAAAGGAGCTGTGCTGGAACAGCCGTGTCCAGCACGGGCAGCCACACGGAAAGCTGAGCCTGCAGTTGACTTGCAGTGGTTCCCAATTTATTAATTAACTCCTTTTCTCCTCTGATTTCACTGGGGTTTTTTTGGCAGGTCATTATTTTGGGCGGGTTTTGGAGGATCCTCTAGGGAAAGCAGCCATTGGAAAAGGGGAAAGGCAGGGAGGGATTTGCAAGTTGTGGTGATTTAGGTGTTTCCTCTGGTGCTGATGGGAGGGTTGGAGGAAGGTGTGTTGGAAGTGGTGGGGAAGAGTCTTCCAGTGGATTTGTCAGGGTTTTGGTTGGAGAAACAGCATTTCTGAGTGCCCAAAAGGTGGTGACCACCTGAAGGTGGAAGAAGGCGTTACTCCTTCTCATGGTTCTTCTTCCATCACCCCAACAAAGAAAGGCAAATCCCTCCTCTTTTAGGGTTTGTCTTTGGATCCTCCAGTGGTGCCAATCAGCATCTCCTCACTTTTTTCCCTGAGAAGTCTTTACCCTCTGACTTTTTCTCACAGACTGCTCCTCCTGGAATAGACCTTGTGGCCTCTTTCCACAAGTTAGAACTAAGAAATGTTTAATGAAGAGGTGATTTAAGCTTTGGGAAAAATTCCATATGAAAAATTGCCATTTCCACTGGGTCACACAATGGCTTTTTAGAAAGATCTCAAGTTTGACCAGAATTGATGGCCAAGGGTGCAACTGCAGAGTGTGCTTTCCACCCAGATTGCCAAACGAGGTTGTAATTAGACTCTGGGGGTTTCTTGCAGTATCCGAAATCACTTAATAGTGGCATTTGATTTTTATGGCAGTCTGTAGGCTCGAGTCCTGCTTCTGCACAGTGTAGTCATCAGTGCAGGGCTGGGTCTTCTCTGTAGGATCAACACTTTGCTCGTGACCATTGTAGTCATTGACTCAGGGCTGGGTCCTTGAAGGGTTAATGTGTTACCTGCTGCTGTGGTAGCCACCAACACAGAGCTGGGTCTTCTCTGAAGGGTCAGTGTGTTGATGTTGTTTAATAACTGCTCAAAATGTGTCAGTAAAGGCTTCATAACCACAGTTTCTTGGGCTAGTAGAGCATCTATTTTCAAGTTCTTTCCACAATTTGTCCTTTTCTTGCTTGGAATTCGACTAAAAGTAGGGAAGTTCTCAAATTGCATTGAAATGAATGTCTTGCAAAATGATGATCTGGGAGTGTCTTAACGTTGAATTCTTGGACATGCGTTTTTTGGCTTCCATTGTCTTTCTTTCAGTATTGATCAATACGAATTAGTGTGTCAATGGTGTGGGTTGACACCACACCTGACCCTCCACAGGGTAAATGCCACATCCATGCTTGCTCTCAAACTGTCAGCTTTCATTTTGGTGGAGAAAATCCTGGAAACATCCATCTTTTCATGAGAAACATCAGATTTCCTGGAACTGCATTTTTCATGGAACACCTCTGGTTTTTCTCGATGTGCTCCGAGCACGGACAGTGGTTGGAATGCCTGGTACCGAGGGGCACTGATCACATGGAGTTCAGATCTATCACAGCCTTACTGCAGGCTATTAATAGTTTATTAACTCCATTTAAACTCTGCCTTAATGCTCCTGGTGTGCTAAGTGTCTCTGCATAGAAATTATTAAGAAAAGACGGTTTTTAATCGAATTATGGAGTGGTGCTGGGGCATGTGTGCGACCCATGCTGTGCCCTGCGTAGCCACGTTTCTGCACACATTCTGTGTGCATTTGCCTGCAATATAATATTGAATCTGGGGGGTTATGCTCCCTTGTTACATAAGGATTGACCCATCCCTGGAAAAGAAGTGCTTCTTGGGAGGTTGTTATTGACCCATCCCTGGAAAAGAAGTGCTTCTTGGGAGGTTGTTTCCTGCAGCACTTCTTGCTGAGCCAACCCAAAGCCTGGGGTTTTGCACGAGCAACCCAAAGAGGGCTGAGTTTTGCAGGGATGAATATTTGAAGCCAGTTGTCTTGGTAAGGGAAAGCCCTGAGTTTTAGCAATCTACTCCCACCACAAGAAAAGAAGAGTTTTTCTGGCCTGTTCCTGCCTGTGGGGAAACTCAGAGTTTGAGGAAGAGTTGGTGAAAAATTCTGCGCTGCTGGAAGATCTGTGCCTCAGAGATGGGAACTTACAATTGATGTTTGCTCTTATTGCTGATCCCCTCATTTAATCTCAAGCATTCCCTTCCTGCCCAAACACAGGAAGATACTTTTAAAATTCATTTTCTGCCCCTCTTCTCACTTTGCTGTGATGTTTCTTTGTCTCTGGTTGGTCCCTGCGTATCGAGAGTCAAGCTGGGACATTAATATTGATGCCGACCTCGGTTATTAGGAGCTGCAATTCTGAGCGTGCCAGCAGCATATAAATACTATTACTGGGTAATTAGTGAGCCTCAAGCTGAGGGTGGATTGAGCAGGGCTTGGTGTCCTACTTTTGGGATTGGGGTTGGTTTTTTTTTTTTTTTGCATTGGGCTGTTGGGGGTTTTGCCCCAAGAAGGAGCCGGAGTAATGGAAATTGCAGCTCAGGAACACCTGGATGTTCAATGAGACAGAAAGAAGCAAAACAGAGAGGAAAAAAATGGAAGGAAAAACATCTTCCAGGGCTTTTCCTCTTTGAAAACGTCGTGTATTTGAAATGCAAAATAATAATTTTTGAGTTTCTTCTTCATTTTCCTCTTATTTTTAAATTTAGTTGCTTCTACTTCTTGCTGGGTTTCTTGGTTTGCAATTTCTCTTCCAATTCCTGACTTTAATTTTAATCCTCTGGTGCTATAAAAGTTTGGAAAAGCATCAGTGTTGCCAGAGGGCAAATACAACCGGGATGCTCTGGTTGGATACACCTGAAAAATGGGTGCTCCTTGTATTCCTCACTCTCAGCCCTTTCTGGATGCAGGAAACCCTTTTATTTTATTCTTTCCCCCATTCACGTCTCCTCAGTAAATACAAGAAGGGTTTTTCCATCCAGACAGGGATGGGGAGACATCCCCAGGGTCACCAGATCCTTCTCTTTATCCCACAGTGGGGCTTTGATTGAAGTGCCATGTGAATAATTTAGGGGTGTTTTGCATCTTTTATACCTCTGAACTTCCACTAAAAGGGGTTTTGAGTTGCTGCTGCTGGCGAAATAGCGTCTGAAGGTGAATAACCCCTCAATTTTGCATGAGCTAAAAGGGCCATGAATGGGGAGTTGGGCTTTGCCTGCGAAGGCAGGTGGGGTTAATGCATGGATGTCATGAATTCACACGGGAGCAGAGCAGTGGCTCCCTGCTTTGGGGGGTAAATCTCTGCAGCTCACTGGGCCTAGGGGATCACTGCAGGTTTTGGCATCACTGCACCTCACTGCACCCAGGGTTGCAACCCCAACTTCTTGCCCCGTGTTACTGTCCCCCCTTTCTTTTCTATTTGCAGCTCTGTTGCCAGGTTTCCCTCAGCATGGGGATGTTCTGGGTCAAGTCACCCCATTTTCCAACCTCTTTGTTGGCTGAGGCTTTTAATAGTTTTGTTAACAGGAGGTGCAGCCTCCTTAGTGTCTCAGCATAGGAACCTGCCTGTCCCCCTGCTTTTGGGTGCTCACACAGGACTTTAGTGGTGCTGAACTGAAAGGAGAGGAGGTTTAAATATCAGAAATTCTTCCCTGTGAGGGTGGGGAGGCCCTGGCACAGGGTGCCCAGAGAAGCTGTGGCTGCCCCATCCCTGGAAGTGTCCAAGGCCAGGTTGGACGGGGCTTGGAGCAACCTGGGATAGTGGGAGGTGTCCCTGCCATGGCAGGGGTGGGATTGGATGATCTTTTAGCTCCCTTCAAACTCAAACCATTCTGGGATTCTGAGATTCTCTGACTTTTGTTTTCAGGGCTGACTGCCTCCCATGGCTGTGTGAGCATCAACATGTGGGCTTGACAGGGTGTCTGCATCAAGCTGCTGGAAAAGATTTTAAATTCCTGAATAATTTCTTTTCCATGAAACAAATGAATCTTCAGAAGGGCCTTTCCTCACAGCTGCTAAGCCATTTAATTTATCTGAGTCATTTACAATTTGTGATGGGGCTGTTAATAGCCTGATGTGGGGATCAACATCACTTAGACGTGATGTGAGGGTTGTTTTCTTTCTTTTTTTTTTCCACTTTTTTTCTTTTATTTTTTTTCCTTTTGGGTTTTAATTTCTTGCTAGATTTGCCCCCAGAGGCACAAAGCTGTGTTTGGAAAACGTCAGCTCTGTCTCCCCAGCCCCTTTGTCATGCTGGGGCAGCTGGGGCTGAAAGCACAAACCGCAGCCCACCCATGGGGACGTGCTGCCCTGCTACTACTTAACTGCTTCAAAGTACCTGTCTGTGATATGAAACATGCCATAAAATGAATATATTCCAGATGTCCCAGCACGCTCCCCTCGGCTCTGCCATGCACCTGAAGGCAGCTGACACAGCCAGGTTCCTTGGTGGACTCGCTGCCAGAAGGAGCAGAGTGGTGCCCCAGGCGGGGCTGCAATTTGGGAGGTGACCATTGCTGGACCAGGGTGGTGCCCCCAGGCCCTGCTCCCTGCAGTGTGGTGTGAAAACCTCAGCCACTGGTGTCCCAGGGGGTGACTGCCCTCCATGGGGTTGGGGAAGATGGGGTTTGCATCCTTAGGTTTGGGGGGTCTTTGTCCTGGAGGGGATCTCTCTCTCCTTGGAAGTTCTCCATTCCTGGGTTGGGGGATCTCCAGCCTTGGAGTCTGTGGAATCTCCATCCTCAGGGTTGTGAGGGTCCTTGGCTTTTGGGGATCTACATGATCAGGGTTCATGGATCCCCATACTCAGGGTTAGGGGTCCCTATCCTTGAAGTTTTTGAGTGTCCATCCTTGGCTTTTGGGGATCTACATGATCAGGGTTCATGGATCCCCATACTCAGGGTTAGGGGTCCCTATCCTTGAAGTTTTTGAGTGTCCATCCTTGGGTTTTGGAGATCTCCATCTGCAGGGTTGGGAGATCCCCTTCCATGTGATTGGGGGAATTCCCATCCTTGGGGTTAGGTGGATTCTTCCTTGTGTTTTGTGGAGCTCCATCCTTGAGGCTTCAGCATCTTTGCCTTTAGAGTTGGGGGTGTTTCTCCATATTTTGGTTATGGCGATCTTCTTCCTTGGGTTTGGAGACAAATCTTCATCCATGGGGTTGGCAGATGCACCTGGGGTTGGTGTTGCCTTAGGTTTTAACCCTTATATTTTTCAAATTCTGTATTGCCTGGCGTGTATGCTTCATAGCCTGTGAGCTGCTATTCTCTACAGACAGAGCAGGGCCCCTCTGGGCTGCTCTTCAAGGACACTGAGACTGCCCAGGCCCAGCTTCTAAAGGGGGGGAGAGCGAGCTAAGGGAGCTGGGGGGAAATTGCAAAGTTTGAATTGGTGAATTTATGCTGATGTGCAATGGGACCAAACCTATAAAGGTGTGGAGAACTCATGACTCACTGTCCATTTTGGGTGATGCCCCTGGGGGGCTTTGTCTGCCCTAAATGAACCTTTGAAAGCCTTTCCAATAAACACCCACCTTTTATTCCCTTGCTCCTGACCAGTCTCAGTTTTTGGGCAGCCTTTTCAGGCAACATTGGCAGACGTCCATCCTTGAAGGTTCTCCATCTTCAGGGTTGGGGCATCTCCACCCATTTCTGTTCAGGGAGGAAAGACCTCTGTCCTCTGTCCTGGATGAAGCCACAACCCACAGCCTCCTCCATACAACACCACCTTGCCCAGGGGTATGGAGGGGGTCTATCCAGCCTCACATCCTTGGACAACGCTGCTTTGGGATGATGGGAACCTCAGTGAGCAGAGCAAGTTCCCAACTTCCCAGCCAGCTCAGCAAATATGACCTGAATTTATTTAAAAGCTTCAGAGAGAACACGTTGGGGTGTGTGTTTGCTGTTGAATTGGGTATTTCCAGGAGACACAGCCAATAATTTCCTTGGTATGCTCTGTGTAGGTCCTGGCTGGCTGGGAGGACCATGGAAAAGCTGGAATAACAACCATGTAGAAGGCAATGAAGTAGGTACAAAAGCTAAAAATGCTATTCATGGCTAATATGTTGCATGGCACTAATTAATTTTTAAACAGCCTCGCTGGGGACCTCATTGCTAAAACATGATGTTTTCTGCTCCGGCACCATAACTGTTAACTCCAAACAAAGCAGGAGGAAGCCAGGAAGGATGAGGAACCATCAGACTCCATCCAAGTTGCCTCCTCTGATGGCCAAGTCTGATGGCCACTGTGCCTGGAAGGATGCTCTGGGACACCCCTCCAAGGGGATTTTTTTGGTTTGGGGAGTCAAATCCGGCTTCCTGGGGGTGCAGAAGTGTTGTCTGAGCTGTGAGCAGGCTGGGAGGAAAGGGAAAAGCTATTTTTGATTCTGCTCTCACCTGTCTCACTTTGCCTGAGTGTGGCTTTCCCTGAATATTTTTAACTGTATTTTATAACTGGTCTCACAAGCCTCAAACCGGGGGATTGTTACCATTGCACTCACTCATGTGCAAGTTATTTAATTCAGTCTCTGTGAGTGCTAAGAAAAGACTTTCCTCAACATTTTCATTGCTGCTGACATCTAGATCAACACCCAAATATATTTATTTGACATTTCCCATCAATTAAACCTGTGAAGTATTCCTCCTAAAATGGTCTGAGCTGGTAATGCTTTATCTTCCACTTACGTTTAATTATTCTTTAATTATTTGGACACTTTCCTCATCACCACTTTGAGTCCACCTATTAATTCCAGCCTTCCTAGTGTCACGTGCTCCAAAACAAGGGAAATGCAGCGAGCTTCTGCTAAGTTTATTTTTAAAAAATTGTCAAGTTCAGTCATTTTATTTTCACCTTTTTTATTATAAAATTAGGAAGCGTGGTGGCTTGGGGCGAATCTTCCCTGACATTCTCTGGGTCTGCTGGTGCCAGGATGTGGCCTGAGCCAGGCTGAGTGTGAGGAATGCCAAGTGCACCATTGAAAAAGGGTTTTTTTTGGGAGGAGAGGCTTTGCTGTGTGCCAGTAGCAGCCCTGGGGTCACGGAGGGCTGCGACCGAGGGGAGCCCGCGCCCCCCCATGCAGGGCCATTTCTGTTTCCATATGGAAAAGGGATGTGGCATCTGGTTTCACTCCCAGCAGCTGGCAGCTTGAAGCCTGTGTTTTGCATGGTGTGGAGTAAAGAGAAAATAAAGTGTCGAATTGTTTGGCATTATCAAGGATTTCTGCTCCCCAGGACTCCTGCATAAAGAGATGGAAATTTTAGCTGCTGGAGCCAAGAAACACACAGAAGTATATGAATTTATTACATTTTATCTCATTCCCTTACAAACAGCTCTGGAAATGTCAAAAGATCATCTATTGTTTCATCGTTTAGAGAGAATTTTTGTTTTCTGCTTGTAATTTCCTTGATGCCTGGCTGTGGGGAAGGAAGAGAAACTGGAGCAGGAGCTGGCAGGGCTGCGGCAGGTTGAACGCGCAGGTTTGCCTGGCCACGGAGCCACATGCATTTAAATTTCTCACATCCCGGGTTTTTAATTTAACAAATGTAATTAAGGCTGGGGTAGCTACTCGGATTATTCATTTACTCCAGATGGAAAAAATTAAATTGAATGCAAATTCCGTAATCAGACATGAAGTTGAGGATGTTGGACGTGATGGGGAAGTGTCAGCACATTAATCGGACTGCTTTCCCTAAACAGCACCCAAATCTAAGAGCCAGGGATTATTTGAATAATTGAGGTGGCATTTGATAAGATATCTGATTGCTGATAACTCCTTAAGACGGAGCCCTAATTGTAATTCTCCATCAAGAAGGATTAATCTGCGTAACAGAATGCGCTGGGAATAGTGCGGTGTCAGGCTCCCTCCCCTGAGTTTTGGCTTTTTATCGAGGGCTGCCGTGCCCAGGGAAGGTGCCAAAGTGATTTATTGCTTCCCCTTTTGCTTTCTATGTGAGCCAGGAGGTGGTCAGGTAGCACAGCTTGGCTCTGGGGATCAGGGCATCCAAGGCCTGGAGTCTGTTTTGGAGGTGCCTCCCATCGCTGGAGAAGGACGCACCATTGCCTCTTAATGTCCCTTCTTTGTGTCTTCAGGGCACAGTTAGACCCCTTCTTCTGGGAAAAGGAGACAAAATGGACACAAATTGTCCTGACTTCAGCAGAAGACCATGTTGGAGGACCATGAGTGCATCCACAGCCCCAGTCATCTGGGAGAACCCAATCCTGATGCTCTTGGAAAACTGTTGGGGGTGGATGACACTGACTCCCCACTCAGCCCTGGCTGGGGCAGGGTCATGGTTTAGGAGTGGTACCCCCCAGTTCGGTGCTTCTGCTGAAGCTCTGCAAACCACTCTGGCACTCACTCCATCCCCTTTCCCCTCACTCCATCCCCTTTTCCCTCCCCTCACTCCATCCCCTTTCCCCTCCCCTTCCCCTTCTCTAGGAGAGAACTGGAGGCACAAAAGGCAAAGATCATAATCAAAAAGATGCCTTGAGATAAGAACAATTTACTGGAAGCAGGAATAAGATAAGAAAGCAAACAGTAACAGCCACACTGTTGATAACAGAAGTGTACAGAAAAAAGAGTGATTCACATACAAAAATGCTCACCTTGGGGCTGGAGCTGGGGAGAGAGTCCCTTTCCTGCCCTTCCCCCCAAAAAAGTGATGTGAGGTGGTATAGAATAACCTCTGGGTCCTGGCCGTGCCCTCTCCTGGCTACTGCAAAAATTAACCCTCTCCTGGCCAGAACAGGACAGGTAGCAAAAGGAGTTTCCACTCAATCTGGCAACAGACACTTGGTCATAATCATAGAAATCTTTGCTTGTGGAGTCTATTTCACTGCCAGCACCACTGGCTCCTCTTAAAACCAGGCATGGAAGGGTGGGGACAGAGGGATGGACTTTCCTCCTTGAATCCCACACCCTGGGTGAAATTAGAAAGGATTTAAAGTGCTGAAATGACAATTAAAAAAAAAAAAGATATATCTATGTTGAAGATCCAGCCTTGTAAAAAAATAATCATTGTGGTCTTTCCTCCTCCCCTCCTCTATCTAGCAGCAAATGAAAACAAGAAAAGGGAAAAAGATGAAAGAGGGCAAAGGGAGAAAGCTTGAAAGAGTTTGCTGGTGGGTTTTTTTGAGAGCTTGAGACAAACTGTAAATGAAAATTCTTCCCTGTGAGGATGGGGAGGCCCTGGCACAGGTTGCCCAGAGAAGCTGTGGCTGCTCCATCCCTGGAAGTGTCCAAGGCCAGGTTGGACGGGGCTTGGAGCCACTTGGGACAGTGGAAGGTGTCCCTGCCATGGCAGGGAGTTGGAACAAGATGAGTTTTAAGGTCCTTTCCAACCCAAACCATTCTGGGATTCTGTGATTCTGTGTCATAAATAATTTAAAAAAAGGTATTGGGGAGAAAATAATCCTTAGCCCTCCTGCAGCCAGTGGGTTGCCCAGCAGTGATGTATATATATTATGTTTTTCCTGTCTCTAAAGTAAAGCTAAATGCAGAGATTTTTCATTTCTTCTTTTTGGCCTACAATCCCACCTCCTGTGGCCATGTGCCAGTGGCCACTCCTGGTAGATTGGGTGCAATCAGTGATTTTGGCCAAGCTCTGGACACTGCATTCACAACCAGAAGGGCACAACCAGAAAGGTGTGATTGTCAAAAAAAACCCCAAAAAAACAAAAAAAACCACCAAATCCACCAAAACTCCCCAAGCAAACAAAAAAAAAAGCCCCAACTTAAATCACTTGAGATAAGTTGGGTGTTATCTTAAGGTTGCAAATTGCTTGTTTGCTTCTCCAGCTGGAGCTGTTAATTCAGAACAATTAACGCAC
Source organism: Climacteris rufus (assembly GCA_013398175.1). Lineage (NCBI taxonomy): Eukaryota > Metazoa > Chordata > Aves > Passeriformes > Climacteridae > Climacteris > Climacteris rufus. The sequence goes on along the minus strand of VZRZ01002347.1, from coordinate 54,464 downwards.
CGTTTAAAACCCAGACAAAGCAGATGGAGGCGGTGCTGGGGAAAAGAGCCTGCTTGGGGTGCAGTGCCTCGATGGGAAATCGGAAGGGTAACTCCAGTTTGTCTTTCCTCTGAGATGCTGGCAGGTGTTGTGGGGAATGGCACGAATACCAGGGAGTTTAGCCCCCCAAAATCCCTCTTGGGTGCTGAGCTGAGTGATGCTCAAAGCAAGAGCCAACGGGGTCTGTAGACCCAAGCAGAAATAAAGTGTTTACCTTCGTTTTTAGGATGAATTTACCACTGAGGGAGTGCCTTCACCACCCTGCCTGTCCTTCAGATATTTCTTCTTGGTGAAGAAATAGTGAATCCTAAAATAAAGCCTGATTTTTTGGAGTAGCCCCTTTGCAATGCTATGGAACTCCTCCCTGGCTCCATCCCTTAAGCCTTTTGCAGCATCACTTTGGACACCTGCCATCTATTTTCTCAGGTTCCCTTTTGATTTTTGATGCAGGTAAAGACCAAAAGCCTAAATCTGGAAAGAAACCCCAAAATACAGCAGTTCAGCCTTCTTAAAATACTGATGTGAGCTCAACCTGCTTAAAATATCCCTGGGTGAAGGAGCAAGGAGGTGAGCTCATTGCTGTTCTGCAAGGACATAAAGCACTGTTAGACTTTTATGGAATGCTGTAGCAAATCCTGCAGCAGTTGTTGCATTCTTGCAGCCCAGTGGTGGCTTATGGGATGATCCATCCTTTTTTTCCACTCTTGCTTCCGTGGATCCATGTGTCTTTTCACCAGGGATGTACCTGTTCATCCATACATCTCTGCATCCCTGCATCCTTGTGTCTGTCCATCCATCATTTTTGGGCATATACTTCTGACCATAACTGCACACAAATTTTATTAAGAGCACCCAAAAATTTGTTTTTCACATGAAAAAAACCCCCACAAATCCAAGTATTTTCCCCTGAACCTTCACAGGAATTGGTGTGGCTGAACATGCAGCAGCTTTTTGCATCCCCCACAAATGATGGGAAAAAATGCTTTTCCATCCCAGAGTCAGCACTAGGATTTGGGGTTTGGGGACCCCTGCAGCATGAGCCCCACAAAACCTGCATCTGCCTGAGCTGTGAAAGCCAAGCAGGTCATCTTTAAGAGCTTTTTCTGCAAACCCTTTCCTGTTATTCCCCCATCCGAGGATGGATGTAGGCAGCATCGGCAAATCTGAATAACTAATCAGAGTCCTCATTAACCCCCCACTGAGATGCTCAAACATTCACTTTGCTGTTTGTGAAGCAGAAAAAAAAAAAAAAAGGAAAAGGAAAAAAAATAAAAACCAGCACAAGCCACCCTGCATTAAAATTGATGTGTTATTAATCCCACTGTTCCAGACCTCATGGGTACCAAATTTTCCTCTGTCTCGCCCGAGGCCGAGCAGTGTGGTGCCTCTTCTGCAGGGCACTTTGCCTTTCCATTATTTATCAGCACAGTGTGGAGAGGCTGCTTTTGTTCCCTGGATCCAGATGTGTTCACATGCCTGGGATGGGGATGTCCAATATTTCTCTGTGTGTCCCCTCTGGATAATGTGAGCAGGGCTCCACCAATAGATTCCTCTCTCCCAGATGTGTTTGGCCTCAAAGCAGCTTTGCTTGCACAGAAATACAGAAATATTTGGGTGCATGGGCATGCCTCAGATCTTTCACTCTCTCTGAGAAAGGGTGGGGTGTGTGCATCACCAAGTGTAACTTCCAAAATGAAAATGCCATATTCCTCTTTGCCCCTTTGAGCATCCCAACACCTGGCCCCAGCCCTCACCCAGAGGCTGGAGATGCTACAGAAATTGCACTCTGGGGGAAAAATGCAGCACACCAAAGGTTTTTATCACAAAAGTCCTCATTGCAGATGGCAGCAGGTGTTGCCAAGGTGTTTGGAGAGTCGTGATCCTCCCTTGGAGCTCCTTTAAGGGTTAACTGAAATTTTAGCTTTGATCTCAGCATTTGTACTGTATTTCGGATGTACAGGATGTTTTTGGTTGTCCTCATGGGTGTGGAATTTGGGGCCAGTACAGCTTGCTACTGGGCATAGTGGGGGGTGTAAAAATAATTCAACAAAACCCAGTGTTCTTGGGGATTTCACCATTTGTGGTTTCCCCTTAAGTCAGAGGAGCTGGCATTAAATTTATTAAAACATGATAGTCACAATTAAACAACACTGACTTGATGAGGTTGGAAGCATCACAGCCTGCTTGCATTGGCAGAAATAAAGTGACAAGCCAAGAAAAGCCTTGTTGCTTTGAAATCCTAGACTATTTGGAAAAATCCTGAATTTTGTTTTGCTAAATGTTGGCTTTATTAGCATTCCCTTACACTTCATTAAATCTTTATTAGTGGGGATGCCCTTGGCTTTGTGCAGCCGGGGTGCAGGCTGAGGTCCCAGGGTGCTGAGCTCCATCTCTGCTGCTGGGTGCTGTTCAGGTCAGCTGGATCAGGATTTAGGGCTTTTGGGGGATTGATGACTTGTCAGAAATGGTCTCATTTATGGCCCTGGGGCAGCTGCTGAACACAGCCCTGAGTGCCTGGGACACCCTGAGTCTGGCTGGTTTGTGTTGCCTGCGGTGGAGCATCTTGAAGGAGGCATCTCCTCCATTCCCTTCGCGTCGGGAGGACTTCAAAGGCCTTTGCTAAACTTCAAAGGATGCCTTTTGAAGTTGCTAAAAGTGCTCACCAGCTCAGAAAGACTTCCCTGCCTCTGCAAGGGTGTGCAGGGAGATGTCCCTGGTGGGGTTGGCTCTTGGTTCTCTTCGTGATGGGGACAGAAGTGGCAGAAGTTGCACAAGGTTTTTATCCAACGTGCATGCAGCATCCAAGACCTCAGGCCTGACAATCTCCAAGGGTGAAAATCAGCCTGCCAGCCTATCAGAGCTCTTTCAACACTGACAGAGCCTTATGTCTCTGCTCCTTTTCCTCCAGTCCTCATGTTTTGTTCACACAGCAAGGCCAGATGACAAAAGTCTTTCCTGTGGGATGGAAAAAAAGTCTTTTCAGGGATGAAGGACTGCTGCAGAACATGAGATTTGGCATCAGCCCATTCATGCTCCTCCAAGGCATTAATTCTTTATCATAAATAACCTTAATATTTATCTGCTGTTGTGGTGGAAGAGTTTTGGGCTCAGGCCCTTCTGAGCACTTAGTGTAACCCAGACTAGGTCTCTGAATCTCTCAGCAAGACCTACACTGGCCTGAGAAGTCAGGAGGCTCCTTAACCTTTTGTCCCTCTCACCAAGTTTTCCATGGAGTTTTTTGGAGCTTTCTGGCCTCTTTTGCCCTGGAATGACCCCGTTATTTTCATATTTCTTCTTGGGCAATGAGCAGGTTTGCAGAAATGGCCCTTCCTGTGCAAGCTTTCCCATGTAACTGTTTTGGACCTGTGTTCCTGGCTGAGGTGGTGGAAACCTGCTGAGGTGGGGGAAACCTGCTGTGAAGGCACCAAACTGTGGTTATTGCAGGGGGTTTGGGGTGGAATTAGAACCAGGAGAGTTCTCATGGATCTCCCATCTGGCCTCAGCAGACACAGCTCTCTGCTGGTGGCCTAGAGCAGAGATGCATCTCTGAGGTTGTCCTGGGGATCTGAGGAGCTCTTTGGAGGTGCTGTGTAGCTGGAGGTGCATCTCTCAGGTGAGCATTCGAACCAGCAGCTCAGCACAGCAAGGTGTAGGTACATACAGGTGTATTGGACATACAGCAGCAGTCTGAGGAGCTCTGGTTGTGTGTGTCAGGGTGGAGATATTGGATGTATATTGAAATCTGAGAAGCTCTAACAGGTTGTATCAGGGTGAGAATATTGGATGTATATTGAACTCTGAGGAGCTCTAACAGGTTGTGTGTGTCAGGGTAGGTGTGTTGGATGTATATTGAAATCTGAGGAGCTCTGGTTGTGTGTGTCAGGGTGGGTATATTGGATACATATTGAAATCTGAGGAGCTCTGTAGCAGGTTATGTGTATCAGGGTGAGAATATTGGATGTATATTGAATTCTGAGAAGCTCTAACAGGTTGTATCGGGGTGGGTATATTGGATGTATATTGGAATCTGAGGAGCTCTAACAGGTTGTGTGTATCAGGGTGGGTATATTGGATGTATATTGGAATCTGAGGAGCTCCCTGGAGGTGACCTGTATCAAGGGGCCTATATCAGACATGTGTGGGAGCTCTGAGGAGCTCCCTGAAGACATGTCCATGCTGGATGTATTGGGTACATAAAGAAGATGTGAGCAGCTCCAGCCAGGTGACACATTATATCAGAGATGTATGTGTCAGGTGTACCCTGCTGAGGCTGGTTTCTATCAGGGTGATATATCAGTTGCAGGCTGAAGATCAGAGGAGCTTGGCAGAGACTGTGTATCAAGGGATATATATTGCACTATATACATATATAATCTAAGGGACTTATATTGGAGGCTGAGGAGCTCTCCACCAGGTGATATATATCAAGGTGGATATATCAGACATATATTGGAGATCTCAGGTGATGTTTATAGACGTGGAGGTCGTATCTGCAGGTGATGTGTACTGAGAGACATTTATCAGATGGATATTGAAGATCTGAGGGGCTCACTGGAGGTGATATATATTGAGAGATCTGGTGAATTTTATCTCTGGTATTCCTTTTTTTGCAGTCAGACACAAAACACCCCTGTGTGATCCTTGCTCAGCCCATCTTTGTTTTTCCACTGCTGAGATGGGTCTAGAAATCCCAGTCTCATAAAGGCCAAATTCTTGGTGGTTGCAAAATCATCTCTAACAGAGGCATGTACTTCTTATTAAACAGTATATTCTTATATTCTTATAAACTTCTTATTAAACAGTGTCTGGGAGCTCCCCCATTTTTGAGTCAGTGCTGTTCCCCAGTTCCCTCTGCCCGAGCCCAAGAACACATTTGCACTCAAGCAAGGATTGGAATTAACCAGGGAAGTGGACGCTGCTGGAGTGCTGTTTCACTGTTTTTTCCTTTTTTCCTGCTTTCCAGGCCCAGGCTGTGGCAGGAGCCCTCAGTGTGACCTGTGCCAAGCTTTCAGCAGCCCCAGGAGGGGGAAAGGACAGGACAGGAGCCTCATCCCTGGCGGACGGAGCGACCGCGCCTCCCTCGGTTCGACCTCTGGAAATCTTTACTTTCTCTCCTTGCTGGGAGATGTTCCAACCTGCTGGGGCAAACCCCTGACCTAGCTCAGACATCAGTCCTTGCATCTCCAGGGAACATTCCCACCTAGGTTTTCCTTCATTCCTCCTATTCTCCTCGCCATCCTTCCAAAAAAGCGCATTAAGAGCAGACTTGCCCACCGTGGCTTCACTGCCACTGGCAGAAGACCTTTCCTAGTGCAGATCCTTTGCTTAATATTTCACTTTCTTGTTTTATCATTTTCTCTCAGTATTCAAATATTTCATCCTTTGCTTTCCCAGGTTGTGATCCCTCCTCAGAAAATCTATTTTTCGGGGCAGTGGGAGGACACTTCCAGGGCAGTGGCTCCCTGAGCACCCCCTAACAGTAAGACTGCTTTGCTTTATATTAATTAAGCAATTATATATATTAATTGTGCAATTATGTACATTAATTGACCGTGATGTGGTGAGTTGTGACCTCTGTGTGGCTTTATTTGGAGGAATTTCTGCTATTTTCTGTCACATTTAAATTGTATCAACCCTTCCCTGAATGCAGTGAGAGTTTTGGGAGGGAATGACACCTTTTTTTTTTTTCCAAGAAATCAGTCTGTGCAGGGAATCTTGTTTTAAAGCTCAAGTGTTGTTAACATATTGTTAAGAGCCCTACAAGGCATAAGCAGCCTGGAGGAAAACACAGATATTTTTGTGAAAATACTTTGAAATATGGGCTGTTATCACTGCAAAATTTTGGCACAGCTGCCAGTAGGATGCAGAGAAATGGTCACCAGCTAAAAATAAATGAAATGCAGAGCTTAAAATAAGATATACACGAAACCAAGGGTTTCACAGTCTTCTAGTCAACCCTGATCACTAAAATGAGGGCTTGACAGAGTGACAAATGTGCTTGATCTGTGCCAAAACCAGAGGGACCCGGCAGGTGACACAGAAAATAAAACCCTGTTGGCTGCAACTTCCCTCCTATAGGAACAAAGAGAAGTCTTTGGTCACTAAAAATGGAGGTGACACTTTCAATTTGTGGCAATATTCTGCAAAAATGCCTGTTTTCTTCTTCAATTGGTTGTATTTAGGGTGGGGAAAACCCAAAACCTTCACTGGGTCCACGGCACAGCAGAGCATCTTTTCTTTCAGTCTTTTCTGTTGAGTTTTGCCTCCTCTGAAAGTTCCTTTTAATAAGAAGCAGCCAATAAGGGCAGGATTATTTCCCCCAGGCTCCACTTTTAGCCCTGGTTCTCGCTGGTGACCTTCCCTCAGCCAAAACAAACCCCACACAAGTGATGAATATCTCCTCAGTCTGATTTTATCCCTTTCTGATAAAGGTACAGGTTGGGTTCACTTGGAAATTACTTTTCTGTTGGGTGTGGTGTGTATTGGGGTCACCACAATGACCACTTTTGGGGGGATCCTCCCTGCCTTGATGCTTTTTTGCAATCTGTATTTCAAAATGAGCTGCCTGCTACTTACATGGAAGGGCTCAGTGCCCTGGCAGGTGTTTTGGGCAGGTTGGGTTGTTCTCTTTGTGGAGAACAGGAGTGTCTGTGGAGGACACAAGAGCAACCCAGCCTGGAAGTATCTCCAGCAAGGAGAGCAAACCCAAAGTGCTCAGCAAATTGTGCCAACGAGGTCCAGACACCTTCCACTAAAGGCCCAGAAAGATGTGGTGGTGGCTGTCCACTTCTTTATTCTGGAACACCAGGCTGGCATTGCTCCAAGTGGTTAATGGCAGAAATTACCCATCCTGGAGAAACATCTTGCTTTCCCTTGGCTTTCTCCACTGTGTGTTGGTCCCCCCACGTTCCAGGCACAAAACCATTTCAGTTTCCTCCCCCTCAAGCCCTCATGACCACAAGTTGCACTGCCAAGGCCAGGCCACACCTTTTGTCATTGTGCAGAAAAAGTGGTGAAAAAAATTTGGCATATCTGTCTCACACTGCAAATTTCAGTCCTTTTTTGACCCCAACTTCCTCATTGTGTTGAGTTTAGACCAGGCTGAGATTTACTCCCATTCAGAGGAAATTAAGACAGTCTTGTTAAGCATCACTAAAGGAGTTTGAAACCCCTTGTAACCCCCTGGCTGCCTGGAGCTTGTGTAAATCACCATGTCACATCTCAAACGTCTCTTTTATCATTGAGGCTGGAAATATGGCAAAAAAATTGCTTTCAAATGGGCAAGTGAAAGATGTTTCAATTGAGGTGATTGATCTAGGTGCTGCTGTCTCAATCTGTAGTGTCTTGGCTCAGGGTTTGGATAGGGACAACTCTCTGCAGATAGCAGACAGCCTGACAGGCCTCAAGGAAAACCTTGTTTTTGTTTTCTGGTCAGTAGAGTCATTTTTCTTAGGGAATTTTACATTTTCCATAGGAAATTCAGGGGGAAGGTAAGACTGGGAGGAGCCAGAGAGGGATGTGAAGCAGAAACTCAGCCTTAGGAACTCAGATTTATCTGCCATTTGGGAAAGAGGAAAATAGCCAGCTCCAGAGGGATTTCTTTCCCTCTCCCAAGGGGAAAATTTCCAAGCATGATAGCAGGATATAGCAAGAAATGAGGCAGATTTAAACAAGGAGAGAGGGTTTTATGAGGTGTGCTGTGGCATTGCTGTTCTCAGGACTTTCAGGGGTGGGAAATCTTTGCATGGTCCTGCTCACACCTCGCCTGTGTTTCTGTGGTTGGGTTCACTCTGCTGTTTTCACCCAATTCCTGCAAGCCCACCAGAAAGCAGGTATCTCTGTGTTTACCTGGTGCTACTCATGCAGGTTTTGGGAGATTTGGATAAAGCCTGTGAGCTGTGAGTTGCAAAAGAAACACCCCAAGAAGGCATTAACATTAAAACTATATTTAAAAATATGCAAAATTGCAGTATGGGGTGTTTGTGGGCTGCAGCAAGGTACAAAAAGTCCTTGGTTTGTGGTAGGATCTGTGCAAGAATTGTTGGCACAAATGAGTGTTGAGTTGCAGGTTGGTCTGGCACTGGCATTGGTCTGGTTTGCACTTTGTGGTGTTTGCACTGGTGGAGAGATTGGTTGTCCTGGTTTAATAATGGTATTTCCAACTTAGTCCCCCTCCCCAGGACTCCAAAACTACATGCAGCCCCCTTCCTGCCCCTTGTGGAGGGGAGAATTGGAGGCACAAAAGGCAAAGAGCATGGGCTGAGATAAGAACAATTTACTGGAAACAGCAATGAGATAAGAAAATGATCTGTGACAGCAGCAATGCAAATAACAAAAATGTAAATAAAGAGAGCATGGAACTCAACCTGACTGCAGCCACACCACCCAAACCCCCTGGTCAGGGCCAGCACTACCCCACTGCTCCATCTGCTGTGATTTCTCCACCACAATGAATTCCCTTCTTCTCAGAAGAGAGAGACAAAGTCCCTTTGCCCCTGGCAATGACATCATGTGGTACCAAATAATATTAGGGTCTGGCCAAGCCTCCCTCCCAGCTGCTGTAAAAAATTCACTCTGTCCTGGCTGAAACCACGTGTTGGTGAAGGACTGCAGCTGTCAGTTTGGGATGGAAAAACTTGAATAATGGTTAAATTTTTGCAGAGCAAGACAGGTTTTGAGCGTGTTTCTTCTCAGCTACCCATCCTCAAGCAACAGCACTGACATCACCTTTGGTCTTGGGACAGAAGTTTTGTAGAATTCACAAATCTCACAGTTTCCCATCACCTTGTTCACCTTAGACCCACACTTCAACCTCTTCTTCCAGCTCATGTCTCCAAAACTCATCGTGTTTATTTGCCATCATCTTTTTTGTCCTTCAAGAAGCTCCAATCAACCTGGCAGGGCCCTTGGGGATGGAGCCTTCAGTGCTGTCACGGTGTCCTCTGGGCAAAATGCCCAGCCCACAGCTGGATACCCGTGGTGGGCAGTGGGTGAGCAGCTGGCTCAGGGGTTGGGTACAGAGGGTGGCAGTGACTGGGGTGACATCAGACTCACAACCTGTCACTGCATCCTCGGCCCTGTGCTCCTCAACGTCTTCATAGATGGCTTGGAAGCAGGACTGGAAGGGACACTGAGAAATTTGGCAGGTGATACAAAACTGGGAGGAGCTGTTGGCTCCCTCCAGGGCAGGGAGGCCCTGCAGAGACACCTCAGTGTCCCTCCAGGGCAGGCCATCACCATGAAGTTCCACAAGGGAAAGTGCTGGATTCTGCACCTGAATCACAGAATCACAGAATCACCAGGTGGGAACAGACCTTAAAGATCATCGAGTCCAACCCTTGCCCCAACATCTCAGATAAACTAAACTAAACCACAGCACTGAGCACCACATCCAATCTCCTCTTAAACACGTCCAGGGATGGTGATTCCACCACCTCCTTGGGCAGGCCATTCCAATATTTTATCACTCTTTCTGTAAAAGATTTTTTCCTAATATCCAACCTGTATCTTCCTTGGTGCAGCTTAAGGGATGGGGCAACCCTGGGTGTGTGGACAGGCTGGGGAGATGCTGGAGAGCAGCGCTGTGGAAAGGGGGGTCCTGGTCAATGGAAAGTTGGATCTGAGTCTTGATACAGCAACACACAAAAGGAAGAGCCAGAGACACCTGTGTCCAGGTTCAGAGGAAAGGAAGGAAGGGGCACAAGACCCGCCTTCTTTATTTTTTATATCCATTTGGAAATCACTACTCATTGGAGGAAATCAGTTCTTCCTCCCTCAACTACAGTGGTCAAAGGAAATGTCCATCAAAGTTCTGTGTCCAGGAGAAAAGAATGTGAATGATAAGGTACAGTTACAATAACATAGCTATGTTTACAGAAAAGAACCGTGTGAAACTAGTTACCAGGGAATAATAATACTCAGCTGCAAAGAGCAAGGCAACAGAGTCAGGGGGGCCCTGGAGCCAGGAGGGACATCCCTGTCCTGGGGGAATCAGGCCCAGCATTGCCAGCCAGGCCAGGGAGGGATTGTCCTGCTCTGCTCTGGGCTGGGGCACTTTTGGGCACCACAGAATGAGAAAGATGTCAGACTTAGATCAGAGAGTATCCAAAGGAGGGCAGCAAAGGGGGTGAAGAGCCTTGAAGCTGTGTGAGGAGAGGCTGAGGGCACTTGGTCTGTTCAGCTGGAGAGGAGCAGGCTGAGCTCAGAGCTCATCACACAACTTCTCCTGAGGGGGAGAGGAGGGGCAGGCACTGATCTCTTCTCTGTGGTGATCAGGATCCAAAGGAATGTCTGAAGTTGTGTCAGGAGAGGTTTAGGTTGGATATTAGAGAAAAGTTCTTCCCCCAGAGGGTGGTGGGGCACTGAACAGGCTCCTCAGGGCTGCCAGGGCTCCAGGAGCGTTTGGAGAAGGCTCCCAGGCACAGGGTGTGGCTCTTGGGGATGGGGCTGTGCAGGACCTGGAGCTGGATTTGATGATCCTTGTGGGTCCTTTCCAACTCAGATTGTTCTGTGGTTCTGTGACCTTCACAATTCCACTGTGGGATGGAGATTTGGTGTTTGCACAATGGAAATGTGGGTGCTCAGTGGTTCTGGACTCATGGAATTAGCAGGTTGTGATGGAAAATGAAGAACACAAAGCAAGGTTTGACAGCATAGGGCAAGACTTTGGACATAAATTATTGAGAGGGAGTTGCCCTCATTGAAGAACTGTTGGAAAATTCATCTGCTCCCTGTTTTTTACAAACACTCTCAAGGGAATCAGAAAATTTTCTTGGACAATTCGTGTCCAGCAAGGGGAAGTTTCTGCGTTTTTGGGGTTTCTCAGCTACACTTCACTTCAAAGCTTTTTGATTTGCCCTCTGAAAAAAATCACAACTTGCTCTTTTGGGAACTTTTCCTGGGCAGAGGGCTGGGTTGCACAAAATTCAAGTATTCTCTCAGGTTACTTTGAAGAAGCTTCTTTGATGTTTCCCTGTGCCAGTTTGTTTTGGAAGGTGCTTTAATGGTCTTCCCCTATAAAAATAACACTTTAAAATGTACGTAGGTATCTCAGCTCTCCACTTAAAAAAATGAGCAAAGTTGTTTAATGCTGCAGTTCAAGGTACATTAACCTTGTCTACTAAAGCTCTGACTGGCTCTTGCAGGTTTTATTCTCATGTTTATGTTGCAGACATATCCCTGGAGCCTTTTAGGGATGGGTATCTTTGGAGAGGAGAGAAATATTTAGCAGTAATTGTTGTTCTCATCAGAAATTCACTGTAGCAGCTCCATCCTTTCTATGGAGCTGAAGTTGGGAGGAGGATTGGGAAATTGTTTAATAAAGAAATACAAATAACAAACGTGTAAATATTAAATAAATAAATAAAAATGTTAAATACCTAGGTGAAAATATTACATAAATGAATGCTCCCTTCCCCTGTGCTCAAGGGCCCATCCAATGACATCCCAAACCAGTGTTTGGAAAGAATTTTTTGGTGTTGTCTGACAAGGCATTTCCCTCTCCTTTTTATCCCAGTGCTCATGTATTGACCAGCTGCTTTTTTAGGAGAAAAATAGAAAAGGGATTTGCTCTGGTCCAGAGTTTATTCTGCAGAAGTATCAAATGGCTGTTTGCTTTAGCACATGCTTGTAGCAGAAACAGACTCAATTTGTCCTTTTTTACTGGGCAATAACTCAAAAACTGGGTGCTAGGCAGGGTACCAAGGTCAGCATTTAGGAAATCCAGCATCCTGGCTGAGAACAAAGCATGCTCCCAGTGCAAAGAAAACCTCCTGGGATTGGTTTGAGGAAATTTGGCTACCAAATATTCCTAAAAAAATTTAAATTATTTGGTGGCACAGTGATATCTCTTGCACAAATGTTCCTGATCTGCCCAGGTGAGGTGCTACACGAGCCTGCCTGGAAGCAACCTTGAACATGGAGGAATGGCCAAGAATGGGTGGTGTCTTGAAAAACTGGATTCTGGTTTTGACCATTTAATTGAATTTGCTTTTTTTTATTTGTGAGCTCAAGGTGACAACAGGGAGCTTCTTTAACAGCTGGTGAAAACCTGGTATTCCTCTTTCAGAATATTGGTAAAGACAAGAAAAAAGGTGAAGATTGGTGGGGAGAAAGGAGATATTCAGGAGGAGAGGGTGGCTCTGAATTCTCTTTATGGCCAATGCAGAGTTGGCATCGGCCCCGAGAGCGGAGCTGTCCTGGCCGTTCCGAGCGAGATGGATCGGCCTCTGGAGGAGCCTCTCCCTCCCTCCTCTGCTGTATTTCTTCATTTTCACTTAGCTGAGTGCATATATCACACACTTCAGCCTGCACAAGCCCTCTGTGGGGATGGTGACATGGAAATCTTGCAGCCTGCTGTGGAGAGAGCGTGACCGACGCGGCGTCGTTGCCGATCCCACGGCAGCCCCTCTTCAAAAAAAATCCCCTTTGGAAAAGGCAATCTCCCCTTAATACAGAAAAATACCTGCCATGGCCAGAAAAAAACATCCTCAGCCATCTCTAATAATTTTGATGCTTCAGGTGGAGAAGAAGAAGTGGCTGAAAAGTTGATTTTCTGATTTCTCATGTTGAATCCTCCGCTATCAATTGCACGTGTTGCTGTGGGGCAGAGGCTTCTCAGTGAGCTACAAAAAGTGATCCCCATTTTCCCAGTGGTTCAGAAACAAGAACTGTGCTTTGCAGATTGAATATTAACATTTTTCTTTGAAAAACGTGATGTAGAGTCCATAAATGTGATTTTTTGATTTTTTTTTTTGCATTCAGCCCTAATTCTAACCAGCCCTAACCATTCTAATATGGTTTTATAGCTGTTTTATTAATCAAGGAGGTCAGATTCACCTGGAGGGTGGTGGGTGACTGACAATACTTTGATTTTTAAAATGTTTTAAGGCATCACTGACCACATGGCAAAAAACCCACGACTTTCCAACTTAGTCTTTAATTATTTTTACTTGAAAAAGAATGTAATATATTGCTGGTAAAAAACCCCAGCCTATAAATCTGAGAGTCTTTTAGATAGGCACAAGCTCTTCAGGAAATACATTCCCAACGTAATGGCAACATTTCAGTGATAGCTGAAATAATTTTATTTCATAAGGAAATTTAGGATACTTTGATCTCAAGTCGCTGCCAAAATGTGAAGTACTGCTGCTTGTGGAAATGAAAAGAGCCTTTATGGGTTTTATTGCTTCACCATTTCTTTCTTCTGTGCAAATGCCTCAGGAGTTGGCTGCAATTCCTGCCCTCCTTGATCTCCAGGCCCCCAGAATTCGCTCTTCACCCAAGATTTGAGCATTACCTTGAGCTGAGCTGAGAGGAGTTGGCAGGGCCTTGGTGATGCTCTGCTCCTCCAACATCTGGCTGCCCACAGCCAAGAGCTCACGCAGCCAAATTGATTGAAGAAGTGGGGGAAAGGAAGGAAAAGGAAGGGATTCATGTATTAAAAAAAAAAAAATAAAAAAAAAAAAAATAAAAAAAAAAAAAATAAAAAAAAAAAAAATAAAAAAAAAAAAAATAAAAAAAAAAAAAATACAAAAAATAAGAAAGGATGAATGCATCCAATAGCAGCTTTCAGCCCTTCCCTGTGCTGGTGCAGATAAATCCGTGGGGCTGACAGCTTTGCTCTGTTATCCTGAGATTCATGGCCAGGGGCTCCCATGTGGAACACCTGTCCAGCTTTTCCCATGGGTGCCAGGCACTTCCCTGGATATTTACAGCTCCCCAGTGCATTTGTTTCCCCCAAGATAAATACACTGCTGTTGGCAACAGCTGTCTCCCACTTTCATCCTCTCTTTTTTCCCACATTTGGCTGCGAGTCCTGCTCTCCAAACAAATCAACCACCGTGAGCCTCAATGAACGGCTTGGTTTGAGCAGCTCGGATGTTATTCAGCAATTAAATTGGGCTCTGGGCTGCCACCTTCTGGGAATAGACTCACCCAAGGAGCTCTCACCCCACGCTAAATCCCCCCGTGCTGCCTGCAGGCTCGCTCCTGGCAGGAACAATAGATGCCAAGCTGGGTATTTTTCCCAAAATAGCAGTGTCTTTTCTTTTAGCTTCCCACCCAGATGTCCAGCCCGTCACAGTGCTCAATTCTGCGTTTCCCCAGCTGCAGCTCTTTCTGCTGGGGAGGTTTTTCCCCTGGTGTTACCCCCCGAGGACACGGATATTTGTGTGCCTGCAGCTGCGAGCTCAGTTTTCACGTCGGACATCAAAGATTTTAAGCTGTGAGTTCACTCAGGAGCAGATAATTTTGCCTCCTGCTATTTTGCTGTTGGGAGGAAGAAGATGAAAAGCATCATTTTAATCCCATAAATGCAATATCCTCCTCGCTGCAAGAGGTCTGTGTCGTGCAAGAGCCCTGATCCACCTTCACAATGCACAGGGTTTGGGGAGTGATCTCTTACTGCTCAATTCATGGGTTTTCTGTATTTGTACAAAGTAGAAAAAAGAGTAACCTCATTTATTCATGCAAAATAAATACGAGTTGTTGACACTCATCCCATGCACACAGCACTTGGATTTCCATCTGGATATGGTGCATTTGTGAATTTAGTGCCTGGTGGTTCCTGTAGAGCCTGAAGCCTCGAGAAGATCAGAATATTGCACCTCTTCCCCCAAACAACCTCACAGAGAAGGCCAGAATATTGTGAATTTTTCACAAAGATTCCCAAATGTGGCTCTGTTTTGGCTGAGCTCATCAGTGCCCCCGTTCCTCTTCCTTGCACCTTCCTGCCTGTCACCGTTCCATGGTGAAAATGGTGCTGACATTGGTTTTTGGTTGTTTTCCCTCACAATATGAGGGGAATTTGCATAAATTTCTGCATTTCTTCCTGGGGTGGTGCCATGGTCCTTCTCCAGATGAGAAGCCAATGGGAAAGCCAATGCATTGATGGGATGGCAACAGGGCAAACCCTTGGAGAGACATCATCCCTTACAAAAAGGAGGATTCAAAGAAGGAATCCTTTTGGAGGACCCAGGAAGATTTGCTGGGTTGCTTTGTGAGTTGGCCCAAAACAAAGCTCAGAGCCACAGGCAGGGCAGGATGGAATTTTTTAAATGAATTTAGGCAAGATTTTGGCTTTTCTTCTAAAGCAACCACACAGCTGCAGTGAAACAGTGGGAGAGGAGGTACTTGCAGGGTCCAAAATTGCTTTTGGGTCACATCTGCAACTGGGTCTGTCCTTGGGGACTTCTCCCAGTCAAGTGCTCTGCTAGAAATGTTTCCCTTCCTGGTGCTCCTCTTTTTTTCCCCATCTCCTCTGGACCTGAAATACAAAAACAAAAAAAAAGAGAGTCTGTTTCCTCCCAGATAACCCTGCATTTTCTGAAAGCAGCAACTTCCAGAGAGGTTGAGGTGGCATGAGGACTGTCTCCTTGGTTTATAGGGTGTGGAAAATCC
Organism: Climacteris rufus; assembly: GCA_013398175.1. NCBI lineage: Eukaryota > Metazoa > Chordata > Aves > Passeriformes > Climacteridae > Climacteris > Climacteris rufus. The sequence continues at coordinate 39,026 of VZRZ01002347.1, read as the reverse complement.
AGGGTTGCTCCCTGGTTCAAATCAGACAGAATTTCCACCTTTCTGTGCATTTCTGGGCACTGTTTCAGTCACCTCAACAGGGGATCAGCTGTGCTGGTGAACTCCACACTGGATTCTCAATGTCCCTTCTGAATGGAGCTGGCAGGGCTGAGGATGTGACTCTGGTGGCCAAAGGCAGACACACATTGTTTTGGGAGGGTTTAGTGTATAAAATGGCAAATTTTGCCTTTATGATTTGTCTTTCTGCTTCCAAAAAAGAGAAAGGACTGGAAAGGGGCTGGAAATTCCCATTTAGGCACCGTGGTTGGGCATGAGGGATGGAAAGAAAATGCCCTGAGTGCACCAGGGCTCCTAAGGGAGGAAATCCAAGTCTCACTGCTGGCAGCCCTCATGTCCAAGAGCTCTCCCTTTGCCTGGCTGCTGGCAAAAACACAGGGATTTTTTT
>VZRZ01002347.1:12162-38430 GCA_013398175.1 Climacteris rufus | reverse complement strand
ATATTTAAAAATATTTTAATGTGTTTTCTACATTTTAAAACGCTTCAGTTTTTTACATAATTGCAAACGTATTTTTTCTGTATTTTAAATAAATTTTTAACGTAATTGTAGAACATTTTAAAATTTTTACATCTTTGAACATATTTGCAACATTTTTAAGCTTTACTTTTCCAACCTATTTGTAAACACATTTTGAACGCATTTAAATATATACACAGAAATAAGTATATTTACATTTAAGTATATATATTTACATTATAAGTATATATATACACATGTAAGTATATTAGACAAATAAATCAATTATATAGATAATATTTAGCAAGAGAGCTTCCTTTTGCTCCCTACTTTGAGACAGCATGTGGGGGTGCTCGTGCCAGCAATGCCACGTCTCCTTTCTGCCTTTTTATTTTGGTCCTTCCCTTTCTGTGGGGTTTTTTTGGGATCCTTTGTCACGCAGAGCTTTTCCTGCCCGCAGGTTCTCGATGTGAGTCCCACCCAGGATGCACCATGTCTCCCCGGCACCGGCGCTGACCATGATGGCCACCCAGACTGTGCCTCCTCCTCCCTACCAAGACACCCCTCAGGTGAGCTCCCTGCAGCACCCATGGGTTCCTCAAACCCCTGGGGACCCCCAGCTCTGCGTTCAGCACCCTGTTTTACAGATAACACCGAGTGGTTCACCCCGCAGCCTTCGTCTCGGAGACCGGCGGAATTAAAACGCCTCCGGTCGCAGCCCAAGATTGAAAAATTTGGGGTCAAACGATGTTTTTTTCCCCTTTTCTGTCTTATTTTGGGGTCTTTGGGTCTTCTTGGAAAGCTGGCATGGTGGCTGGAAAGATGAAATATTTGACTAAACCAGGATGGGTTTAGCTGTAGGAATGGCCTTTAATTTGTTTAAATGGAGTTTTTTTAATAACCTGTGGCGGGGGAGAAAAAAGATTTCATGTCCAATGGTGCTCTAAGGGGTCAAATAACTTCTCCAAGCATCGTTATGGAGTCAGGTTATTGCAAGAAGAGGAGTTTGTCCAAGAGAAACTCTCCTGGAGCACCCAGGTGGGCTGGACTTGGGAGTTCAGGTTGGATTTTGGAAATGGCCCTGCACCTTGTAGCCCATCCCGAGATTTTTTAGGGGCAAATTGATATCACATTTCCACTTTTCCAGCTACAATGAGCGAACAGGGGTGACCTGTATTGTGCACTCCATGTTCAGAGCAGCTTTGTTGTTGTTCATATGGAAGATTCTGAGTTTTCCCCATTTGCTGCACCTCTCCTCCGCAAAAGCAGAAAAATCTCCCCTCCCAGGAAAAAAAAACCCCAAACCCCCAAGCCTCTCTGTGAGCTAAAATAAATAAATTGACTTTTACACCCCCCTGGAAGCCACCCGTGCCTCCTTTCTGCTCGTTTCCTTTGGTGGGAAAAGGTCACTTCTCCCAAACGACTCCTCGGTGGGGATTTTATGGCTCCTCCAACTTCTGTGTCATCATTTGCTCGCTTGGCTGCTCTGCTCTGAGCGGGGCCTTTCTTTCCCAAGTTGGTTTTTTTTTTTATTTTTTTTCCCCTTTCTGCCTTGCACAGCAGGGGAGCCACGACAACGTTTTAGTCCTAATGGGCAATTTAAAGGACTTTTAAAATAGCAAAATAGCCGACATTTCACTGTAGCATCCTTTGGGGACATCCTCTCCACCTTCTCTGCCCTGTCCCTTCTCTGCCCCCTCTTTTAACACATCACATTTTGGGGACCCTCAGGAGCATTGTTGACCAAATCCTTCCTTTTTTCCCTTATCAAGGGGGTTGCTCAAGCGTTTCTCGTTCTGTTTAGGGGCTTTGGAGGAAAAGCTGCAGCCAAGAATTGATTTGCTTGACTCATCTGTGACTGCTGTGAACTTTTCACCCGAAAATTTTGGATTTCTAGGGCTTGGAAAAGCAAATTGCACCAATTTCTTCTCCCCGGAGATGGGGATAAATTAAAAAAAATTATCAGTTGTTAGAGGTACAGTGAGCTCCTCTTCATTGAGGGAAGCTCTTTGGGGAGAAAAGTGCTAAAAAAAGAGATTTGGGGAGCTTTGCTTTCCTGTTTTACAGCAGAGGCAGTGCAAGCTGTCACCCTGACTGTCAGAAACGTGCAAAAAAGAAGCAGAAATGATGGGAAAAAGCTGCTTTTTGGAAGAATAAAAATGCTTCATTAATCACCAGGATCTGTTAAAAGGCTGGAACCTGGAGCATCTTTTACACCAAGCACGGTCCTTGGGTACTCTACCTGTTGAAAATTAAAGAGTCTGCTTCAAAATCACAATGTTTCCCATGATAAATTAAAAGAAAAAGCTAAAGGAGGGTTTGCAGCCCTTTCATTGGCAAAAAGAGGTTGTTTTTTGAAAATGGGTATTTTTAGCACCCAAAGTGATGGAAGCAGCTTTGCCCTGCCAAAAAATGCTTCTTAAGGTGGTCCCAGCAGGGAGAAAAATGTGAGGAAGGGGGAATTATTTGTTTATTTGCTTGTTATAAAATCGTTTTTAAGAAAAAGGGTTATTAAAAATCGGGTGGAGATGTTAATTTTTCATAAATTTCAGCACAGAAAGTGATAAAAAGCACCTTCCCCCTGCCCCCAAGTGGTTACAATAACACAAAATAATGATGCAAAAAAGATAAATAAGTAAGTAAGTAAATAAATAACTTATTCTATAAACATATTTTGAAAAAATACTTACAAATTGGATGGGGAAGTTAATTTTTCAGCATTTTCAACACAGAAAGTGATAAAAGCAGCTTTCTTCCTCCCCTCCTCCCCCCAAAAAGTGCTTTTTAGGGGGTTATGACAGGGACAAAAATAGAAAAATTAGGAACATAGTTCTACCTTTTTAATTATAAAAATATTTTTTAAAAAGTCACAGGTTAAAAAATTGGGTGGAGATCATGATTCATCAGTAGGAGCCACAAAACCCCCCCAGTTCCTGGTATCCTCAGCAGCATTTTGGGACATTTAAAAATATTTTAATATGTTTTCTGCATTTTAAAACACTTCAGTTTTTTACTTCCAAAGGAAGGAAAAAATGCAGGAATATCGAACCTGAACCCCAGAATTGCAATCCCCAAACCCCAAAATATCACACCCAGCTCGGGCAGCGTGGAGCAAACAGCACCTCCAAAATATTTGCTTTACCAGGGAGCCTGGCAAAAACACAGGGATTTAAATTTTTTTTTAAATTTTACTATTTATTTTTACTATTTATTTTTACTATTTATTTTTACTATTTTTAAAATTTCATTGTTACTCTCTTTTTTACAGTTTTTTTTTTTTACATCTTTAAAACATTTTGTCATTTTTTGGCATGTTTTACATTTAAAACATTTTTAAGGACATTTTAAACATAATTTAAATTTTTTTTTGACATTTAAAAATATTTTAATGTGTTTTCTACATTTTTAAACACTTCAGTTTTTTACATAATTGCAAACGTATTTTTTTGCATTTTTCTGTATTTTAAATACATTTTTAACATAATTATAGAACATTTTTTAATTTTTACATCTTTGAACATATTTGTAACATCTTTAAGCTTTACTTTTCCAACCTATTTGTAAACACATTTTGAACACATTTGAAACAGACTTTAACCAATTTTTAAGTTTACATAATTATTATTGTATTTTTTTATTTTTTTGCTGCTTTTTAAACATAACTTTTTATTTTCCTTTTTTATTTACCTTTTCCCCCCTCCTGCAACAGTTTTTGTCCTTTTTCCAGGGGGAAAAAAACCAAACCAAAATCCTTTTGCATTTTTTATCAACCTATACAACTCCTGCACCCAAATATTTCCCCATTTTCCCCATTTTCCCACTGGACCTGCTGCCTTTTCCCTCCTTTCCCATCCCCACCTGCTCCCCCAAAAAGCCATTTTTGGCTCCTTTTTTGCCTTCCTCCCTATTGAGCTGCAAATCCCCCTCATCCCAGCATCCTCTCACCTCTTTTTCCACAGACTTGGAATTATTTTTACTTTTTTTTTATTATTATTTTCTTTAGTCCAAGGTGAGGTAATGGCTTCAGAGCAGCCCCCAAGGAGGTTTTTTTTGGGGGTAATGGCTCAATTAGTTGCAGACTTGGCTGGGAATATTCGACTTGGCAGGATGCAAAAAGGGCTTTGGAATCCTGGTAAATGAGTGTGATGAGGGGGGAGAAAAAAAAAAGGGGAAAGGCTGGGGAAAAAGCCATTTTTCCCCACATAAATGTAATTTTCAAGGGGAATAAAAGGGATAAAAAAGGGAGAAAAGGGAAGGAGAATGAGGAGATATTCAGAGTCGTGGCTGGAGCATCCCAAAATCTGCTGGCATTTTGGTTTTAAATGGAAAATGAGGGGGGGAAAAAAGAGAAATCCCAACTGCTGGGATCAGAACGGGAAATGAAGGCCAAATTTCCCTCATTTCCAGGGAAAAAGGGACAGAAATTGAACCTGTTGCTCGGCTGGGAGAGTTGGAAATTAAATAGCACCAAGTGAATTTGCAGGTGCTGGAGCCAAACTTTGGAGTTATGAACAATAAAGGAGATTGGAAAAAAAAAAAAAAGTGGGAAAAAAAATGACAGGAAAAGGTCAGGCAGGAGATATTAAAGGCAAACATTTTAAAAGCAAAAGGTGTCATGGTTTTGGTCCAGCTTGGGTTTGCAAAGTTTTATGTCTTTGTGTATATAACTATACATTTACATTAATTAATGACACAATAATCTATGTATATGAACGTTTGTATATATTAATAATCACAAATAAATCTAGAGGTATGTAGACAAAAAATAAGCCCATTTCTATATAAATAAATACAGAAATAAATACACGTGTATCAGACAAATCAATGAATAATGTATATTATTTATATCAAAACAGGCATGAAGAAACATTTTATAAATATAGATAATATATAATTATATACACAGAAATAAGCACATATAAGTATATTAGACAAATAAATTAATTATATATAATATTTAGCAAGAGCCAGAGCTTCCTTTTGCTCCCTACTTCGAGACAGGATTGAGCATTTACTGGTGAAAATAGGCAAATACAAATTTTTTTTACAAATTTCAACAGAAAAGCAGGCAAATCAGCCACTTTGCAATAATTTTCTGCTGAGATTTTAGTCTAAAACCACTGGTTTGGAGGTGCTGCTGATGCATTTGAACCCAAATAGTTTCAGAATCTCCCTGAAATTTGAACAGAATCTTGTGATGGTAACGCAAAGCCCACGTTGGACCTGTGTGGAGGGTCCATTCAGATTGTTTTTAATGGAGTTGATAATTTTAAGTGGAAACTGCCCCTAAATTGGTGTTATTCTGCCCCAGGGGGTGGCACTTTGGGGGTGGTGCTGGAAGGATGCTCAGGGATTTGCAGCAGCAATGGCACGGGCACATCTCACATCTAAAACACTCATATTTACCTAAAATCACTGCTGGTTTTGACATAAGGACAACATTTATTGTCAGGATGATTTATTACACAGCAGATTCCCATGATGTTGGGGCTAAAGATGGGTGATTTGGGGCATAGGCACCAAAAAAAGTTTGATTTTTTTGGCTGTCTTGCAGCTCCGAGCTGACTCATTGCTGGGCTTGGCGAGCCTGCAAGAGGCTCACCTAATTTTTGGGATAAAGTTGAAAATGACTGTGTCTAGACAGTAATACCTGCTTTGAAAAAACTCCTGGCAAAGCAGAGTGTTGCAGCTGATTTAATCTGGGAGCTGTGTGAAACATCCCTGCCTAAATTACCCCACGCCGTAAGGATGGCGGGGCTCCTTTCTGTATTTTCCCCTAGTGGAAAGTGGAAAAAGTGGGGGGAAAAAATGTGGTAAAACCTAAACCTGCTCTTTCCAAGCAAAAATAAAATGCACGTGCATGTTCTGCCTCCACCATCCTGCAGAGAGCCCTGAGCCAACTCCCGCACGCCCAAACTCCACGCGGCAAAACCCGGCAAAAAAACGCAACAAACCCTCTTTTAATTGATTTAATTTGCTTCTTTTTTTCCTCTCCCCTCTCTTTTTTATCCCTTCCCCTTCCCAGATGACAGCCACAGCCCAGCAGCCCAGCAAGGCCCAGCCCGTGCACCTGGCCACGCCGGCGGCCAACGCTCCGGTGCCGGCGGCGGGCGGCGACCCGCAGGCGCAGCTGGAGGCCGACAAGAGGGCTGTCTACAGGTGATGCCACTTAATTGCATTCATTAGTGCATTCTAATTAGCGGTTTGGTTGCTGCGGTGTGGGGTTGTTGCGTCGGTTGGGCGCTGCATGAGTTGATGCATCGCTGCGTTGGTGCGTTCGTTGTCGTCGTGCGTTATTAATCTGCTGTTCTTTAATGCATTAATTAGCACATGGGAAGGGGGGAATTAGCAATTAGCTCCTTTTTAGCAGTAATAACCATGGGTTATAATGCATGGTGATGGAGCTCCTTCATGGATTTTTTTTCGCAGCTTCTCCACCACTTCAAAATACCCTCAAAAAACCCCCCAATTAATCATTTTGGGTGGTTTGGTGGTTTGGGGCTGGGCAAGGAGTGAGGTTGCAGATTAACCTGAAATGTGCACTTTGTGCATCTGTACAGGACGTGGGCAGTGATGGGCAAGGGATGGGTGACCCCTCCAATCCCCTCTTTTTGTCACTTTGGTGATAATAATATATAATATTATGATATAGGCAGTAATGTTATTGTATAATCGCTGTAAGTAATATTCTAATTATGTAAATAGTATAATTATATAAGTAAGACATAATTATATCAGTGATATGTGGTTATTTAGGATATTAGAACATATAGCAATGGTGGAACAGAAACAATATCCTAATATAATTAGGATTAAAGTTTAAGGTTAAGGGTTAACCCCCTATCAAGGACCAGGGCTGTGGGGGCTTGTGAACCAAAAAATTGCAGCATGGAATTGAAAGAATTAAAATGTTTGTGGTCCAAATAATCAAATATTACAAGGCTGAAAGGTCTGAAAAGGCAGATAAAAGTATGGAATAAACTCACTCTTTCCCAGGAAAATGCAAATTACTCACCTCAGGTCTCTCAGTGATGGAAATCATTTTCTCAAAGCAAAATAAGCCATTTGAGGTCAGAACCACCTTCTTTTTGCCCTTCCACGAGGAGTTCTGCAGCATTCATGGGATAAAGGAAACAAAAAAACACCCCCAACTTTGGAGTTTTCACAGCCTTAATTTGAAGGTCAAAAATGTGCAAAAAACACTCAAAAAACGCTGTATGGGAGGTGTTCCCCCTAGAAGTGTGTGGGGAAATTTGTTGCCTAGTCCCACGTGTGGGCTTAATGCCCACAGGATCATTATTTTTGGGCACTAGCCAAAACAACCCCACAAATACATTTTTGTATTAAAAAAGGTCTATTACTACATATTTATATATTATATATTTATATTCCCCTATCCACTGGTTGCAATGCGTGGTGCATATGCCATTAAGTATCAAATGAACACAAGGATTTTCTCAGCCTTCCTAGGTCCATTCCCTCCACCCAAAACAATGGATTTTTGTTAATTTTCAATAATTGCACTGAGGCAGAAGGCATCAGCGTCGGTCGATCGAGCTGGAGGGAAATTGCTGGGAAAATGTGATAGGAAATATAAAAACCGATGGACAAGTCACCCCACTGGGTTTTATGCCCTAGCAGGAGGTTTATCACCCATTAAAAAAATAGAAAAAAGGGAAAAAAAACCTAAATCCTTCCCATCCCTTCTTGGTGTGGGAGCAGCTTGGCAGGGGCTGGTCCAGCAGTGTCACTTCTCAGCTGCAATTTTCTCCCAGCTAAAATGTTTTCTTGACTTTATGCAACAGCGGGGCTGGGACTTCCCAATGGATTTTGGACCAGAAAAGATGATGCTCCTGAAGGGAAATGATGCTTAAACCACCCAAGCACCACAAATTGGATTTTTCCAAGTGGGAAATGGCTGGATTTCTTTGCACTGAGTTTGGTGGGGCATTTTTTTTTTTGTGTGTGGTTTTTTTATTGGTTGTTTTTTTTCTGTTTTGTTTGGTCTTGGGTTGGGTTTTTTTTTTAGGGGAAAAAGGGGTGAAAAAAGCCAAAATTCCTGTTGTGATGTGCCCGCTGTGCCGCTGGCTTGGACCCGACTGAAGGTGGGAAATTAGGCCATTAGAGGAATTCATTCCTCTTTATTAGCCCGTGTCGAATCCTTTTTATTAGTGGCTGCAAACGACCTCTCTCCTGCAGGAAAATGTCAGGGCTGGTTCAGCCCTTTCATTTGGAGGATTCCCTGGCAAAAAAAAAACCCAAAAAACCAAAAAAACCTAAACAAAACAGGGTTTTTTTTGCAAAACCATATTCAGCAAAAGCAGATTTTTCTACCTCAAAACTCGCCTTCGTGCCATAGGGGTGGTTATCTACCTCTGTGATATCCTCAGTAGGGAAAATCCTCCTGTTTCTCCTGTGCACCCTGGATATCCATCTATTGCCCCCACTGCAAATTTCATAGCAGAAAGGGACTCCAGCTCTCAATTTTTATGCCACAACCTCCACTTGCCGTGGTGGGCCGTGCTTTCCTCTCCCTGGTGTGGCCACAGAAAGGCTGGAAACGGAGAAAACAGTGCTTTGGATTGGGTTTTTCCCACGCAAAAATGAAAACAAGTCAAACCCCACAATAATTCAGCATAAAGCTCATGGCAAACCCCCAAATTCCAGTGCTCCTTGGCACTGCACTCAGCCCTCAGTGCTTTCCCTTAACCCATCCCAGGGGGTTTTGGCCCTCTGATTTCCCCTTGTGTTATTTTATTTCCCTTTTTGTTTAATGCCATTTAATCTTATTTTATTTAGTTTGGTGTTGTTGTTGATTTTATTATTTTGCTTCGTTTAATTTTGTTTTTATTTACCGATGGATCGGATTCTGCTTAATTTCTTTTTATTTGAACTTACATTTTTGACATTTTATTTTACCTTCAACTGAAAAGTAAGCCTTTCTCCCTTCAGCCATGTGCCTCCTCCTCCTCCTTGCCAGCTCCAAAACATTCCTGAGGGTCCACAGCAGCACTGCCCCCGTTATCAATATTGAGGAGCACGGGGTGATGCCGGCAACAATCGTAATCCCCCTGTGGTCAATGCAACCCCTTGAAGGGCTACAAATTGCTCAGGGGCTGCCATCCCCTTCTCCCCTCCCCAGACCCCCATCCTTGGGGTAATTCCATGCCCGTGCTCCTAATTGATGGAGCGGGTGTGGAAATGGCAGCAGGCACCTGCTGCGGTGCCACTGCTTCATAATTCCCAATAATTCAGCGTTGCCGCCTGGAATTTGCCTTTCATATCCCCGGGCTAAGCCCCGGCGGGGCCGCTGGAATTATGAAATGATTTCCCCCCCGCGCCGTTCTCTGCTCCAGCCTCGGTGAATCTTGCATTAAAGCAGGATCAGGACAGATTAAACTATAATATGCTGTGGTATTAGCGGCTGCAAATGAAGACTTAGCCAAGGGGTTTAACCCCTTCGCCTGACTCCAACTCCACAAGGCTGTGAGGTGGAGATTCATCATCATCCTCTGGGCCATCCTTTGGAGATAAAAGGGTGGGCCCAGTGCCACTGTGCTGGGATAACTGGAGCGCTGTGGGAGGCCATTCCTGCAGGAGCATTTTGTGTTTCTGCCCTGAAAGGCTCCATGAAACATTTTTGATTTTAATTTGCACAGCTGGAGAGGCTCATTGAGGCTTGCACTAAGCCATGGTCTTCATCCCCACGTTGTCCACGTGCTTTGGTGCTGCCTGGGTATTTGCATTTTATATTGCATCAGTTTAGAGGCATCATTGGAGAGACTTGTGGGTTTCAAGAAGAACTGTAAATCTTTGTTTTCAAGAGTCATCTCATGGTAAGAAAGAAGTGGGGTTTGACCCCTCTTTGTGGACTTGACAGAGGTACAAAGAGACTTTTTGGTGTAAGAGTAGCCCACAACAAGGTTGGTCCATGGGATGCTGCAGGCAGGTAGAAGTCCCCATCCATCATCTCCAACCAACAGAGACATTTTGAGGTAAAATATTACCATTGATGAGCAGGTGCTGATGTCCATCCTTGAAATGCAAAGCCACTTGGACAGCAGATGGCTCCAAGACATCTTGGCTGTGTCCAAGACAGTCTTTTTGCCTACTTAGGAAATGCTGACTTTGGTACAATGATGGAGAACACCAAGATATGGGAACAAGTCACTGTCTGATGGAGGAGATGGTGAATTTTGCCATTTTTAAGCTTTTCTTTTGTTGCTTGAAGAGATCTAGAGGGAGCATTTCCAGCGTGGATTGGGAGTGAGGTTTGCACCACCGGGTTCTTACAGACTGGGAGGGGATGGATGGATGGATGGATGGATGGGTGATGTGGGGTAAAGATGGACATGGGACCTGAAACAGTGGGAGTTATGGGGCTCTCCTTTGTCCTCTGCAGGCACCCTCTGTTCCCTCTGCTGACGTTGCTCTTTGAGAAGTGTGAGCAGGCGACGCAGGGCTCCGAGTGCATCACCTCCGCCAGCTTCGATGTCGACATCGAGAACTTTGTCCACCAGCAGGAGCAGGAGCACAAGCCCTTCTTCAGTGATGACCCCGAGCTGGACAACCTGGTACAGGCAGCTGGGGCTTGGCAGATGATTTTTGGGGGGTGATGAAAAGGTAGGGGGTGAGGAACAATTTAAGATCTACCACCATGTCTTTGGGCTCTGTAGCGTTGGTCATCTTGGCAATGTTTTCCACAGACCTTGTCACACCTTCTCCAGGACCTTTTCAAAGACATTTTCCAGAAGATCCCTTGTAAGAACAACCCCTCTGCCCCCTTTTGTCTGGTTTTCCCACACAAACTCCATGGGGTCAACGAGGTTCCTGAAAACAGCCAAGGTTACTGGCTGGTTTGGGCCTAAAAACTTGCAGTTTCTGCAGGAATTGCTGCTCTTCAGGGCAACATGCAACAGCATGTCAGCGTTCTCATCTGTGCCATCTGGTTTGAAGTGTGATGGCCAGCTCATGCCCTAGAAGCAGGGCAAAATGGTAGCTTTTTCCATAAGGTAATGGATATCAACAATTGGAACACTTCAGACTGGTTTTGATGGAGTCTCTGTCACAGAAACGCAAATTTCCTCCTGTATCCATTGCTGCTGGAACGTGCCTCAGAACACTCTGCTTGGGATGGAGCTTTTCTCTTGTGTGGACCTCAGGAAACATCCCCAGATCCCATTATTTTGTCCAGAAGGCATCCAAATATGATCTCCATGGCAAACGTGTGGGTACACAAGTTCGTGGCACCATCCTGATGCTCCACAAGCGAATTTTCAAGGTCTTAAGAGGCAATTTTGTGCATCTCTGATGATACAAACAGCAAAACTCCTTTCCTGTGGGGTGGTGTATCCCCTGGGACATGTAGCAGAGGCACCTCCATCCCAGAAAAGAAGCAAAATCAGGCAATTCACAGGCTACTTTTTCAAATTATTACAGATATCAAGGAGGTGATTTTGAATGATGACCTGTCACAAAGGGAAGAGCTAGCAAAGCTCGTCTAAGTGCAAGAAATACTGTTTTTTTTAGAAAAAGCAAGAGATGATTTCAAGATGAAGTAAAATCCAACAACTTTGTGTCCAATTTCAGCTTGTGGAGGAGAGTTTTGTAACATCCCTAAACCAAGAGTCTGTGGAATGCCCTCCAAAAAATTTACAGGCCATGCAAAGCCCCTTTTGCACATTACTAAACCCATTTTGCAATTACTTATATCAAGAAGAGAAATCACTGGGACAAGTAATAAAAATAAAACAAACCAATGTTTTGGATTATTTCCGTTTTTGGACTGAACAAATGCTGAGGTGCACCAACAAACCCCCACTGCATTAAACTGAATTAAAATGGGTGTAATGGTCTAGCAGGAGGAGAGAAATGAAGGCAGGTGAAGCAAAAAAAAGAAAAAAATCTAAAATTTTGGGAAAGGAAAACCTGTTTCTACAGATACCAGGGTGAAACATCACCAGCAAGTAGTCAATGCAGGAAATGTACCCACACTGGCTATTTTCAGGGGTTTTTTGTGGTTTCTAAGAAAAAAAGAAAACCACAATGCACCAGTCATGTTTTTGGGGCATATTTTGGAGCAGCTCTGACTGCCAAGGTGAAATTTGGCCATGGGCAGTTGGATTGATCCCACGTATAACCTTGCAATACTTGAGACATTCGTATTCATAGATATCTGTAGCTATTGCTGTGTCTTTCTGTATATCTGTGTCTGTATCTGTGGGTTTGCCCTGGTTCTAATATGTAGCTGGATGTATATATTCTATCCAACGCCCAGAACTCCTCCAGAAAAGGAGGAGCCATCCACCTCAGTGTGGTCAAGATAGAGGAGATGGTTAATATGATGCTGGAGAAGCACGTTCCTGTTGGTGGGAGGCACTAGTTGAAGGGAATTTTGGGTGAAAAAGCCTTGCAGTGCTCAAAACTCAGCATTTCAACCTGTTCTTGAGCTGACACTTATTCCCTATTTACACTGTGCTTTTTTTGTTGTTGCTATTCTTTTTGTTTTGTTTTGTTTTGTTTTGAACGCCACCGGTTCGCCAGAAACCGGCGATGGCAAAGCGGGGATGAAAAGGCCAGCGGCATTAGCTATCATTAGAATAAGAGTCATGTATTCCTCACTGCCAAGATGCACATAATTAGAAATTAGAAAAAGGTCAGATCTCACCATTATCAACTCAATCAGCTGCCGAGTGCCACACAGTCAATTAATTCAGCATCTGTATTTTTTACAACCCCGCGCACGTACGCCATCGGACTGTAACTCTTTATCCGGACAGATATACGACGCAGCAGAGCAGGGACATAAAATGAGACCCTAAGCAAATGAGCTGAGATAATTGAGAGATTTATTTTTTATACATATATGTGTCAGGTCTTCTTGCCTTTGCCCTTGAATATTGACTTTCATGGCCGTTGAGCCCTGGGAGGATGCGGAGAGCTTGGGCACGACACCTCCACCTTGTGCTTTGCCTGCGTCAACTGTGGAGGAGGGAAAAAACCCCCAGAAAAAAATAGAAAAGAAAAAAAAAAGCATGAAATAAAAGATCTTTCCAGCCACAAGCCATCATCCCTGTTGCTCACCAACCAAAAATTCACTTTCTCCGTCGTGGAGCTGCCTCTGGAGCTTGGCCCTGGATTTTTCAGGATGTTTCCCAACCGTGGCAACTTGCAGTTTGTAAAGATGACCACTAAAATTTGCAAGTTAAAAACACCCTTTGAAATGCAAAGACGCTTTGTTACATAAAACCAGATTTATTGCCCCGGAGTGAATAGCTGAAATTTTATATATTATGCAAGATTTCAAACAGCGGCTGTAAAACTTAAGGTTTCAGCTCGGTGAGAGGAATGTTTTATGTGTAAATTTTTTAAGGTTTATGGGGTACGTTTTAATGAGGCCCAGGCTTTGCACCGGCAACAGCTCACGGCTGAGTTGCAGCCCCATAATCTTGTTAGAAGAAGTGGCCTCCAGGGAATAACCAAACACTTCTCAACAGCCAGAGGTTTGGCTTGTACTTTTGTTTTTGGGCATGGGGAGCAATTCCCATGAAGGCAACGGTGAATTTGGTGGATTTTTGCCTCTTGGGATTTCAGTGTTAGGATTGGTGGGCAAGGAAAAGAAATGCAGCGTGGGATGGGTTTTGGGCAAGAATGTTGCTTTTTTTGGTGCGTTGAGAAAGGAAATTGATTTATTTCTGTTAGAGGGATCGGTTCCACGTGAGATTTTCAGTGAGAATTGGGGGTTTTTTTGTTCTTTCTGAGAAAAAAAAAAAGATTTTAACTCTGCCACTGTGTGCCCTTACATAGATGGTGAAGGCAATCCAGGTGCTCCGCATCCACCTCCTGGAGCTGGAGAAGGTCAATGAGTTGTGCAAGGACTTTTGCAACCGCTACATCACCTGCCTCAAAACCAAGATGCACAGTGACAACCTACTCAGGAACGACCTGGGGGGGCCCTACTCCCCCAACCCCTCCTCCATCAGCCTCCACCCCCAGGTAATGCCTTCAAATTCCTCTCTGACCACCACTTGTTGCACGTTGGCCAATGCTCTACAAGAGCCTTCTGAAAAGTCATCAAAGTCCTTCCCCAGTAATTAAAAAAATCCTGTATCTTGCTGGTATAGTGCAATAAATAATGTTGTGGTGACTTTTCTTTCTTTACTTTTAGTTTTTATGTCCTTTTCCTCATGAGTCTGGCAGAGCTGCAACCCCAGTGTTTGTGGCTCTGCAAAAGAGAGAGGGAAGGAATCCCAAACTCCGATGTTGCAGCAATGAAATGTGAGGGGATGGGAGCCATGCAAATGTATGGGAATATCAACAAAAAAATTGCATTTTTTCATGAAAAACTACTATTTATTGGCAGGAAGGACAGAAACATCGTGATTTCCTTCACTGCTTCTCTCAACCTTTTTGTTTCAAGGCAGCTGAACAAATTTTTGTGTCTCAGATAACCCTTTCTGTCTTCACTGCTCCCTTTTGTGTCTCAGCACATCTTGCAGCTCTCCCCCAGCATGATCAACATTCCCTTGACTTCTTTTTTGCATAGTTTGAGTTTTAGCTGGGAGAAGAAGACATTTGGTGCCTCAAGCACAGTGCAAGAGTACAAGGAAATGCCTGAGAACTGCAGAAATATCAGCTGAAGTAGCCAAACCAAGTTGAACCTTGGTGGTTTTTGGGGCAAAATAAAGGACTGTAACTCCATATGCAGAAAAGAAGTTGCCCATGGGTTGGGGTTTTCATGTGCATCTGCAGTGCAGGGAATAAATCCCAAAAAACTTGATGCTATGTTGTGTCCCTCTGGGGGATTTCTCTCCCTCAGACACTTGTTTTTTTGGGGGTAGAAAAATGGAATTTAGGGTTGCACAATCCCACCAGAAACAGCTCCAGCCAACCCAAAATCACCCAGGTAGTTCCTGGTGTTCTCCCTAAAAAGGAGGCAGGTGGTGGGGCCTTCTTAGGGCTTTTGGGACATTTTTAAGGTGGTGGAAGGGAAAAAAAATGTCATTTTTAGCAGCTCAGCTCCAGGTGCTGCAGAGTTTTTGAAGCTCCCAACGTGATGAGAGAAAAGCCCCCCAGAAAAGTTCTGTTTCTTATTTGGGTTCCCTGAAAGCACCAAACCACTCAATCATTGATCTAAAAAACCCCATCCTCACTCAATATTCTAATAATCTCTAGAAATAGACTTATTATCCCTTCGCTGCTTTATGGTAGCATTCCTTATGATCAAAATTAGCAAGACACTTGCATAAAAGAGAACAATAATTGCTCAACGAGCATCTCGTTTGTAATTTATTAGTTTCTATTATTGTGCATTGCCATGGCAACAGCTCACATCCCGGGTGATGAGAGAGATGTTAGATATGAGCCGACAAAGCTCCCGGTCCCAGCAAATGGAGATGCACGTTTTTTATCAGTAATTTTCGTGAAAATAATAAGTGAGGGAGTTAATGAGATGGAAAGCCGTCCTGTGGCTATTGTGAATTTTTTTTTCCCCCTCCTTTCCTTTCCTTTTTTTTTTTTTTTTTTTTTTTTAAAGTGTTGATCTAATTAGAATGCATCGGTCAGGAAAAGTAATGAGGATTTAGTGCCTCACAAAGAGGTGGGGATCATATCAGAAAATTAACACAAGTCTTTGGAAAATAATCAGGCCCATGGAGAGGTACCAAGCGTTTCTGATTCCTGCAAACCCCGAGCTGCTGACATTTTCCTTCTGGGCAAGGCTTGAAAGTTGAGGAATTCGAGTGAGGATTTGGAGGCAGTTGCTCAATAAATGGGAACACACCCAGGAAAGAGCCAACTGGAGGGGAAATCTTCACTCAGCAGCTCAGGGATTTGCAGCAGGCAGAGCTGAAATATTCATGGGGATGGTGAAAGAGCCACCACCTCATCTGGTCCTGGGATAAGGATGACACACTGGTGACAGGGCAATGGCAAATATTTTCTGTGTCCAATGAGGCAATGTCAAGTGTCTGAGTACTTTGACTCTTTTAGGATACTTGAGTTTGTGTGGGTAAAGCTTAAAAAAATAGGAGGAAAATGCTCTGTATCCATCAGTTGAGTTTTAGAGGCTAAGGATGCTCCAGAGAGCTGAAAAATCAGGGGATCAGTGTTTAAAAAATGGCAAGTGGGATGATTTCTCTAATTGTCAGCCTATTGGGGCAGGTGCAGGAGCAAATGGGCCATTAATTTAGGATTTAAAAAAATCTAAACAAAATGTAATTAGTATCAGTGAAGGAGGTTTCTCAGCAAATAGGTTTTCTTAGGGTTTGGAAGGAGTGTCAGTCATTTTGACCAAGTTTGTCATGAAAGTGAAACGTTTAAGTTTTTGGCAAAGTCATTACCACAGGACATGTTTAAAAAATTATGGATACTCAATAACAAGGATGTCAACCAAAACTAGGGAAAACAGTGTCTGGAGTTGTCAAAATGTCAGCACTGTTGGCTTTCCCTGGTGTATCCAAAAAGGATGGGCCTTTGCCTGGTGTTATTTCTGCTTTCTAAGATGGAAAATGCAAGAATTTTTGGAAATGCAGAATGCCTGGAGATGATGGGACAAGGAGTTCTGACTGTTGCTGAAATCTTCTCACATCTCCAGGTCTTGATGTTGGCCAAGTTTGGGTGACACATTAAGGCTTTTCCCATGTGATGAGTCTTCCCTGAACCTTCATTACCTCACAAACATTTTTCTACCCTGTTTTCTCCATTGCTTTCTCATTTTGTGCTTTGCTTTGTTTTGTGATTGAGCTGTAGCACAGGTTGGCCAGGGTGTCCTCTTTGTCCTGCAAGTCCTCCAAGAGATTCCCCTTCTTGTGTTTTTGCTGGTTGCTTTTCACTTGGCTTCATTCCTCTGAGTCCTCATTGGGCCCTTTTTAACCCCCTCCACTCATTTAATGAAATTTTTTAAAATTTTTTCAGACCAGGATGGGAGAGGGGAGCCCCTTCTTTCATGGTGGAGGGTGGAAACCAATTTTAGGCAATGCTTGAGTTCAACTTTCCTTCAGCATCAGAGGGGTCCTCACTGCTCTCCACTTGCAAGGAAAGAACAGCCTCAAAGCCAATCCCATTTGGAACCACAGCTCTGCCAGGGACATTGAAATTGAATCAAATTTTGCGTTTTTCAGCTCTCATTTCAGATTGGCAGTGTTCAGATGGGCATATTTGGGACAGCATTTCTTCTTCTCTAATTGCTTGTCCATGGAATCGTGGATGGTTTGGGTTGGAAGCCCATCTGGTTCCAACCCCCTGCCAAGGGCAGGGCCACCTTCCACTGCTCCAGGTTGCTGGTGGCTGGAGGCTGACACTGGGTTGGTGTAACTCAATGTACAGCTTCTCTGTACAGATCTTAATTTATCCAAGTCTGCCTTGTGAACAAGCCTGGATTTCTCTGTTATTTAAAGCCAACTTTTGTCTCATCTCCAACCACCCCTCCATTCATGAAGGAGCCTATGAATCGTCCTACGTGAGTCTGGCTTGGGCCAGCTCTTTCTTGGCAAATCCATGGGTTTCTTTTTTTTCTCCAACTAATCCCAACTTCCCCCAGCACAAGTGATTTTCAGAGTTAGGATGAGACAGATATTTTCACACGTTGTGTGCCACCCAAAAATAAATGTCTGTGTCATAAAGCACAAGGGGAAGGACAGCAGTTCAAATAGCACTGACTTTTATCACTTACATTTGGGCACTTGGATGTTTGCCTTATTGTAAGAAAGTTTTTTTTGTGCAATATCCCAGGTATTTTCCTTTATTGAAGTGACTTTTAATCCAAAGAAATCCTGTTCTGCTGGTCAGTGCTGAGATGTGGGTCTGCAGAGACACCTAGTGATGCATTTTTTTCACACTCAGATTTCAAAATTGCCAAAAACATTGCAACTTGAGGGTGGTGCAGCATCAGCACAGTGGCTGCCCCATCCCTGGAAGTGTCCAAGGCCAGGCTGGACAGGGCTTGGAGCAACCTGGGATATTAGAAGGTGTCCCTGCCCCTGGCAGGGGGTGGAACAAGATGAACTTTAAGGTCCCCTCCAACCCAAACCATTCTAGGATTCTATAAATTTCTTTGAGTCTCAAAATATACAATATAAAATATTTTCCACTGCAGCAAAACTGCCAAGCGTAATAGAATTTGGCTGACATTTGCAGTCTGAGGCAATTAGCTGCAAAATATATTTATTAAATCTTCTTGGAGATATCTCTCTATATATATTTGAAGGCAGAGCCTCCACTTCCATGGGGTCACTTTGGTTTCACAGTTCTGTTGCAGAAAGACCATTAATTACTTTAACATCCCTTTAATAATTACCAATATTCTGCCTTTTTGGGCACCAGTGAGATGGTGTTTTGGGAGAGTTTTCCTCTACACCACAAAAAAAGCAATTTTTTCATCACAAAATACTGTTGGAAATGGCTTTGACCACTCTATCTGGAAACATCAGCTTCTTGTTCCCATTTTTTGATATTCCAAATTGCTTCTTCCCAATGCACTTCCAAAATTGATGTTCTGGATGCCCATTTTTAAGGGAGAATCATGGAAAATCTAGGCAGGAGAGGAAAGCTGGAGCTCTTCAGGCTGCTGCAAACCTCCAGGCCATACCTGGCTGCTTTTTTGGCATTCTCCTGGACCACTCTTGCTTTTTATGAATAATGAATATTTTTAATTAATATTTTTCTGAATTTATTAAAATTTCCACCATGTTTGTTAGCTGGATGCTTGGCAAGAGCCAAATCCAAGAGCATGCAAAAGAAACTGCTTTTTCCTCCCTGTATGCTGAGAAATCCTCATTTCTCAAACTGAAAACCACATTCCCCAGAAGGCTGGAGGTGGGGAAGGGATACTAAAATAAAAAGTACAAGTATTTTACAGTCCTATTTGCATTTTTAAAATTAATTCCGCTGTGATATGAAAAGGGATGGCTGGGAAGCAAATTAAATTTGCAGCAATTGCAGCAAAATTTCCAGATAAGAAAAATAACAGAAGTACCATGGCAAAGGTGTTGGGTCCAACATTTTGGATTTGGCATCACTAATCCAGGGAAATTCTCTTTTCTGAACCCAAATAATGGGATTCTCAAAGCAATGCATCAAAATGTAGGAAAAATGAAGAAAAAGGTGAAAAAAATCCCCTTTATTGACATTATGTTCAACACTTGAGAACCAGCTGGACACCAGGGAAGTGGTGCAGAATGGGAAAGTCAGTAGAAAAGGGAAAAAAAATAAGGGAGAAAAAATATTTATAAATAATAAATTTATTTCCATTCCAGCTGGGTGAATTAGAGAGACACAGTTATCTTGAGCTTATTTTTAAATGATCATTTTACCAATATTATCAATATTATTTGCAAGATCTTGCCCATCTGGAAAGTTGGAGTACATTGCCCGTATTCCCCTGTAGCCTCAATTGTGGCAGTTTTATCCCAAAATGTCACATTAACTACTCAAATAATAATTTAAATATTAAAATAAGTAATCAAATAACCATCCAGTTTGGGGTCTTTTGGTGGTTGCTCTAGAGATGGGGCTTATGGTAAAATTACAGCTTTTGGCTAAAGAAAGTACCCATTTTTTGCCAGAAATTAGCTGAAAGCTGGGAGGAATGATATCAATGGGGTTATATTATTATAATATTATTCTTATTATATAATAATATTCATTTACTGTAAGAATATATAAGAAGATATAATATATAGCAATATATTATATATTAATAAATTTATAATAATATATAAAATTTATAATTTTGTTTTAATAAAATATTATATAATATTTTCATTATTTTATAATTTTTATTATTATTGTTGTTGGTTTATTATTATTATTATTATTATTATTATTATTATTATTATTATTATTACTTCATTCTTTTATTTTGGCAAAGGGAAACCATGGCGCTCACCCTGACTTTTAGCAAAGGCTGCATCACCAGTGCCAGTCAAAACACTGGAAAAACAGAAATACCTAGAAAGAAAACGATTAAAGAAATTCATTCTGCTCCCTCATGACGTTTTTTTTTTCCCCTTTCAATTTTTCTTATGGAAAGGAGTGGCTGCACAAAGGCAGTGAGTTGGGGAGATGAATCCTTATTTCCCCATCTTTCTTTGCCATCGCAACAAACCCCAAAAATCCCTTTTTTCTGCCGTTTTCCTCTGTCGAACCACCCAAAAAAACGGGCGGATTAGGGTGGTAAATAAATATTATATAATAAATATTAGGGAAATAAAAGGCTGGTGCTGGCAGGTGCTGCAACTGCTGGGTTTGCTGTTTCCTTCGTGCAGGAGATGCTGCAGAGCTCCCCGGCGCCGCTGCCCCCGGCCAACCCCGCTGGCGGCATCGTGGTGCCCGCGGCCGCGCTGCCCCCGGGCACCCTGCCCATGGGCACGGGCAGCGCCTCTCCCGCTGTGCCAGGTAGGAATTCAGGCAGCTCAGTCTGTCTGCAGGAAATCTGCCGGTGGCACTGAGCTGGGAGCGTTTGTTGAGCTGTTGGAAGGCAGGAGGGCTCTGCGGAGGGGCCTGGGCAGGCTGGATGGATGGGCAGAGTCCAGTAAGATGAAGTTCAATAAGTCCAAATGCCCAGTCCTGCATTTTGGCCACAAAAACCCCCTGCAGCGCTGTAAGCTGGGGACAGAGTGGCTGGGCAGTGCCCAGGCAGAAGGGACCTGGGGTTATTGGTCGACAATCGACTCAACATGAGCCAAGTGTTCCTTGGTGGCCAAAAAGGCCCATGGCACCTGGCCTGGATCAGGAATGGTGTGGCCAGCAGGACAGGGAGGTCATTCTTCCCTTGTACTCGGCACTGGTGAGGCCACACCTTGAGTGCTGTGCCCAGTTCTGGGCCCCTCAGTTCAGGAAGGACCTTGAGACACTTGAGCACATCCAGAGGAGGCAACAAGGCTGGTGAAGGGCTTGGAACACAAAGCCCTGTGAGGAACCACTGAGGGAGCTGGGGTTGTTCAGCCTGAAGAAAAGGAGACTCAGAGGTGACCTTATCACTCTACAACTCCCTGCAGGGTGGCTGTAGTCAGGTGGGGGTTGGTCTCTTTTTCCAGGCAACAACTAACAGAGCAAGAGGACACAGTCTTAAGCTGCACCAAGGTAAATATAGGTTGGATATTAGGAAAAAATTTTTTACAGAAAGAGTGATAAAATATTGGACTGGCCTGCCTGGGGAGGTGGTGGAATGACCATCCCTGGATGTGTTTAGGAAGAGATTGGATGTGGTGCTCAGTGCTGTGGTTTAGTTTAGTTTATATGAGACTTGGGGCAAGGGTTGGACTTGGTGATCCTGAAGGTCTCTTCCAAGCTGGAGATTCTGTGATTCTGTGATTCTGTGGGGAGCCTGGGGAGGGCTGGGGGGCAGCTGGGGGCTCTGCCAGCCCCACATGGCTCTTTGTTTGCAGGGGGAGCCTTGTACCAGCCCGTGACCATGGTGACCTCGCAGGGCCAGGTGCTGGCCCAGGCCATCGCCCCTGGTGCCCTGCAGCTCCCCAGTGCCCAGGTAAGGCCTCCCCACCTCCCATTTGTTTCACCCAACACTTTGCACTGCAGCAGGCAGGGTCCCCCAGCTCCTCCATAAATCCAGCCCTTGGAGTATCCTGAATTTTTAATTGGCAAGGAGCATTGATTAAATCCGTCTGCCAGGTGCCTTTGGGGTGCCTAACAAATTATAGCAATGGCCTAAGAAGTTGTAGCAATGCTTATTATTATAAACTATAACAATATACAATAATAATGTACATAATACTACTTTGTGCAGCATGTAATAACAATATATAACAATATCTGATGTATTATAATGTCTGATAGAACATATTCCATGCTATTCAATATGCTTTATTATATACTTTGTACTGTACATATCATATATTCTATATTAATTGTTGAAGGGATGGGATGGGATGGGATGGGATGGGATGGGATGGGATGGGATGGGATGGGATGGCATAGCCACTATTGCTGCTACATTATAGATCTGGCACAGCAATCACAGCACTTTTGGGAAAGGTTCATTTTTTGGTCTTCCTTTCTGGATTTGGGGATATTTTCCAGCATTTGCTGTGGTTTAATTCCCCGAGAGGGTTTTTTTTTTGACATTGCAATGAGTTACACAATGATCCCTGCATTCTTGCAGTAAGACAATGATTTGTAGCAGAACTGGATTTATTAACGACTTGTCCATGAGCTCTTCCTAACGCCCATTCCCCAGGAATTTGGGAAAAAAAACCCCATCAATTTCTGCTATGCTGCTTTCTGGGGGCAGAACAGCAAAAATTCACCCCCCATTATTTCTGAAATGCCCCATTTTAATTGCAGAAGCCTCTTATAAAACAATCAATA
Organism: Climacteris rufus; assembly: GCA_013398175.1. Lineage (NCBI taxonomy): Eukaryota > Metazoa > Chordata > Aves > Passeriformes > Climacteridae > Climacteris > Climacteris rufus. The sequence continues at coordinate 16,089 of VZRZ01002347.1, read as the reverse complement.
AACAGCATTTTGGAAAGGGGTGGCACCTCCCTGGCAGGTTTTGTTGCCTGTGCAATGCTTACAAAAATTTCTTTCTCTAATATCTCTGCATCACAGGTTTAAATCATGCAGAAAAACCCTCTGTGGTGGGAAAAACATGTGCACAGGGAATATTGGGGCAGGGAGAGAGCCTGGACAAGCACCTTCAGATGCTCTTCCTGTGCCACTGGCATAATTTATTCAGCTGGAGCCCAGGGGAATCACAGGGACCTGCTGGCCTGATGTTTAATTCATCCAGGAGAAGTGTTTTGATGAAGACTTGAGGAAAAAAAAAATCCCTTTTTAACTCAAGCTTAGATTTCAGTTTGGTTCCTGCATCCTCATTAAAACTTCTCTTGCAGCAAGATGCTTGTTTTTCATTTCTGGGGAGGGGGAAAAGTGAATTTTGGCTCAATGGGCATCTTCATTCCTGTGGTGGGAATCAGCTGGGTGAGGAATGTGGGTTTGCCAGGGCTTAGTGAGTGGCAGGGGTTTAACTTTCAGTTGAGAAAATGATCTTTTTATGAGGTTTGGGGTTTTTTTTTACTTTCTTTTTTAAAGTAAAAGTGTTTTCCTCCTAAACCACACATTGAAATGGGTCATGGTGTCATCACTGCAGTCCCCAGCAGTGCCATTACCCCTTGCAAAGCACTGACAAAAAAAATTGAGGTAAAAGATACAGATCCTGGGAGAAAATGTGCATTTATGCAGATTTGAGGGAGCAGGAAATGGGTTTTGGATGCTACAAGTGCCAGCTTTTTCTGCGCTCATCCCACCCCCATTTTGGGTTGGTTTGGCTCATTTTTTGGGGTTGTCCATTGCCATTTTCAACCAGTTCTCTCCCCCATTCCTTTCCCCTGGCAGGTGAACCTGGATCTCACCTCCCTCCTCGATGGTGAGGACAAGAAGTCCAAGAACAAACGGGGCGTGCTGCCCAAACACGCCACCAACATCATGCGCTCATGGCTCTTCCAGCATCTCATGGTGAGCACCACGGCCACCAAAACACCCTGCCAGACAGAAAAACCAAGGACAGAAAGTCCACAAATTCTCAAATCCAGCTGGTGGTTTGGCTGAGTTTGTTTTTGGAGCTGGTTTGTGTTTTGGGAGTATTTTGGGTGCTCCTGGTTTCACTGCAGGTGGGGAAATGATTCTCTTAAGGCAAGGAGAAGCAAACAAATCTACAAGGGGACTGCCATGAAGATGGGTAACAGAGCATTTTTTTGGGGTTAACAGCTCCAAAATACCCTTTTCTAGCAAGCTGGGATGTGGTGCCTCACAGGTAGGGTGGTGGCACATCAGCAGTCAAAATGCAGAATTGCAAAATCACCCTGGTTTTGGGGAGTAGACAGAAGGAGCTTAGATGCAAACTGGATATTTTCATGCATGGAGAATTCTCTCCCATCAGCAGGGCTGGGAGAAAGGCAAAAAGCCAAAAATTCCCCATTTTTTGCTGCATAATTCAGCCAGGAAATCACTTGGAAGCTGGTTGCAAAGACTTGCTCTCCAGGAAGATGGAGTGGTGGGAGATCCCCAAGGCATCAGTAACGCTCAGATAACAGCTCCAAGGAGCAACCTGTGGAAAAATCTCAGCCAGGACATGAAGCAGCAGCAGGTTGAGGACTTCCCAGCTTTTTTTTTTTAATGGGAAACTCCAAATTTATTGCATTGGGTGTTGCTGTGATCCCTTAGCTGTGTCATGCATCTCTTTCTGGAGGGCAGAACTGCAGATTTGCAGGCACAAAAAGGACTTGGAAGACCAGAAACTGCAAAGGAATTTTCTGCCAGGTGCCAGGAGAACTCCATAGTTTAAGGTTTCCAGGGTGGAATTGAAAAATTAAAAGGAATTCTTTTATTGAGTGGTTGGACCTTTCCTCTCAGCCTGGTCAGAAGGGCTTCCCCATGAGGGTTCTCCATCTGGTGTCATAGGTGATGTGGTTTTTAACCAAAAATGCTCATAGAAGTTTGGAGCACCAGCAGGAAGAAAGAATGCTGGAAATAACAATATAGCAAAAATGGGGTATTTCTGCCAAAAAAAGTGCCATTTTTAACCACTGAGGTGTCAGCTTTGGGTGGTTTTGTCAAGGAAATCTCACTGTTTTGGGGGCTAACAGCTGAAAAACAGTCATGGTAATTGGCTTGAGGCTCCAAAAAATGACATGTGGGGCTGGTTTGATAATACTTTCATTTCTGGGGTTGGAAAAGAGGATTTTAGCACAGCTGGAAGGAGGTTGCTGAAGCTCTGAGTGCTGGTGGCTCCCAGTGCAGATGTTCCAGGGTGTTTTATTGATGCCTCTGACAATAAGCACAGTGGATTTTGAAGCCCAAATGCCATGTTTACCTACAACCATCACTGGAAAATCGCTAGAATTAAAAAAAAAAGCAAAACTATTTTCCTTCAAGGAAAAGCATTTGATGGCAAGCCTTGGAAAAGCCCTAAGGACACCTGGGGAAATCCTGATGCTGTTGGATGCCACCCTTCAATCTTGCATTCTGCAAATGCAAGGAGCCACCAAATTTAGGATGGGAAAAATTAAAAAAAATGGCAGGTTTAAATGGATTTTTACACCAAATTTAGGATGGAAAAATGAAAAAAAATGGCAGGTTTAAATGGATTTTTACACCAAATTTAGGATGGAAAAAGGAAAAAAAATGGCAGGTTTAAATGGATTTTTACTCAGGGATGACATCTTGCATGCAGGGATGTCATTTTGCTGCCCTGTCTCTCTTTTTTTCCAGCACCCCTACCCCACAGAGGATGAGAAGAGGCAAATTGCTGCCCAAACCAACCTGACCCTCTTGCAAGTCAACAACTAGTGAGCACATTGATGGACCACNGAAAAATTAAAAAAAATGGCAGGTTTAAATGGATTTTTACACCAAATTTAGGATGGAAAAATGAAAAAAAATGGCAGGTTTAAATGGATTTTTACACCAAATTTAGGATGGAAAAAGGAAAAAAAATGGCAGGTTTAAATGGATTTTTACTCAGGGATGACATCTTGCATGCAGGGATGTCATTTTGCTGCCGTCTCTCTCTTTTTCCAGCACCCCTACCCCACAGAGGATGAGAAGAGGCAAATTGCTGCCCAAACCAACCTGACCCTCTTGCAAGTCAACAACTGGTGAGCACATTGATGGCCCACACACTCATCTTGCCTGCTTTGGGACAATTTCAGGCTATTTTGGTGCTTTTTGAGGGGGGTGACTTGGTGGTTAGGGCTGATTGTTGGGGTGTCCTGCATGGGACCAGGAGCTGGACTCAGTGATCCTGATGAGCCCTTCCAACCCAGCAGATTCTGTGATTCTGTGGTTCTGTGGTTCCTGGGAGATGAGCTGGGCTGTGGTTCATGGTTTGCAAGGCCTCAGTGCCCTCTCCTGGCACATCCAACGTGTAGCATTCTCCCATTTAGATGGAAGAGTTAAAGCAGCGCTCTGATGTGCCACAGGCAAACCAAACAGAGTGAAAACCCCCAGATTTTCCAAGCCTGAAGCAAGGTTTTCTGTTGCAGCTCATTGATTTGCAGAGTGACTCAGAGTTGCTGTAACCTCTGCTGTTTGTCCCAATGACTCAGGGGGGTTTCCTCTCCACGGCAGGTTCATCAACGCCCGGCGGCGCATCCTGCAGCCCATGCTGGACGCCAGCAACCCCGACCCAGCCCCCAAAGCCAAGAAAATCAAATCTCAGCACCGACCCACGCAGAGGTTCTGGCCCAACTCCATCGCCGCCGGCGTCCTGCAGCAGCAGGGGGGCAACTCGGGGACAAATGCTGATGGTAAGGCCAGAGCCCAGGGGCCTGGCATGGAATTATGGCCTTAACTGGTCATTTCCCCCTTTTCCCTGGTCATTTCCCCCTTTTTCCCTGGTCATTTCCCCCTTTTTCCCTGGTCATTTCCCCCTTTTTCCCT
>VZRZ01002346.1:241685-255162 GCA_013398175.1 Climacteris rufus | reverse complement strand
GTTTGGGAGGGCCTTAAACACAGAAAAGGCTGGGGAACTTCCCCGCAGGGTGGCACTATCACCCTGATCCACTGGGACACCCCCTGGAGGTGCCATAGTAGCCACCTGATCCTCCACAGACTCTCCTGTCTGGTCTGGAACCCCCACTTTCTCCAAAAGACTCCAATTCCCTGACTCCAAAGCCCCCCATTTCACTGTTTCCCAGAAATGTCTGGGGTTCCTGGGCTGTACAGTCATGCTACAATCAATAAAGGTCCATAGGCATGACTGTGGCAGATGCTTCCTCCGCCGCTCAGTGACCGCAGCTCTCCGCCCTGGAGCCAGCATGCTGTCTGTGTCACTATCTGAGTCGTCAGAGTGAAGCCTATTCACCGAGCCCAGCACTAATGCTGGGGGTGGGGCTGGCACGTTCACCGAGCCCATGCATGGCATGCCAACAGAGCTTGGAGTGGAGTAGAGGGAGGGTGGCGAAGCTGGAGGAGCACTATGCGAACGCTGTGAGCGCATCGGAATGCTGGCAGCCTCAGCCACTTTTAGTGCCGTGTCCATCACAGGAGCCACCGCCGAGTGCAGGGCGGGCGCTACCACTGCCACTGCTGGGCGCAGAGCCTCTGCTGCCTCTGTTCCCAGGTGCAGGGTGTCCACTGACACCGCCGCTGGGTGCGGCGCTTCCGCATTCCTCGGGGAATCCCCTTGTGCTTCCGCTAATACTGGGGAATTCCCTAGCACTTCCGCTGTAGCAGGAAGAGGCGCTGCCCCTGCCTCTTTCCCTGCCGCCAGAGACGGCTGCTCAGAGCCACGACACTGTGAAGCAGTGGCTTGCACAAGCACCTCCAGCTGCTGCCAGATACTGGTCAGCAGCCGGAATATATCTGTGAGGGAACAGTCTGCCGGGCCAGACGGCAGGGCTGGCATGTGCGGCACGGGCACATGCACAGTAGGCAGCTGGTTGGGAGCGCGTGGCGCACTGGAGCTGACGGGAGCCAGCGCCCCCAGTGCATGCACAGCCGGGATTGGAGCTGTGGGCAGGCGCAGCGTGCATGGTGGCGCTGGGGCTGGTGCCGTGCCAGCAGCTGTGGCAGGGCTGAGCTGGCCCCCCTCTCACTTCAGTATTTCAGTTAGCTGATCTCTGGGGGATGGATACATAGGAGGGACGTAATCACTGGCTGGATGGATCCGTTTGAGACAGCCTGCACAGCCGGAGACTGAGCCTGCGCAGATCGATCCTCCCCAGCGGAGGGATCCAGGGAGGACGAAATGTCCTCCAGCCCTGAGTCTGCAGTCAAGTGTGTTAAAGCATCAAAAACACATCTCCAAGTGTGGCAGAGGCTAACAGCGTCAGAGTCTCCATACATAATTTCATGACAAATAACCTCGCCGAATTCTGCCTATAATGCGGCGTCCGTGGGGGGGAACCGGACTGCAGTGAGCCTATGCACGAAAGCCCATTCTAATAGTGCACGGAGGGAACTCTCGGATGCCTCAACCTCCGCTTTTTCCAAGGCAGCCTTCCACACAGACAGTGCCGGATCGCTGCTCCCCATTTCTCTCCAAAAAAACAAACAAACCGCCCCCCCCCCGAAATGGGCGGGGAGCGCAGTGGGAGAGAGAGGGCGGGAAAACCTGTACCTCCGAGCCTGCCGGTCCGAACATGGTGTCACCAGATGTAGCGGCGAGGTACAATAAGGAGACAGCACACACCTTGGTTTGCAGAGATCCGAGAGCCAGCCAGAGAGCCCTGTTTATTGTATTGTGCTTTTTATACAGTAGGAGCCCAGGTATATGTTTGGCTAGGTTCTACACCACCCTAATGCAAAACATATCGTACAAGAACGACAACAAGAGGTGCTTTATCTTATTGTTTTTGATACCTCCCATGGGAAAGAAGGATTTTCTCACAAGCAGCCTCAGGCAGCAAGCCTTGGGCTGCTACAGAGGACCAGTGTCTAAAGAAAGTAAGAGTGAAGGAAAAAAACCCCACTTTTACTGCCTTTTAGCAATGAACTCTTAGCTGTAAGTACTATTCAGAAAAAAAACCCTGAAATGTGTCAAATTCTATTATCATTAAAAGCAAAAGGATGAACGGTATGAGAACCCTAAAAGAAAACTATCTTATATAGACCAAATTATGTTTGAATGGGCTTTACTTAGACTGTGTCAGCTGATGAACAATAATTTCAAAGCTGTGTTACAGAGTATTTGCTAATGGAAAAATGAAACCCTTTAATCTTTGACACCACCTTGAAAGAAGGCACCTTAATTTCAAAGTCAATGGGGAGAATTCCTTCAAGCATCACTTAACTGGAAAAAATGAAAACAAGAAATAAAATTTTCTATTCAGCTGCTTCTGTGAATACATAAATGCTCAAGTAATCTCTTTGTATGAGCCATCAAATTACAAATATTAGAAAAAAATCACAAAAGCACATGAGACCAGAAACTACCTTGTGGGAGAAAAGAGAAAATTCCTATGGTGAATGAAGAATTGTATTCAAACAAACTAAATTAATAGTTCTTGCAGATAATAGAAATATAAAATATTTTCAATGCTGGCCAAAAACATATTGACTCTAATTACTGTTAAAACAACCTCTATTCTACTTTGTAGCTAGATTAGACTATAGAGGTTTTACTGCCAATAATTTTCTATATTATTTTAAATAAAATTAGAATGTGAACCATTGAAAGTTGTTTGTTTTGTCTCCTTTGTCCTACAGATATAGGTATCTTTATATACAGTGTGGATAATTTTTGTACAGAAAAAATATATGGACTAGGAGGAGTCAGGGAGAAGAAGCCTTTCTGTTTAAATAAGGTGGTCACCAATACTTCCTAAGAGCTTTGGAGTATTCACAAACAAAGCCACCCACAGGCAACTAGAAAACATCAAGCAATATAATTCTGCCATGAAAAGAATTGGCCTTATCAAAGCTTGACAGATGAAGTTACATGTATTTTTGACTTTCTATGATGATATGGATTATGAACATGGTGTTCGCTTTGAATTCTAATAAAATTCAGCTATCAAAAATATTTGTCAATTTTTTTGCAAAGTGTTCAGGAATGCAAGTCACTTTCCTTTTATATTTTTATATATTTTTTTAAAATTAAAACTATCATATGATTGTTTTATTAAAACATCATATGACAGGGAAACGCTGCTTAACAGGTTTACTTACATGTCTGGTGTTTTCTTGCTACTTAACCTTGATCTAGCAGAGCAAGAGAAAAGTTCAATGGTTTATAATATAGCTGAAAAAAATAATTAGAGTTTTATCCATAAGCTTCAACTCCAGCTTGAAAGAGAAAACAGCTTTAAAACTGCCTTGACACATCTAAAACCTTTCAAACATTGTGCCTGAAAAATATTGGCACTCTACACTCATGTAAAAAGCTGAAGTCAGTATTTCACTGTCACTTTTGTTAGTGCAATGAATCACAGAAAGACTGATTACGAAAACCATTTGCAAAATCTTGGAATTTTGGTTACAATTTAGCAGCTAAGACATTCAGAGATGTGATGGCAAATAGAACTTGAGTTTATGTAGGAATCTGTTGTTTTATTATGATTTTGAAAAAATGCAAAACACTCTTCCCATAGGTTAGCAGATAAGACCAGAGTAACTTTCATGCCTATATCACTTTATAGTCATCTGTTCATCATTTCAGCCTTACCAGCAATGGAAGTAAAATACTGATATAGTCTGGAGGGACACTTGGAAACAGACATTGATCCTTTCAAACATTCACTTACTTTGAATTTCAACCCTCTCATTAGAACTGATATATATATAATGGTAGACATGCAGAATCACAACTACTTTTGTTGTCCTAGCAAATATTTTGTTAGTAGACCTAAACATTTCTGACCCATATGGAACATTTTTTTGACATATACAGGACAAGCACCTTGTTGTCATTTAGATATGCTATTCTCTCTATACTCTCTGTGGACATAGTGTTCTTACTTTAAAGTATCTGAAGGCTGCTAACTGTTTTTAAGTTAAAAAGACTGATCTTTTCAAGACCAAATTAAGCCAGTGTTTTTGGGTTTGTGTTTGTTTTGTGGATAACTTTCAAAGCTTCTAAATATGTCTACCATCATATTTTAGATTCCAATTTTGTCTGTTTTTTTTCTTATAGTTGAGTGACCAAAAAAGCAGCATTCCAACTGAAACCTCACCAGTGCCAAGTAGAGCAGAATAATGACCATCTGTGTTTTACGTTTTACACCCCTGTCAAATCTCACTAAAATGACTCTTGCCCTAAGTCACTATACAGGTGACGCATATTCTAATAACAATTTTCCGCATCTTTCCTCAGTCTTTCTTCACTACATATGTCATGCAAAATATTTGACTTTTACTATCTTTGTATGTGATTTTTCTCCTGGAGTGTGCTTTTATCCTTATTTTCCTTCATTTTATTGATTTCTTGAGTTTCTAAAGAACATTTCAAATTCTATTTCTTTTGCTTAGTATGAGAGAAAGAAATAAAGACAGGCCATCAAATACATGCTTTTTAGTTGGATTTAGACTTCTTAAAAGTCACATTAAAATCATTAAGGGAAATATTGCAAGCTTACACCATAAAACAACAAGATTGATGTTAAGCACACAGTATTACTAACCTTCTGCAAGGATTCCTATGGAAATCCCTAATGATTTATAAGTACATTCACAGTCCCTTTAGCTTATGCTTGCCGAGTGCACTCAAAGCATAACCTATTTTCATAATCCCTGCTTCACACACTCTTTGAGGATTTGCAAACTCTTGCAAGATTCTAGAATCCGTTGCATCTCTTCCATCTTTTGTCAATATGCTGTGTTGGCAATCACTGTAAATCCAAGATTTCTTTTTATTTTTTTAAACTCTGACCTGTAATGTTGAAAATCTTTTGTTTCAGGGTAGGCTTTTCTTCATAATATCAGACTCCTGTTCAATCTTCTCCTTGGTTCTGATTCTGAACTTATTGAGTCAGGCATGAAATTTTGCCAATATTCTCTGTCTTCCTAATTATATTTTCTTGACTTTTACCCCAAGTTCCCTTTGTGACCTGGTATCAGTGAATCAGTTATTATGTTCAGTATTGTAAGATCTACCTGTATATAATTTTCTAGTTATTCACAAGATACATTAACTTTCCTTCTTCTCAGCTGGTTAAACATGCCTTTGCTTTATACTTATTTTTGTGTTGAGTTGCATTTTAACTTCTGTCCCAGGCTATTGCCATCATTGTTGTCTGTGTAAGCTGATTGAAAATAAGTAGAAAGTTAGTGCTGCAGAAACAACCGTTCTCAAAAATAAGGCTGTATACTGCACATTTTTCTTTTAATAGCATTTACTCCTTCCAGAACATTATTCTGGGGGTAAAATTCTCTAATATACAGAGAAAGTCTGGTCCTCTGTCCACCTGGCTTTGATATACAAGTAAAAGGATTCTGAGGTGTCCAGGAATATTTGTTTGTACCACAGGGAAGAAATACAGTGTCTGCTCATGGTACAGAGTCACTTTATGTGCTCCTTTATATCTTCCTTGCCAGGATGCGAAGACTTTTTCTTAAGACCCAATTTTCAAGATATGTGGACATAGTGATTTGGTTCTTGAATGGAGGAGGAATTTTCTTTTATTGTACAATAGTGAAAAGTTTTTTTGCAGTAAAATTGCAAATCTTGCTGAAAGGTAGAAGGTTGCTATTCACAGACTGCCATTGCATTTGGCAGTGTGTGTGGCAGCAGCCACAGCCCCAAAGGCTCAACACTGGTGGGACCAGCCTGAGCCTGCTACTGTCTAAGCCAATCTCCCTGGTTAGGGTGAACTTTTCCACCCCCAGCATCCCTTTTGGTTTTGTTTTGCATGTTAAAATTTCATTGGTTAGTTTGTCTATGATTTCTTGTTCTGTAAAAGGTTAAGTTCTGGAAACTTTGTTTCGGTTTAGCTAGCCATTAGCTACATGTAAATCTTTGTACCCCCACTGGTTGCTTTCTACTGCTCCTATCCCTATAAATATCCCTTTGCATCCCATTCCCTTGCCTCTGGTCCCTGGGCATCCTCAGCTCTGCCTGACCCTTGCATCACCTCTCCTGCTGCTCCTGGATCCCTGGACCCCCTCCTACCTTCCCTGCCATTTTCTTCTGCTTGTCAGGAATAAAGAGCTGAATTCCACACCAAGGCCCTTCTCTCAAGCCTTTACTCTTGCCTGCACATGCAACACTGGCTTGGGGCTCTCTCGCCTCCAGAGGAGCCAGCAACCCAAGAGCTGCCAGAGGAAGCCCCGTGTCTGGGGTCACTGCAATCTGCAACCCCTGCTCCACCAGGCTCACTCCCAGAATTTAGCTGAGTGGCCTTGAGTAGACTCCCGGAGCCAGCGATAATTGCAACTGTCACTATAATCCCCTAATGGGCCAAATAGTCCTCGAGTTAAAACAAGGCTTGCGTTAAGTAAAAAAAAAAAAAATTGGTTTGTGTAGCTGGCTGCCAATTTCTTGTCTCTATTTGCTTTTACTTTCATCAGATGGAGTTAGTTATCAGAAAATTATACCTTCCCTTTCAGTTGGGTTTAAATGGCCACATTGGGAACACATCCTGCTCTATATTTTCTTCCCTGTGCTTTGTCCTATGTCCTTCCAGGATGTTTCCCACTTCTACATTAAAACTGTTTTGTTACACACATTGTGTAGATTTAATTCTTTCAGATAAGCAAATATTTCCTTGAAGAATGATGTTATAGTTAATAAATTGCTCTTCTCTTACTCTAGTAACATGGCTGTTTTATGTCTTCTTTGTCTTAGCTACCTTGCTATTTACATGGTCAGATTACAACAGCATAAATTTTAAAGAGCTTCTGAACATCAACTCTCCCTGGGCATTCAAAAAGAAAAACAGTAAGCAACAAAACTTGCCTTATTTTTTCTTTTCATATGCAAATTACACCTTCTTTGGGATCATAGTAATAAATCTCTTTTCTTATACTGTATGTTTCATCCTGTCTCATGCTCTACCTCTGCCTACCTAGCAGATAGACTGGTGTCTGTGCTGATCAAAGATGAGACATGAAAACTCAGTAAAAATTTGAATCAAAAAAATATTTGAATGCTATTAGGTTAAAGACTTTCTATACTAAATTATGAAACCGAAGTAGAAGCTATTTTTATTAGATCTTTGCCTTCTGGCTTCCTAAAGACAATTCAGAAATGATTTTTTGACCTTTACAGTTGTTGTCATTTAGGAATGGTATTCCCCAGTTCAGTGCTCCCATTAAGACTTTCCAAACCACATGCTGCTTGCTCCCCGGCCTCCCTTTCCCCTGTCCCTCCCTGCTGCAGTGGATTAGAGAGGGGAGTTGGATGCACAAAAGACTAAGCTCACAGGCTGTGATAAGAAAAATTTACTGGAGATGTCAATGAGATAAGAAAAACAAACAGTAATAGCAACAATATTAGTAACAAAAATGTACAAAATAGTGAGTATGGAGCTCAACCCAGCTGCAGCCACATCAAACCAGCACTACCCCACCACTCCATCCGCATGCTTGCCTGACCAGAAGGACCCACTCTCCTTAGAAGTGAAGAACCCCTGTCCCACTGCCCCCGGCCATGATGTCAAATGGTCTAGAATAACATTCAGCCACACATGTTCCCAGCTACTGCAAAAATTAACCCTGTCCTGGCCAAAAGCAGGACAGCAGTTTTCAGTTAACCTCACTGACATGTTGAAGCATATCTGTAGCCGAAATACTTCGTTTCCTTTTCTTCACATGCATGAATTTCGTGCTTATGTATTTTGGCTTTTCTTCTTTTTGGTTTTGGCAATCTTCTGATTTCTTCTTTATAAAACTTGATTTTGATAAAACACAGTAGAAGGTAATCTTTAAGAATGTACGCTTCAGGTCATGTAATCACTTCCAAGTTGCCATGTTGCAGATAAACGTTCTTGTGATAAAACTCAACATTTCTAGGAGAATACATCTTTCAAGTGCCTGATGCTCATCCATGTACTCATTATGTGATGCCATGTGTCAAATACCAGTCTAGCACTTCTACTCTGTGGTATTTTGTCAAGTTGAAGTAATTGAAATATAGAAAAAGAGACAAGAACAACCTTGTGAAAGGGATAGTTCTGTTGCATACCAGGATAAAAAAGAAGAATGTCATTACAAGGGTATAGGACTCCTAAAAAATAATTACTTAAACCCATTATTTTATGTTAAATGCTAAGTAGCCTTTCTTTTAATGAGTATTGTAATTACTGCAAATGCTAATAGCAATTATGAATATACACACTAACCAGAACACACAGAAAAATAGCCGAATATTGTAACTGTTCTGAGAAATAACGTAAAAACCTTTTAAATGACACATAAACCTTAATTCAAGCACATTATTCTTTTGCTGAGCCCTTTATATAGAGGAAAATTTGAACACTTGCAAAATTAAAATTATAGAACCATTAGCATGTTCTTGAGAAAAAGTGCATGTTACAAGGAGATAAGCAAATTATCTCAAATGTATCACCTTAAACTAAAATGAGCTCAAACCTAAATTAAGTTTCTAGTCATCTTTGAAAGCTGTCTCAGTATGAATTTATGACAAAGTTCCTTTGCAAATAGTGGGTTGCATATTCATTATATATTTGAATTCCATTTCTCTGCCAAATTTGTACATTTGCTTATGATCTGGAGAGTTTTGGATGAATGCCCTGGACATGAGTGATACTCTTTTCTTTGAAGAGGTATTCACCAAAACAGAACAAAGATTAATAACTTACCTATTTTATTTCGCATACTATGTTTTATGCAGAGAGTTTTTAGTAAAATTTTGCTCTGTGTGTGCGTGTGTGTGTGTGTGTGCGTGTGTTTATTTCATCACAGTCCATACTTTAACTGGAAGTCTGTAAACCAGCACAGAAATCCTTTGGGGAATTTTTCGTAGTTCTTCCTTATAGTTAGGCCAGATGTTTTCACTGCATAGTTTTTTTTATTTCATCTTTCCACAGCAGCTTGTTACAGTATTTGGGGAATCTCTGTGTTAGAATCTCCTTCCCAAATATTTTCTAAATTCTTTGTACATTTCACAACCCTAAAATCTCCTGACACCAACGTAATTACATTAAAGCATTAAAGGAGTTATTATTACCAGAAATGTGTTTTCTGAGGAGCTATGCTGACAATAACAATAAAACTATAGTTAAGTGCTCGGCATAAATGTGCCTTTTATAAACAAACCATATTAATTTCTCATAAATGTGCTCACATTTTGGAGATAGATATATATATATACACATACACACATATATGTGTATATATATATATATATATACACACACACATACATATCCATATATGTATATGTATATGTATAAATCCATGAAAATATTGATTTATTAGTTCAAAGAAAATGTACTAGCAAATAATTACAAAAGAGTGAATTATGTAGATGTTAGTATTTAATAGAAGGAATGCAAATCCCAGGAGAAAAATTATTGAGGGTTGGTTCAAAGAACCATTTGTCCTCAGGCCTGTTTAGCAATGGCCAGAAATGAAGACACAGAGAAGAGGGCAATATTAAGCAGTAGATGTTTCTCTCCCAAATATTTAGTTAGCTTGATGCAAAAAAATCAGAAGATTGTGACTGAAATATATAATGACTGTGTCCTATTGAAATACATGGGTTGTTAGGTCCGAACATACTTTGTGAACAAATGTGTTCACTTGCATTTTAACAATGAATTTTCAAATTTAGATGCTAAGAACTCTTATTCACATTCTGTCCAGCATTTAAGAGGCATAAAATGTCTGGAACTGGAGACCTTCAGTGTTCTCCATCATGCTCACTGCGGACCCAGGCAGGGCATTAACAGCGATGAGAGGTGAGGTGCCCAGTGTACTGCAAACACCATTAGGAACTGCAGATTAAGCACATACTTCCTTTTTACTTGCTTGGACTGCTCCAGTCAGGTTGATAGGAAAGTATTAATGGGATCACTACACAGAAAGCAAAACAGATTTTCACAACTCAAATCTTCCCAGCTTCTCAGGTTTTAGGATGTTCACACTGGGTATAGGAGTCACAGGTTCAAGTCCAATTCAATGTTTCAATCTCCATTTTTAATCTTTTTGAAGAAAAGTTCCTATAATATTTTCTCACTGAAGTCTTCCCAACAAAGTCTTTCTATTATACTATTCCCTAATGGTACCTTCAGAATCAATTAAGTATACAATATACACAAGTGCATAATTTCTTCTGAAGAACTATGAATAAAACCAAGATTTTGCAAAAAAATATTACTCTTCTGGGAGATATGCAAAATAGTTCTGATAGCACACAATGCTAACAAAGTACTTTAAAGCAAAATTCAGGTCACTATCTTCATGCTTTCCAAGTGCTTTTTCTGAAATTTGATGGAAGTCCACCATTTTTATAAACTGAAGACATATGTATGGCTTACTACAATGTCAATATTTTTCTGGGGCATGAATAACCATGCTTCAAATTGTGCTCTTCTGTATTTGAATTGAATGTGTATGTCACAGGTCACTTTGAGGATTGAGCTGTTGATAGAAAAGATATAAAAAGTTCTGAGGCCTAAGAAGAAATTTTTCTTATCTCTGCTATCAAAATTTGTTAGCATATAGTTCTGCATTCAAAATAAGTGTTGTTATTATTAGATGAATGTATATCTTTGTACCTATGGAACATCTATCATCTAGTGAAAAAACTTAGAATTAAGGTAAGTGCTATTTTAGAGGAAGTTTCAGCATGACATGATTTATTCTTAGTTAGCTGACTGTAGCCAATGTGTATGACAAGTTAAAACTCATCAGCCTGCTGCCTTATTTCAAATTTCATGTTTTCATAATGTATTTTTAAAGTACTTGTTTTTTCTCCACATATAGTTACATGACCTTTTCAGGACATCCTGGACCACTGATTACACAAAGCAAGTGTGAGTTCTGTATACTCTCTTAGATAATGCATACTGTGCAGTGCGTCAGCCTGCTGTCCTGCCTGTCACCTTCATTTTCAGCATGCATGAATGCTCTGTTTTATTGTATTCCAAAAATGAAGTAAATTGTGTTGAAAACCTAAATGATCTACTGAATTTATGATCTACTGAAAATTATTTTCCTATGCAAAATTATTGTCCTTTAAAAAACACTTTTCTAGGCCAGAATTCTTTTCTGGAATATATAGTTCATAAAAATAGTTTATGTTCAGCAGAAATCTAAAATGCAGCCCCATACCAGCCACTGTGAAGGAAATTAACTCTATCCCAGCTGAAATCAGCACAGTGATTTTATGAATTCACAGATAAAACTCTTTATTATCTCCCATATTCATACGCAAGCCAAGAAAAACCATAGGAAGCAAAACTAAATTTTTGGAGGAGTGGGATTCTTGAATGACATGGGTTTGTAAATGTCCCTCTATATTTAAACAAATATTTAAATAACTGTAGGTATATATTTTGTTTAAGAAAATATTTAAGCACCATTGATAACAAAATTTAAAATTAAGAAGATGTTCTTCCTTGTTGCTAGAAAACTCTTTTGGTGCCTATGACTCTGCTGGATTGTACACAGAAAAAATTATAGGAATTGACTGTGCCTGGTATTTCAGTGTTCAACATCCAACATATGAGAAGGATTCATAATGTAGGAGTTGCCCGAACTTTCCTAAATGGGATCAGGGACCTTACCTGTGTCACTGCAATTTTGAGATCAGCATCTGTGACTTCTCACCAACCAGTCCTACAGGAAACACAGTTTAAACATGACATCTTCACTGGCAAAACTCAGATTTTCAGACTTTGAATACAAACACCCACTTTGCTCCTTTCCTTCACTTACCCAAGCCTAGGTTTATTGTTTATTCAGAGGTATTGTTTTGAATACAACACTTATATAATAATTACTATGAAATCTGAAGCTTTCAGATGAATACTGAACTGACTATTCTGACTATTTTGACATTCTGCCTTTGACCACAGATTTATATTGAGTAGCTTAAATATCTTTTTTCTAACTGCAAAATAGAGTGAATACAAGCTACAAATAAAAATCAGCACTAATCCACTGTGTGCAAGTTGTCATTCACCACTATAAATGCTGAGTGAAGTGTGTCATGGAAATTCATCTCTGTTACTAAACTAGAATATACGAATCTGTTTTCTTTGTTGCTGATTTCTATTTCTTACTCTTCAGGATAGTCAGCAACATTCAGCATGTCTTGGTCATTCACTAGGCTGGCTTATCCAAGGCCTTTATTGTCTTGCCTTTCCCTTCCATCCCCAATTCACTGAGTTGTCTTTTAATTTCAATAATTTGTGCATTGCATTTTAGGAACCTCTGTTCTGGATGTTCAATATTTCTGTGTATTGTATAATTATATCTAGATATGTAAATCGAGGTTGTGTATTATGCTAGGTGGCAAGGAGAGTAAAAGCCCTAGATATAAAAAGAGCAGAGGCATGATAAAGTGCACATGAAATTATGGAATTTTCTTTTATTGATTTTAATAGGATTTATATTTGACTTTTTAAAACTCATTCTTCTTTTCTAATTTCAGCTAATAGAAAATATACTTTAATTTTTGTAAGGGTGGAATAATCTGTTCTTTTAGAGAATAAGCTATTGAGATCTCAAAGCCAAATAGTGTATATTTACTCTGAAAGTCACAGAGGAATAATCAAATTAGAATTTAGTGTATTGGTATTGTATAGTTTGCTGTGGGGTTACCAATGCTAAGAAGAAATGCTTTTAATGATTATTTTTCTGCAAGATCTTTATGATTAAAATCCACTAAAATATTGTAGCAATTATTGTCAGCTCGCAAGAAATACAAAAGAAAATTATTATATTTTATCCACTTAAGAATAAATCTTATGTTAGAGAATGACCATTCCATCAAAAATGTTTTCCAGAAATGAGTACATGCCTAGATGAAGGTAGGTACTAAACTTCCACCACAAAAGAGAAAAATACTCTCTGAACAAAACAGCAATTATTTAGTAGTTCTCATTCCATAACTATAGTTTCAGTGAAAATAGAATTGTTACCATGAGGCATGCCTTCAACATGTTTCAGGAAGTTATGAAGGTGCTACTAAATTTTACAAAAAGTTGCAATGGTAAATAGCTGTGAAATAATGTTAAACTACGGTTCAAGGTTTTCTTGTTTGATAACTGTCTTCCCTTTCACAAACTAATTATTTAACCATTTTAAAGAAATATCTGCCTATAAGCTGAAATATTCTATTAGCTCAAAACATGCATGATAACTTCATAATAATTGGACTTCTTGTTATTTTTTAATTACTTACATGATAGCAATTGCAGGTGTGAGTGATCTGTTACTATCAGATACTGTTACCACTGATCTAAAGGGGTTCAAGACCACAGGAGAAAACTTTAACATCCTTTGTGAACGTTGTTCAGAAGAACTGTTTCTAACAAAATCTGTGGTGGTGGGGTGGGGTT
>VZRZ01002346.1:201837-241623 GCA_013398175.1 Climacteris rufus | reverse complement strand
TTTTTTTTTTTTTTCTGCAAGAGAACAGATCTTTAATGGGCTCAGATTTTAAAATGGGAAGAAGGAAGAGAACTTGACGTTGATGCTCTAGAAAACTAAATATTGCCCTAGGTTATGAGTGAGTAGGCAGCAACATTTCAGAGAGAAATTAGGAATGGACACATTAAAAGTATCTACTGTGTGGGAAAGTGTGATCTACTGAAAACACTGACATTCTAATGAACAGAATCTGATGCATGTTTGTGATTATATGGATGAAAAAATCACATTTTAATTGGCCATATTCCTTCGGATACAGCACACTCAAAACTTGTGCAAAATTTCAGTTCCACTTTCTACGTTAATGAAAAGAAACATTCATGCATCATACATAATTTAAAACACTAAAGCATGAAGCATCTGTTCGATGCAGTTAGGATTGTCTTATGTCCTCCACATGCATATTTTTCATTTGTGAAACTGAATAATATTCAGATAAATTGATGTTTCATTAAGAAAATGAGCAGGTGCTGGAGTTTGTTATGTTCTTTATCAATTTTAGAAAGGCCTAATGACTTTGTCTTAAGGGTTGCATTTTTATAAAATGTAAAAATTCCTTGCCATTTTTTCAGTACTCTGCATGATATAACTGTCAGAGCATTTTATAAATAAAACATGTCTATAAATACTTCATAAGGATGATACTTCCACATCGGCCTGTGAATACAATAAGAGTTTTGCTATTAAAAAATTCTAGTAATTTTATTTTATTTCATTACATGATTTTTGAAAAAATGATTAAAAAAATACAGCTGTAGAAGAGATGACATAAAACTGGAAATGTCTGATTCCATGCTTGTCTTCGATTTTTACAGTCATTTATACCTGCATATATCATATGGAGGATATCAGTGGGCTAATATTCTTCAATTCCAGAGTAAACAACATCTCCATTGTCTGTCAGTATATTTCAAAACCAAGATCTTCAGAACTGAGAGTGCATCCTGTTCCTTCATCTAAGCAGTAGCTAAACTTACCTATATTTAAAGGAGTTGTTTATCTCATTGTTACCTAGTAAATAGCAAAATGAAGCATAAAACTATGACCAGGTCAATCATTAAGGACTAGTGGAACAACCAGCACTATTCAATAAACTGAAATAATTGGAAACAAGATAAATTGTAGCTGGGATTAAAGAATGAAAAAAAGAATAAGAATGACAACATGGAATGGTAAATTGTATCAAGGAAAGCAGTAACCGGACATGAGTTTTCACTTCAATACCATGATGAAAATGGTTTATGAGGTACTTTAAAATCTGAACATGAAAATAATAAATAAAAGCAGGGAATTAGTAATACTTATGCTAATGTTAAATAGTAACACTTCTGCTTTGTTCATAGTAGTGAAGCCATTAACAGAATAGTGCATTGTGTCCCAGACTTCATAGAGAATGTGGAAAACTAAGGGATGTAAAAAAAATGAACTATCTAAACACATGAATTCTGGGAAGTTTATATTGTTTTGAGATATTTTATTTATTTGATTCATTAACAGGAAACTAATAATGTCTAATCATAGGCCATTTATATTATGGTGCTACAGGAATACAGCAAATAAAAACCGTCAGTTTAAGAACTATAGTTAGACAGATTTACCAAATAAAGTTGAACTCTTTAGCACACAGAATTAGTTGCTGGAACAAATCTTGTATGACAGGCTTGGTCTTACTCAAAATGTTTAATTCAAAGTATATGTCCTTTTTTTAAAGATACAGTTTGAAGTGTTTGAAGTCAAACCTTAAATCTCAGAAATACCACAGAAATTGCTGGATGAAATTTTATCTTTCACAAAGTGTTCTGGCCTTCAAAATGATGAAAACCATCAGCTAATTTTTGGATCCTTCCTGTGCTGCTATTATTTCTACTACTGCAGAATATATCAGTCCTAGCCAAAATCACACATGTATGATGAAATAGAATTGAATTATTTTTAAAAAGAATTATGTAGAACAGATAAGAAAGAAAAGAGAATGAATAAAATAATTTTGTATATTCCTGTAATTTGTATAATGTAGAGATCCTTCAAAGCAGTTCTAGATGATTTAGCTTACTTCTGTAGCAATAATTATCAAATTAAAGATTAGAGATCTTTGATGTTGCTGCACTTACTGGTAGTGTAGACATAAACCCCTAGATTTATAGGAAAAAAAATAATATTGAATTAACTGGAAGATATTTATCATAAAATACATGACCAAAGAAGGGAACATAGTGTTTTGGCTGTTTGCCCAACACTGTAATCACTGCATCACTGTGTAAAGCATAATCACAAGTAATATTTAAAATTATTTTTTTTTGCTTACCTGCCTCTGATTCTCAGGTAAGCATATTGCAGGTACAATCAAAATATGTCAAAACATAGATACTGACTATGTCAACCAACATAATATTTTTGTTGCCACTGGCCAGATACGCTTGGGTCTAAGTATAGATAGTCTAGTTACTGTTACACTTTCAAAAATCATATAAACCCACTAAAACCAACTGAGGTAATACCATTTCTGAATGAGCAAAGCAGACAAATGATGGGGAGCAAGGGTTAAGAGCTTCTAATGCGAAATATTATCTAAAGAAAACCAATCTTCCATCAAAAAGAAAATGGTCTGTGCAACCCTAAGCAGAAAGAAGAGGAATGGGATGTTAGGTTATAAAAGAAGAGATATTCAGCTTTACCTCATAGGAGAGGAAAGGAGAATAATGTCAGCTTAAGCTTTTTTCCTGTTATTTAAAAATTATCTCCTTTTGCTGGAGTCTGAATACCTGAATGATTTGCATCCCAATAAAGAACTATAAATGTGGAATAGAGAAGTAAAAGTTTTCAATTTTCTAATTTAAATTATTTTCATAGGTTTATAAAATATCTTAAGTTGGAAGGGACTCTGGCATCATCAAGGAACTCCCTTCTCCTTACAGGACTACCTAAAATTAAATCATATGATAAAGAGTGTAGCCCAGACATTCTTGGACTGTGACAGACTTGACCACTTCCTTGGGAAACCTGTTCAGTGATCAACTGTGGTTATTCTCTATATTGCTAAAATTCTGTTCTGTGTTTAAAACAGGAGTGTGAGCTTGACTTGTTAACATAAGTCCATAAACTTGTATTGACGTGGCAATGCAGGTTTCAGGACTTGTCTGGTACTGCTGACGTAATCATAGTTTTGTGTTTGTGTAATTGTGTTTTGGTAGTAAGCAGACTCACTAGGATGACCAATGTATTAAAAATCTGCTGTTGCTGTACATGATCCTACCTTTCTAACTCACCCCAAACACAGTTTTGATTTATCATAACAGAGTTTTAGAGTTCTTTCCATGTTGAATGTATCAACCTAATTTAGCAATATCTAGCATGTGGATCTCTTCTTGCCCTGCACAGAGATATTATACAGTTACCTTTTTTCCTAGAAGGATTTTTGTACTACAACATTGACCTTGTGTGCACTTGTGCCTCTGTGTCAGGACAGCTATAGAAAAACTTCTGGCATAACCAAAAGATATCTTAGTCATAAATCTGAACTAATGTATTGTGTAGTACCTATATGTTTCTACATTGTCATTCTCTTTCCAAATGATGTGAACTTTTCACTAAGTAACTAGATGACAATCTAGTCTAGTTCAAAGGGTACTGAACGTTGGAAACTTGCTACCATTTGCTTACACCCTTGTCAAATTTTGTTGCTTGCACTATACAACGTTATTTTCTAACTTATGTCTTCCTTTTCTACCAATTTTTTAGTTAAACAAGCTATTTGCATGACCTAAATCTTTGGAGAGTTTTTCCTTTGGATCTCGATATTGACTGATTAAGTACAGGATTCATTTACATAAATTTGGCGATGTGTATTCTGAGTCAACATCCTCCAAGGTGTGCTGGCACCACTTCATCCACAATGTTAGATGGTTGTGACAGGTGTTATCAGTGTGCTCCACTTTTAAAAAAATGTTCTTTTATTTTTATATTTTCTATTAACATTTAAGAGGAATGCATGAACTTTCAATTTCTTTCTTAATAACAAGTTAATAAGGACAAGGCTAATCATGATTTTACTTACTATTGAAAGAGAAAATGACTCATATATTTTAAAGGGGGGGATTTATTTCTGAAAGCAAATATTCCTCACCAAAAAAAACCACCCCACACCAATTCTACATCAATTAATTGTTTGAAATAGTGTGAAATACCAATAAGAGCAGAAATAAATGATGAAATAAGTGCTAAACTAATAAAATATTTCTGAACACAATAGGGAATTATGTTTCCTTGGAGTAGTACAGATCCATGCCACCTGGTTAAAGTGACCAGACTCTGGTAACTATTTCAAGTAAAAGCTAAAATACAGAAGCCTGTCTGATGTCACTAATTGTTTAGATAACACTATACTATCAACAACTGTTACTGTAATTATCTTTAAAAATGCACTCATTTTTATCTGAGGATATGCAGTAATGTGACTGCTTATTTTGTTCTCATGGTACAAAGCATCCTGACACAAATCATCAGGGAGGTGATAAGATTCTAAAGTACTGACTATACTTACCCTTGGCCTGAGAAAAGAGTAGAAACTAAATAAGACTAGGCTAGAATACAAGTAGATCAGAACAGAAAGGAACAGAACAGGAATTAGTTCACTCTTCCATTTTAGTAACCTCACATTAGAAAGAAAATTTACAGCAGCTATACAAAGCAGATTCAAAACTACTTACATGTATAGTAAACCCAACTCTGGAACTCTGAAAGTAAAGAACACTATAGGAGAATTACCACTTTCCCCAGTTTTCTCTCATTTTGGAAAGTATAGTGCTTAGAGAAACACATAAATAGAAGTGGAACCTTTATGCTTTCATGTTGGACAAATGATACAGATGCTTCTGTTTTGTGAAAAGTTTAATATGATTTCTGTTTAAAAATTTAGTTCTTATTTTAATTAAATGTATATTTCCTGAAATAATTTGTTAATTTCTAAAAGAAAACAATGCTTGAACTGTTTTGATACGTGTTCATTATCTATTCTTCAGTGAAATATTAATAACTACTGTGAAATAAAAGCACAAGGATAATACTGTGACAGAAATAAAGAACATATATCATGAAAGTTTCCAGAAGACCTTACATTGTATCAATGAATATGCTTGAAAATAGACATACAATTATTCAGTATCACCCTCATAATGAAACACCCAAAAAGTTACTGCATTCAGGGTAGTATGTGTGGTCTCAGCAGAATTACAGGACGAAAGATGGTCACCTTCCTGCTCTGTTATACTGCCATTTTGCTTTGCAAGCTGGTGTTTAAATTGCTGCTCACACACTACTCATTTGTGTGTGAGCACCAAATGTGTTTATACCAACTGTGTTTCAGTTTATTATTCCTTAGAGATATCTGCTTACATTTTCTACAGTGGGATCTCAGGACTGAACAAATTTATGTTGCAAACATAACACAATGAACACTGCAAATCATAAAAGAACAAAGAAAAAAATGTTTGAAATGTCTCCTTATTTCAAAAATCTATCCTGAATAATTACAGGCACAGAAATCATTCCGTTGATGAATTCAAGGCAAATTTCATTTTGTAGGACCAAGGAACAAATTTCATTTTGTTTCTTTCTAATCATCTGAGACAGGTACCTGTGTATTAGATTTATTGTTCTTCAAAAGATTTCTAGCTCGTTTTCATGGAACCCAATTAATATTAATTGTATTTTTTTTTGTCATACTGCTGTTAAAACACAAATCATTGTCTCCCAATCTTCATAAAGATTTATGATTATTTTGCATTGTAATCTCTAAATGGGGTTTATGATGACTGTTGTTCTGAGAATTGCCAGTACATTATGCCAATGCATACTCAAACCATACTGTTCATGCAATGATATAGCCAATTCAGGTAATGTCATTGACAATAAACTGTCATCTGTTTCAGTAATCTGTAAAAGAGCATCTGATGTTCTATGTAAATATATGCTACATTCTGTTGTGTTTACTATTTTAATAGTAGAAACAAGTCATCTCATATGTTGCATCATATATCACAAAGAAAAAGTGGAAGGAAAAAATCTATTACTGTAATCAATAAAAGTTAGTTTTTATTTTTTCTTATTACTTTTAAAAAATATCTAAACGACTATACCTTAGTGAGCTATGATAACTTAAACATGACTAAACTAATAACATTGATTTTATTAAATTATATCATTGGGTAAAAAAAGACCCAGTGTCTGTTTATTATTCATAGGCCCTCAGTCTGAACAAAATAATTTGATTTATCTGTTGATTACATAAAAAGAGAACAGCTCCATTAAGTACCATGAGGAATTCTGGACCAGATCTTAGTTGCTATGTAATATCATAGTTGCAGTAACACTAATGGAGCTACAGTGACATACATTGTTTTAACGTGTGGTTTACTGCACATATGACTAAAACCTTGTCCATGACAGTACATAGGGGTAAAATTTAATTCCTTTATGGTATTGAAGACACAGGAAAATGAAGAAAGAAAGTAGGAGAAAAAAATCAAAAAATAAGAAGCTAACAGAATAGAAGGCAGAAAGGAAAAAAAGGAAAAAAAAGTGGAAATAAGTAAAATTTAGGATGTTGTTTAGTTCCTATCTGGTTTAAGGTCAAACATTTACAGTACAGGTACTTCCACCAGTTCTTTTAGAGGAAGTGAAAGATAACCCTTGATTTTAGAGCTTGCAACTGAGATGAAGGTTTAGTATGATTTCTTCTGCAGGGTGCAGAAAAAAGGTTATGCACATCTTGATCTGACATTGTGTGGTTGCTTCATTTTGGCTAACAGCCAAACTCCCAGCTGGCCTCCTCCACCCTCCAGGAAGGAAGGTAGTAGTAGTGGAGAAAACAGGGAGGGCAGGAATCTCAAGGGTTGAGACAAAGATGGGGAGATCATTTACAACTTACCATTGCAGGAAAAACAGACTTGGCTTTAGGAAAATTCGTTATCAATTAAAATAAATATTTAGTAATAGATTTAGATAGTGGGAAACAAAAAGACAAACATTAAACCTCTTCCTTTTCTCTCCCTTTTCCCAGTCTCATCTTCAGTCCTTCACTCCAGTCTCCTCCCCACCTTACTATGCCACTGGCCATATTTGGTTCTTTCATCATGGGTTTGAGCGGTGCAGTGAGAGGGGCTTATGGTCAGTACGTGGTAGTTTCTCTCTGTCATTCCTACCTCCTCAAACTTTTCCTCTATTCCAGTGCAAATCCTGTGGGGCACATAATATGAGAAGTAGATCCCAACTAACTGGAAGAAGACAAGCACATAAATAAATAGGGAAAAAGGGAAAAAAATAAAGAGAGTTTCTAAATAAAACATAGGAAAAAGAAAAAAAAAACAAAAAGAATGTTTTATGAAATGGAGATGTAGAGAAAGGAAGGGAGCAGTGAAATGGAGACAAGCAAACAGAAATTCTAATAAAACAATGTACTAATTTTACGTATAATTAATAACCATAATATAGGCACATAGCAGAGTAGAAATCTGAGGAAAAAAATTGCAATAATTTAAAATCATTTGTTGCTTTTAACTTGAAAAAAACATAATTATAAAAATGCTTAAAATCTTTTTGTTGTTGTTGTTTTTTAAAGATGACATCTGTGAAGGTCTTTCTGCAGTTCTTAATAAAATAAACAGTTTTCCTAAGACATCTGGGGAAAACAAAATTAAAATCTTAAAGGTGATAATTAGACAAGCACAAGTGATTTGTCTGATGTAGTCCACCACAAATATTGTAAATACCATAAAATTGTGCCAAAAGGGCAAAGGAGTAGAAAGCTTCAGAACATTTAAGTCTCCTAGAAATGATGAAATATCAAATTACTGCACTAAAATCCTGAGGCTTTCTCATCAGGAGAAACAAACAATGCATGTTATACAGGATACTGTAGGAAGGACACTGTGTAAGTGAAACTGCACTAAAACTCAGGCAGTTATATATGTATAGCTTGTTATATATGTATATGTGTTGTTTTATGTCATGGTTTAATTGTGGCTGGTACCAGAATTAAAGTAGTACCAAACAGCCTGTCTCTCATCCCTGTGCCCCCACCCCTGTCCCCTTACTGCAGAGGACAGTCAGGAAGATTCTATTACTGATTCCCTTGGTAAAGCTGGACTCTGATTTTAGTTTTTGGCTTCAGTTTTCCCATGTAAAATATAGTATGACTCAAACTTCTACATAAATTTCTTGCCTATCTAAAATTTTTAGACAAGAATCAATTTCTGCAAGGCCTTATCTTTTTGTTCTCTAAGCTAACCTTTCAGGAAGTCTAAATATACACTTTTTATAAATTATCTACAGAAGAAAAATTTATCTCTTTCTTTTTGTCTTGTATTTTCATTTAATTTTCTCTTGTGTTTCTGACTCATTAGGACTGCCTGCTGAAAATCTCAACAGGTGCTCCTTGAAAGTTTTTTCTGCAGAACAAAGGAACAGGAGTTTCTTACTGGTGATGTAAATCAAATATATTTAGGTCAGCAGCATACCAAGTACTTAGTCTCACTGTTCATATGTAGGCCTTTACAAGTCGATGTTAGCAAAGTTAGACATTCTGAGGCTGTATCCCACCATTCTTACTGAAAGTTATTGACATTTCCTGCACTATAAAGCGAGATCAACGTGTACAGAAATAAAAAATTCTTTGAAGACAAAGTGTGAATGAAATATACTTAAAGTTTATCCCATTTTGGAGCAAACTTGTTCCACAATCAGGGCAGAAAAGCAATGAATTAAAAAAAAAATGGCAAGTGACAAAAGAAAACCAATAGACAACACCACCCCCCTAAGCAATTATGTAAAAGAAAGAACTTCTAAAAGCAGAATATCTATCTACTTACTTATACTGGCATTTTGGAATGAACAGAACTAATAACCATTTCTGAACAGTGTAATACCCTGTTTATTAGATCTTGCTATCTCATTTCTTATTTTTGAATGCTTTTTCTGACCTGTGGTTAGCATGTTTTATTGCTGCTTTGCAGATTTAGGAGAACAATGTTTGTTGTATTTCCTGAAGAAAGTGTCAAGTGGTTGTTTTCAGGCTCATTTTACCAGTTGTGTGAGGACAAATTAAGGGCTTTACTGAACAGACTCCAGCAGTGTAGGGATACCTTCCATATTCAGAGGTGCCCTTAAGCTGTGTTTAACTTTAAACATTTATCTAGGTGCCACAGAAAAATGATGTGCTGAAGTGGAGTGTTTGATTCTGCCCTGTAAACAAAGGTGTCTAGTGCCATCTGAGATGACCTGAGAGATTTAAATGGGGCTGACATATCTCACAAAGAGCCTACAGGAGATACGTGCCACTCTGGACTCATAGATGGACATCAGGCAGGATAACCTAAAGTAATTCAAATGGATGTTGACTTCTTGTCAACAAAGAGTCAGCAAAGAGCCAATGAATTGAACCCATTGTGTCAATACCTTCTTCACTGAAATTACACTTATAGAGAGATTAGGCTCTCAACACTTTCATATATATAAATCGTGTGACATGTGGAAATCTATGCTTCTGGAAGAAAACTTAATTTTGTGAAATACACAGAGTGACAGAATATGAAGGTGTGAAGAAGAGTAAATTAGAAAGAGAGGCTAATTCTGTACATCTGAAGTGTTTCAAAGGTTGGTAAGATTTGGGATTAAAGGAAATTAATCACCAGTGGACAAAGAAAAAATAATCCTCAAAGCAGTTTTAAGGACTCAGTGAAAAGTGACATAGAGACAGTGTTAAAATGACTCTAAACTGCTGCTATTATCATCCTAATGGAATGAAAAAAATAAAACTAAATTCATCTCCCCAGGACAGACTGATACAGTAGCCCTGATGAGAGAGTATCAAACTTTATATAGTACAGTTTCCTTAGAAACAAATTTGGCTGTGAATTTATGAGTACCAGTGCCTCATAACTGTTCCTTTTCTTCAGCTGCTGTAGGGACCATGGAGCAAAGACCTTTAGCGTCATGGAACATTTGTCTGCTGGAAATATTATGGTATTCTTCCTTAACTAAATCAGTAAACAAAAAAGCTGGTCAATGAAGAATAAGAGGGTTTGTTTTGCTTTGTTTTGATTTTTTTCTTTATTTGTTTTGTTTTGTTTTGTTGTCCTTTTTCCCATGGCAGTGGCAGCACTTTTTTTTTTTTAAATTAAACTCAAACTAGGCCAAAAAAAAAGTGGAGTTTGAAGATGATTCTGGAAAAAAATGTATATGTCTTCTTACATAAGCCTAAACTTTATAGATTGTGTGAAATAGGTTTTATTATACATTTATACATATGAAAGTGCTGAGACCCTAACCTTTGTTTACAAGTTTATTGGTGAGTTCCTCTCAGAAATAGTAACTGTTCAAATGTTTTACATTGGAAATGGTAGTATGCAACTTTGCAGTATTTACTGATAATCTTAAAAAATGAAGCATTAACCCATTTGAAATTTGATGGCATTCTATGTCAATGGAGTGTATGCTATGTATTGGCCAAAACAAACTGTAAAATATGCAGTGTTTATTACTTTCTTCAAAGACCAAGTTTAAAGATGTAGCAAACAAAATGAACTTCAAAACTTGGAGTGTAATAGAAAAAGATATTTTGAGTACGATATGTCTTATAACATCACCAGAGAAGCCAGAAATAATTGTCTAAGATTCATAAAAATTTGTTATAATTCTACCCATTCAAACTAGTAAAGGATAAATGTGGAAAAAACCTGTTCTGAGATAATGTACTTTTTCTGAGATAATGTACTTTAAATGACATATCCTTACAGAAGGGTGTATATAAAAAAGGATTTTTAAGACTGAAAAATCAATGATTTTTTTTGCAATGACTGTAAAGTGTGTCCTTCAGAATTGCTTTGCACAGTTTCAAATTGTTTCAAGACATAAACTGTTTAGAAATACATCAGTTTCTAAAGAAATCTTGGTTCTGAAATGAAAGCACTTGCCATAGGCATACATAACTTTAAAAGGAATC
Source organism: Climacteris rufus (assembly GCA_013398175.1). NCBI lineage: Eukaryota > Metazoa > Chordata > Aves > Passeriformes > Climacteridae > Climacteris > Climacteris rufus. The sequence goes on along the minus strand of VZRZ01002346.1, from coordinate 230,588 downwards.
AGTGAATCACAAGGAACATATAGATGAATTTTCCTTATAATGTATAAAAAATTGTGTTATAAAATCAAAGTAAATTAAGTGCTTTTGTAATATTTTTGATACTTGAATTAAAAGAAAAATGATCTTATTTTACTTATTGCAATTTATTGTTTAGACATTTGCCATTCTAATCGGATCATTCAAATGGGCCCTGAGAGTAATACACGATCATTCTCAGCCAGGAAAGAGATTCTCTGGAATGCTTCAGTAGAAAATAAATGTTTATGCTCTAGTTCTGGCCAGATCCCAATTTACATTTTCTTTTTGTATTCTATAGCTGCAAACTTTTGACCTTGCAAAGGAAGAAATGTTTCTCCATTTCTTTCTATGCAAACTGGTGATGCCAGATGGATTTTTGCTTTTCATTACTCCCTATGTATTCCCCATGTAGAACACTCTGTAGTTTTCCACTAATCCCTGTCCCAGTGTATTCCTATTGCCCTAGCCATAACAGAGACATGTTTTGCCCCACATTACTCCCCACTGTCCCCGAAAGAGAACACCGTATCTTCTTGGATACCAGCAGGAATGGCAGCACTGTACCTGTTTCTAATTGGACAATTCATGGCAACTAAGTAGAATCATAATATTCCCTATAAATGTGGGTGCTCTCATGGGGTTCAGCCCCTTTTCTGTCGTTACACTCTTACTGCGCTCTTGGGAGCATCGGGGACACTACTGGGAAGACATTGGCGGGGTCGGCCCATTCCCCCTCGCCTGGCATGTTCGGATCTTGTGGAATAAAGGTACTTATTCCCCTTTCCCCACCTAATACATGTCTCCAGTTTTTTGTCTCCTGCCAGCCTAAAAAAAGGCATCGCTGGTTTATAGCACTATGGAGAATCTGGTGCCATATTTCATCTAACAAATACTAGGATTTCATTACTAGACAGAAATACATAATATGCTTTGGGATACTTGGAAAGGAAATTACTAGTTAACTATTAAGTGTTATTAAATTGTTCCTGATTTTAGTTTTATATATTTTAATTCCCCTAAATTTTCCGGAATGAAGGAACATAAGCTGGATTTCTTCTGACTTATTTGTTCATGGTATCATTGTTTCAAAAGCAGCTTTGAGAATATGCACAAAATCTATTTTCTGTCTCTGACCAGCCAATCTTTTGCATGGCTGATAATAGTTTGCAAACTTGGTACCCTATGTTTAAAAGTTCTATTTAGCTGAACCTAAAACATCTGCATGGGGATGAAAACAACTTCTGTTGCATAAATGCAGACATAGTGAGAAACTTCTCAAATAAGAAAATGATGCATAGGAGAAATTGTTCCATGCAAGGGCACCATTCCAGGACAGACGTGTGGTGGTGAGGGAGAGGGAGGTGCTCAGCTTACTGCCCCTCCTAAGTGCTGGGGTCCTGAGGGCACCAGTAAGGCTGGCTGGCTCTCCCATTCCAGCCTAATGGGAGATCCATTTCAGCCGCCAGCCTGGAGTTGCCAGTCTCTGCTCCACAGTGAGGTAGGAGGCAAGTTTCCAGATTCCCCACAAACCTGCCCAGCCTGCCCCCAAGTGGGTTCTATGCCTCCTGGCAGCCTGGAGTAGGGAGCAAGCCCAAGCAAGGACACTGACAATGGTGCGTTGTATTCTTCTGTCACTCCTGCTCTATCATCAGTGCCTTACACTGCATAAACTTGCGTAAACTAAGCTTGTGTGTACATCCAACTTGTCTAAAACCAGAGACAGGAAGTCTGGAAACCACAGATGACATCAAATATTACTACCTTAAATGTATTTCCATAGGAATCAGGAGCAACAACGGCTTCTGTATATAACCTTTAAAATTCAATAATTATACTGTGAATTTTGCCAAATAATTAAAGCACGAAATCAAAGAGTTGAAATGTGGGATTTTTGGAATTTGAAAAAAATTCTCTAATGGAAATTCACCTGTTTGTACACAGACAGAATGATGTTTAAGACCTGACCACACTACATTCAGTGGTTATGGTTGCAGACATTTTATGTATTTATTTTTAAAGCAAAGAGAAAATTAGATGAAGGGCTTATGATTAAAGTAAAAAACAAAAAAACAAAACAAAAAAAAAAACCAAAAAAAAAAAAACTAGGGACATGTATATTCTTTTCCTGTCTTGTGATTCTGCTCTGAGTAAAGTCTGTCTGACAATATTTACAATGCTGTTTCTTTACATAGAGAAGCAATTTTAAGCCCTATTTCAAGAATTTCTGTTTTTTCACTGCATTTAAAACTAATTGAACCTGTGCTTTGAATGTATATTGATGTATTAAAATGCTTAGAGAGCTAAAAACCAAGTTCATTCTCTTCCATATTTGTCAAACAAAACTAAAATCTTTTTCTTAATTTTGGTTTGCATCTCTACTTCTAAACACAAGAAAGGGAAAACTAGGGACACCTAATCTCAAAGGCCATTGTGAAATGCATTTGTACATATCTAGGAGGTGTTTTGATGTTAAAATAGTAGTTTTGAAAATGGTTTTTATAAAAACACTACAAATTAATGATTTTTTTATGAAATGCAGATTTGGATAATACAGGGTAAATAAGATCTAGTTGAAAAAAAGACCTTAAAAAAGCTGACAGAAAGATGCAAATAAAAACAGTATATGAGGTGGTTAAAACAATTGTTATATTCAACTGATTCACAGGTGGGAAAACTTGAAGTTGTGTCATGAATTTACCTTTTTTTCATCTGTTTACAGCTCAAATTGAACTTTAACATTCTTTCAAAGTAGACTCTAGTAATTTAAATTACTGTGTTAGTATGAAGAAAGTAAATAAATGTTTTTAAAAGGGAGTTATTAAATTAAAATTATTATTTACTGAAATATTTTTCTATAGTTTCTAAACCCCATAATCTGGCAATATTAAAAAGGAAGATTGACTCTCTCTTCCAAGACACCAATTTGAATTTCAAAATCATAAGATTACTTCATAATTGCTAGAAGTTAGGACATTATTTCAGTTACCAGCAATCAGCTGTTTAAAAATAGCGTCCTTAAATCATAGATCTGTATTTTTTCTGGGCCATTTTCCCCTTGAAAATTGACTTGACATTTAAAACATCAGCTTTTTCACAGTGTGCATCCCATCTGCAATTATGCTGCAGCCCACTCAGCCACTCAGTTCTGTCCTTGCTATAGCAATAAACCTATTAAAAACCACATGCAGATGGATAAAATGGATAGCAATCTTGCACACACAAAAAAGAGGAGAAAAAGATAGAACAAAAGAAAAAAGGATAAACCGTGAAGATGTTTTAAATAACTGAACATTCTTACAGACACTCATTACACTGTATGGTGTGGAGTACAGTATTTGTACAAGAAAGGCATATTGCATAGTGAAGTCTCTTCCCTGATTGAGTACTTACAGTGTCAACAGTAATCAACCTCTTTCTCAAACAAGAATGCTAGCATAGTGGAAGCAGTCATCTAATATTATCTCATATGTTTCATCTGTAATATTGAAGAGCAAATTGGTAACAGTGCTTGTGTCCTTTATCACAACTTAATAAACCTTTATGTTTGGGAATGAGGATAAAAGGTCTGGGTTACCCTGCTTGTAAATTTTATTTGGAGAGTATCCATTTCAAAGGTTCTAAAATGCTTCATGGATCATAGTAGATGTGTTTTATTAACCTGTTTACATAAAAATTTGATACTCATTCAGTTCTAGAGAGACTACTAATTACAGTGATGTTCAGAGGGAATCAGAGCAAGTTAAGGGACCATGTGTCTACACAAGCTGTGGTACCTGGGCCATCTGGTTTAAATGTTTTTTAATTCTTCTATTCTACTAAACCACGCGTTGTGTAACTTATATGAAGACATAATCTCCACTTCACCTGCTTGCTTCTGTAGTGATTTATAAATCTCATCGTGCAATTCATGAATTCATATAAACTGATATGGAAAAACCTGAAAATGTAATTCCAAGGAAATTTACATACATACAAGTCTTTTCATGAGCAATGCAAACTGTGAACCTTTGTTTAGTTGATTCTGTGCTTTCTATTTGCATTTACCTACACTGAAGAAGCTTTAATATTTTCAATTGCTGTGCAGCTTATAACATCTGACTTTTGCATATGCTCATGTATTTATTATTATTATTGTAATAAATACAACAGCAACAACAAGAATAATAACAAACAAAATAACAACTAGAATAACATGATTAATAACACAGTACAATAATGCTGAAGACTTTACCTCAAAGGAGATATTTTGTGCATCTCTCATCCAGTCACCAAATTACAATTTTTCATACAATCTCTAGAATTTAGGCTGAAATGTGTTTGGCATGCACCTACACGTTCAAAACCTGAAAGACAGAACCTGAGTGAAAAGAAGTGGTACGTAGGAAATAAGAAACTAGTTTAAAGTAAAAAAACCCTATGAATCAGTTTTGGTTTTAGCTCAAAAGCTTTAAAATCACATCTGATTTTATTAACATCTGAAGAAAACTCACTGCAAGGTAAGATATTAAAGAAGAACATCCCTGAAGTGCTGCTGAATAAGCATGAATTTTCTTGCTCTAAGTTGCTTGTCTAATTCAGAAGTTGGTGGCAGACAGCCAAACTTCCTTCCTAAATGTTAAGACTATACCATAAAGTATGTCTAATGTAGCTTTCAACTGTTCTGTTTATCTCCCTGGGGATAAAAGAACCTACTGTTCTGAAGTGTCAGATTTTATACTGTGTTGTATTGAGTTATTTTTATTTATCTTCCATTCTATATTTTTCTGTGGCATACAAAAAAGTAATCTTCAAAGAGTTATTTCTACTATTTCAGTTTTTTCATATTTAAGTTTTGTTTTGAAGAACCATTTGTAAAAAAAAAAAACTTATATAGCTTATGTCCTGGTAATTATATTCAGACTATACATATTTTTTTTTCATCTTTTTTTTTTCCACTTTTGGAAAACAAAAGGAATCTGCCATTCTAAATCAGATATTAAATGGTACTGCATGCTACTTGAGAGCAGAAGATGTCACATTTAACTACAGCTTCATTCTTATGCTGTGTAGATGAGAAATATCCAGGTTGTCTCCTGTTTAAATGTCTGAAAAGATTTGAGGATACTGAGATGGCCTAAGGCCATCTCTCCCATGTTTAGGCTCTCCCCAGTCCAGCAACTGAAGTAGAGCTCCCAACAGTCAGGAAAGGAATTGCAGTGTCCTGAATGCATGCCATAAAACCTGGTGATGCACACAATATGCAAGTGTTTTCAGGAAATATACGACTGGCATAATGCGCTTTTGTGATCCCCAATCGTTAAAAGTGACAGATATGTTGCACATGGGTAGGCAGTTATAATGTGATGCCCATGAGGAGTTGCTCTTTGGCAAGAGAATCCTCTCGGGATCTCTATCCTCAACCATCCCTAGACATTTATTTCACTTCCTGAGCAAAGAAAAATCATATAAATGAAAGGTTCTTCCGTTCAACTTAAATGAACCAAAAAGACAATTCCTTAAAATTCATGTTTCCTTGAGAGTCCTGAAGCTGGATTTTCATCAGAAAATCAGTAAAGTAGGAATTGCCTAAATATAAATATAAAGTAGAACTTTTATCTGCTTATACAGTGGAGACCTGCAAATCTCTTTAGGATATATTGAATTTGAAGAAGAAGAACTACTGAAAACAAAGAGAACTTCCCTCAGCAGTGCTCACAGATGTATCTAAGAGCCCATAAAGGAGTTTGTAGCAGGAAATCCTAGTCTTTATCTAGCAGTCAAGGTAGAATATCAGTGGTTATCTGATTCATTAGTGACTTTATTTGAAATCTGAATTGGCAGCATGGATATGACCCTTGAACAAGTAGATTTCTTTACTCATTTATAGGCATGTATTTAAGTGCATATAGCAGAGCAGGAATAGAAGCACTGATCTTGGACTTGGCTGTGTAAAGTTGCTTTGAGGAAAAAGTAGGACAGAGAAATTTTTGGAAATATTGTTAAAATGATAGGAGGAACAAAAGATGGGAAAATACAGATTTTTTTCAGTAGCGATTGTTAGGAACTATGATGTAGCTATTTTAAGCTAGGATATAATACTATGTCTTCCTATTTAGCCTTCTTATGTACATGTACTTTTAAAATTTCACTTTATTGTCTCTTAAGTGTGCAGAGATAGTCAAAAGCACAGTTACTTTAAACATTTTGTTTTTCTATTTTATAAACAGCATGATGAGAAAGAAACATTACTAGAGGATGAGAAAGAAACATTACTAGAGGACTTTATGTAAAATCTGAAATTACAATAATATCCTTCATCCTTGAACTTGATAAAGCACATTAGCACACTGCAGAGAAGACTAAGAAATTGAAGTCTGCTTTGTAATAATAAATTATTAAACTGTCCCCTTGTAGCTCTTCCAGATATTGGTGGTAATGCCTATCAAGGTTTTCTGGGTTAATGTAATTTTCCTTCATGAATATGCCTTATATCTCCTTTAACTTCCTAGTATTCTTATTTTTATGCATTTTGCTAGTTCCATAATTTTTGAAAATTCTTCCCTCATTTGCTCTTTTAATCTATGCTATTCCCCACTGTGTCATTGTACTTCTCTCTACTCCTGTGCTATGCTGTCCTCAGGCTAACATGAATAACATTATGTATATCTCTGAGGTTAGATACAAATCTAGACTAACATCTTTTTGTGAACATGGCCTGTAACATCTTGTCTGTTTAAAATGTTCAGATATGGTAAACCAGGATACACTTATTACCAGTTGCTGTGCTACAAGGAATAATGCATATTCTCATACCAAAAGGCACAGGACACGTTTATCTATTTGTTTGTCTGACACTTGCATTCTACAGGCAGTAAGGCTCCCTCGATGAATCTGAGGTCCAGATGCACAGACATTTGGGTACCAAACCCCAATAAGTGCTTAGATGATGTGATGGAGAATGCAGCACTGCTCATTGTTATAGGAAAAGCATTGAAAACCAGTCAAAAAGCATTGAAAAACAGTCATTTCAAACACACTGAAACCACTAAGATGGAAAGCCAAAGCCTGGTCTTAGTAAAGAAATGGTGTTGAACTATTTGCTTCTGAAGTTTCTATCAAAGGTAATAGTTCACAGATTCATGTGGACTACAGTGTCCAAACACAATTCACAGTAAATCGTGCCATTCAATCACTGAAGGCAGAGGCATGTCAGGGGATGCCAGGGAAGGCTGTGCTCCAGCGGAAGCAAGGATGGCAGCAAGGCAGCTGGAGTAGCTGGCTTACCTGCAAGGTGTCAGCATGTTGAGCAAGGAAAGTCAGTGTCAGAATCAGGTCTGGAAACAGGTATCATGGCCAGTCTCAGTGATAATTCAGCAATTCTATTTTGATGAGTAAAGGTCACATCAGGAAGTCATGTTCAGGTCTGGGTCAGGCAGGTAGAGCACCAGATTCAGATATTAGCATCACAGCTGTGGTGCAGCTCAGGATCAAGCCACAGAGCCTCTGAATAAACACAGCTACTGTGGAAAAAGCAATTAAACCCCTTGTTTCTAGCTCACTTCCGAAAAGCTCTTAGTTAAGAAGACTTTGGCCTTGGCCAGCTGAAGTCCCTAATTTACCTTGACTAAAATCAGGACATGCATTTAGGACTCTGTCAGGAAGGGTTTTCACCTTTGTTGAGTCAATTGATTGTTTAGTAAATCACAGGATATCTTACTGAGTCGAGACAGTGTCATTTCTATATCTGAAGAAGACCTGTGAATCTCTTTAGGATATCTTAGTTAAGAAGCGAAGCCAGAGCAACTCCTGAATCAAAGTGGATAAAATTAACTTTTGGACAAGACATTAAAAATACCTGAACTCCCTAGAAGAACTGAAGGGAGAACAGGTTAAATGAGTTAACAGGCTTGTCCAAGATGAATATCTGAGGGTAGTCTCTGAGGGTCCAGTACTGAAATTTGTTCTGTAGAGGAAGGACATTCTTTCTTATGGATGGGTGCTTTTATCAGTCTCCAAGTAGAAATGCAGTGTGAAGCATAAAATCGTGACTGCCATCTTGTAGGAAGTGGGTGGCAAATCAACTCTGTGAGAGAGATATTTTTATGAGGTAATCTTGACATGATCAGATTTAATGTGTTTTTTTCCTTTTGTTTATTCATGTGTCTTTATAAAATTTGTTACTCTATTATCTTTTCTAGCTGATACGAATAAATATGCTTTTTTACATTTGTCTTAACCAGGAGGTCATTTAATATTCTTCACCTTAAGGATACAAGAAATAACTTGGGACAGACACAGCATCAAACGATCAAGGACTCAAATAGACACTGTAGGCCTTTCACTGTATCAAAAGCTAGGAGTGATCACCAGTGATAACTGCATGTACAGGGAGAAAGAGTTATAATTTTTTTATCAGGTTTTTTAAATCACTGAGGAGAATCTGGCGTTCACCCAGGACTCTTTATGGGTGAGTCATGGGTGACTTTGCAGTCTTCGAAAGTACCTTTTAAATTTTCTCTTTTTTAAATAAAAATAGAGTTTTTTCAGAAATAATTTCATTATGATAGGGCATATGTCTTCCTTGTACTATGTTTTTATCTTGTATTTTCTATGCATTCGTATTGTAACAATTCCAGAGAAAAATTAAGTGTGTATTCTCCTATATTTTTCTCAAAACCTAGGGATCCAGAGAAAGACCTGGCCCATCTTTCTCCAAAAGTAGACCTGCTTCTTAACCTGCAATTACTGCATCTCAACAAAAGTAATCCATGTTGAGTATTTCAGTGGCATGCATGAATATATGAGGCAGAAGGGGACTGAGGTTTGTACAAAAGCATTTTGAATCTTTTATAACACACAAATTGTGTAATCTCAGTCCAAAAAGTGTTCTAACTCTGTTCAAAATAATTATGAAAATGAATGTAGGATGAGTTTGGATTCATATGCTAAGAATAAATAATATTTGAATTTCATGGTAAATCTTTTTTTTTTCACCAAGAGTAATCACATATTAAAAATATGGGCATGTAAAAGATTTAATTATTATTTAAATTTAAGAAGCCCTATTCAGAGCCTAACCTGCAGTAAATCAGTAATGGCATCACTTTTTCAAGCTTTCTCTCCATTTGTGACATACATCCATTCAGTTAGAAATCTGAAACCGCACAATTTATGTGCTCAATTACAAGTAGCCACTTCAGTTTCAGTACACAAAACAAGATATTCGCAATCAGTTTGTGTGATTTCAGAAGATGTGAACAAAGAAAAAGAACCAAATGTATATTCTCAGCTCTAGAAAGAATTTCAGTGTATTTCTGGACATGCTACAAGTACAGTATAAAAATTTTACTAGGACTTCTTTACTTCAGTTTATATTAATATAAGCATGAAAATGCAAATTTAAAAAATCATGGCTTGTACAGGGTTAAGTTATAATGGATATTGAGGAAAAACAAACTTGAAATAGTAATATACTGGGATATACTCTTCTATTGTGTTGACTAGTATAGACAGAACTGTATCCTTCTTGGCATCAATGCCTCTCCTAGGCTGGAGCTCAGGCACTGACACACTGTGGCACAGAGCCATGTACTTGGCTCTTAGTCTTGTATGTGGTTATTTACACTTGTTAATGCATTCTATAGAGAGCTGTTTTCAGTTTGTATTGTGAATTGAAAGCTTTGTTCCATTAATGTTTATGCTGTCCTACAAAGTGAGTTCCTGGAAATATATTAGACATATAAATAGACATTGAATTCAAATTTTTAAGCCACTTTGACAATTATATTTCCTCCAGTTTTTTACATTCAAACTATTTGCCTTGACTAGACATCACATATGCTGTGTGGCTAGACATTTCAATTATTGGTTTTCTTTATCAATTTAAATGAAAAAATAGTTTTGAGCAAGAAAATAGCAATAATGAGCCTTTAATGAATTTTAATTACTTTTCGAAAAAAAAAAAGTTGTGAAATTAATGAAAATTTCATTTGAGAATCAAAGTTCTGAATATGTACAGGCAACACTAAGTCTCAAGTACATACTAAGAGATTATTTTAAATTTAGGAGATCATAGACAACTGGATAGCTCCCATGTAAACATTCAAAACTATTAACAAGGTAACAATGTTCAGTATCTCATTTTCTGTCTCAAAAATATAAAATACACCCAGATGAAAGTAAAAAGGCAAAGACTTGCCAAAAAAGGAAAAAAAAAAAGAAAGAAAGAAAATATCTGTAACTGTCTTGGTCTTTACCACCAGTGATGTCACTGGAAAACAGTTGTTAAATGGGTCTGTCAGAGGAATATTTAGGAAGAACATATTCAAAAGAACAGATGATTTTATGTGTAGTAGGTAACTCTCAGCTCAGTCTTTCTCATAATTCTGTCCAAGAAAGTGGGACATGTTTTGATCTCATGGGCATTGGTATGTATGCAGGGATACCGTTTTCTCCTTGCTTTACATTGGTATTACTGTAAGGCTTGGAGTGAGACTCCTATCTTACATGAAGTGTCAAGCACAAAATTTGTAAAACAAAATTACAAAGCTGTGAAGAAAGCCAAGTTGAGGTCAGAAATATGTGTTAAATGAACTCAGTAATCAAACTGAGAGACATATTTAAACTATGTTGAACTAATCTATTCTGAATTCTTTTTCCCTATTCTGAGAGATTTTTTTTCCATCAGCTCTGGTGAAGTTGATTAATTATAGACTTATACAGTTATATGCATAACGGTGAGGTTTTTCTTCTTTTCTGTGCTATATTTACAATTTTTATAGAAACATATTTTCATATATATGTCAGAAAGAAGTCTAAGAAAGAGTAATGCAACATATTATGGTGGGATGTATTCACACGTATATCTTGAGCCCTGTGAGGACAATAATCTGAGCTCTTCAATCACAAATGGCTTTAGGCCTAATTTTATCTCTGTACTGTGTTATAATGTGGTGATTCATAAAGTTTTGATTTTTTTATTTGGAGCAATTATCTTTCAATATCCTCATAGGCCTCACAGAATTTAGAAATGTAGCAAATCCTCCTTCTCTCAATGACTACATCTCTATATCTAATATTTATTGAGTCTAATTGTGAGCCTATCCATAACCTCTAAATATTAAACTATTCTTTGTGAGTTGAATGTCCAGATTAGATTTGTGGGTTTTACAGAACACAGAGGTAAATCAAAGACATTGTCCCCAAAATGTATGTTGCTTCTAACCTTTAACACACACTCTTAATAGTAACAGGCTGTCACAGCTAACACAATACTGTCACAGCCCACAATAAAGACTTTGCAATATCAAACAACAGTCCTTAATTTAGCCTTTGATAATTTTGCAGTAAACTTCTTTTATCTCCTTTTCTCTGAAAACTAGATGCAATTGTACCCTCAATACTAACTATAACACCAGTGGCTCATTGAGGAGCAAATACAATTTCTTTTCGCTACCTGTGAAAGCCAATTTTGTGATCTGGCTATTGTATAATGATGAATTGACATTTTCATGCCAGTTTTGTGTGCACATATCTGTTCTTAAAACAATTTCTTAATAGTCAGCACTCTTCTTCATAGTCAAACCCTGCTAAACACCCAGTCAGAGGCTGTCCACACATCCCATTCTGCCTTCAGAGGTTTAGCAGGATGAAGAGAGCATCTGCTGGACAAACTATAGTTTTAAATGCAAACTTTACTCTAGCCTTAATATTTACTTTGTGATTCATCCTGATCTAATATTAATATTACAATGTCCACTGAAAGACTCTCCATATAGGCCTACCAAAAATGTGGAAGAAACCAAAGGTAATGATATCTGCAGTTCTGGGGGCCTCTAATCATTAGTTGTGCTTAAGAGCAATATGTAATCTAGAGCCCATTTATTGCTAGTTCAGTGTTTTGGTGGCACTATTTAAAGTCTCAGAAATGTGCAGACTATCCAACACATTACGGCTTTCCCTTTTACTCCCAACTCTGCTGGCCTTAGCTTCCTATTGAATTGGGAATAATTTTTCATGTTTTCAGGTTAACTCAACTTACCCCTTCTTTCATAGACAGGGACGATGTTGATGCTGATGAACAGAGAGGCAATGACACATCCTCCCACACTGTCTTCAAGGTCTACTGAGTGGCTTGGCAGTTGATGATGGAATTTCTTCCCTACCATTTAGATATGCAAGAGTTCAACAGAATTGCAGCTGGCATGCTGTTGCAGCTGTTTTAGGAGCCTGTAAGCCCTTGCTTCAGGAACAGCTGTGGAACAGCTGATCCTAATCCTTGAGAATCCTTACCAAGTTCATAGTACCTCACTCAATGGTTTGTGAAAAGAAGCTGTCTTTGTTTCAAAGAAATGTAGTGTATATGTAAGAAAGACATCTGAAAATTGACATAAAGGATGCAGAATTTGTGGGAAGAAACAACAGTTTTCATTAAACCAGCCAATACACTTGAAAAAAATCAGACAAGCCTGGATTTACTGCCTCTTTAGCAAGGCTTCAAAGAAGAAAACCATCTTTGAGCAAAATTGTTGCAATGTCGTTACTTTCCTAATTTAAAGAAAATGTCTTACTTCCTCTCAGAATTTGACTGGCTTCAGTTCTAAACTATTGCTGTAGCTAAACAAAATAACCAGCTACTTACAAAGATGCTTTTTGGCAATCCTTGTAGACTCAAATGAAGTAATTTCATAACATCCCTTTGAAAAGCTATATAGATGATGTTGGATTTTCTCTTTTACTGAAGTGCTATTAGTGAAAGTTTACAGATACTAAATCTGTCTTCTTGGGTTTGTGATTAATGCATAATTGTAAGTTTTATTCCTTAAAAAAAAAAAACACAGAGATTTCTTTTATTCCTGAACATAATTCTGCAGATCCTGTATTCTGAGGAAGACATTACAAGAGAAGATTTTAAATCCTTTTCTCTGAATAGAAGTGCATAGTTCACTATGGTCAGTCTCAGAGAGATTCTGTGACAGGATAACAGCACTTCATGAGACAGATATTTAGAAAGAACTTTAAGAGGCATAAACCACCCATACACTGTTTTGTGACAGACCTTATAAAAAGGAACTTGAGTGCTGACTTCAATGGGGCTAATATTTAGTTTCAAGATAAGAATAAGTAAAATCGAAATGAAAATTCTGAGTGGCATTTTGAAAGATCTGTTTGACATCCTGTGTCTTGTTTATTTTCTCTGATGAGAAAGAACATTATCGTCTAACAGGGAACATTTTCTAAATGTCAGTGATTTTTCTCCTCTTTGGGAACACAGACAATGTCAAACTAGGCTTAAAAAAAATTCCAGTGAATCAGTGTCAGATATATATTTGACATAGCTAAACTCAGAAGCTGAGTTTCCAATTGTACCTCCAGTAGAATAATAAGCAGACTCATACTTAGTAACAAGGAAAGCACTTGCAATCTAAAGTCCTGAAAGTGAAAGAGCTTAGGAAAAGGAATGGCAAGACCAGGTAACTGAAAGCAGGCTGCAGGATGAATCACACAGGTGAAATAAAACAGCTGAAGTACTCACAGTAAATAATTCTGATGTTCTTTGGTACCGTGTACTTTCAAAATCAGAACTCTTCTGTTCAGCCTCTGCATTCCCCATTGCTAAGCACTGGACCTGTCTGCATTAGAAAAAGGTGCAGAATACCACTGTAGGCAAACTTCTTTGTTACTTCTCTTTCCTTCCATATCTCATATCATTAAGATGGCTTTTTTATTCCTAATTCTACTTTTGAAATGGATTAAATAAAAATTTTAAAAAGAATAGTTTTTTTCTGAGGAGGACACCCTATTAATGGACACTTGGATGCAATAGTTACTGGGGTCAATGCTTAAACAGCTGTGATTTTGAAAAACAACCCTGACATCTTTCCTCTATAAGGAAGCTCTTATTTTGAAGTGCAATGCTTACCATTACCAAAACTTGATGAGGAATTTAAAAAATGAGGCTTCGAGGAAAAGATAAAAAAAAAAAAACAAACAAAAGCTGAATCTCAAATCAAAGCCTCATGTGCTATTTTTTCCTTGATATCTATCTAGTTAGTTCAGATAAAAATCATAGGAATTTTACTTTTTTTAGGATGAATAACTGACCTAAACCCAAAAAGAGAACAGAACAATCAAGGTCAACATCTAAACAGATAAACTTCAAATGTGAAAGCTAAAAGGACTTAACAAATGAGAAATCTGTTTTAAAAATATCACCTATATTTGCAAAATAATCCAAACAACTACTGCCATGAATTAAAATTTCAGTGCATCAACAATGTCAATTTTCTTAAAACTTAATTTCTACTGAAGATTGGTAATTTAGTAATAAAGATTGTGATGGTCATTATGATTACATTTTTCATCATACCTTTAATTTCTTTTTTTATTGTTTAAATTGGTGTTCACAAAGTGAGAGCTGAAGTTATAGTCTCCTCAACAATAGCATGTTAATAATTGCAAGGTTGGTCATGGTTGATTACTACTCTTCATTAAACACAACACATCAGGAATCTGTGGAGGGCTTCTGAAGAGTGTATATCCCATCACTGCTACTCAGTGATCTAAATCAACCTTAATCCAAAGTCTGCTGTGATGCAATTTCTAGTCTTCTGTATCCAAGCAATTAGCACAGAAAGAAAAGGCACATATGCAAAGCTTCATGCATACAGACACAGCAAAAGTGTTCTTGCAGCACTTGTGTGAAGGACCCATAGTGAGCTGGTAAGTATTGTGCATAGCTGTGCTGAGCAGAAAAGCTTCTCAGGGAAAGAAGAGGTTGGACTGGGTGAAAGAGTAAAACTGGTAGGTATGACAGGCTAATGAGCTGTGTCACAGCCATTTGAGGTTTGGGGAAGATAATTGCTACTTGAGAATAAAATAATCTTTTTTTTCTGTTCAGGACAATGTTCGTTGGAGCTGTCTGAGAACAATGAGTAAAGCAAAGAAGTCAATGAAGAATCCTGGAGATGAACTTTTTCAGTCCAACAACTGACTAACTGACTTCAACTGGCTGCTTTATCCTTAAACAAACAGATTACCAGATCAGTTTCCAAAAGGAATTTTAACTCGTAATTATCATTACATTGTTTCACTTCTGGTCATTTAGTTTCTGCCAGATAAAAAACCAGCCCGACTCTTTCATTTCTTGTATTCCAAGTAGCAAGATGGTAGACCATTCTGAGATTCTCTCTGTATTAAATGGCAAGGAGAGGCTCTGTTTGTTTGTTTCTTTGTTTTAATTTCCCAGCCAACTGACTTCCAAAGGTTAGAGTTTCTAAATGGCTAATGCCCCTACTGAATGGCTCCCTTTCATGATTGTGACTAATTTTCCATCTCTACTCTTCTTCTGCTGTCCTCCTTTTCTGCCTTTAAAGTCAAAGAATGTCACCTTACAAGGGTGTACAGGTTCTGTCAGCTAATAATATGAGTAATTAAAGAAGTATTCAATGACAAAGGCATGACCTGTAGTCTCAAGAATGCATGGAAGAGTTACACCTTTTAAACTGTGCTCCTACTGATAATTAGCATTTTGTATATTCCGTGGCTTTCAGAGCAGGTTATATATGTAGCAATGTCATGGGATGATGTTATTTTTGACAACTATTTTTATTTCTCTCCCTCTGTCTTCCTTTCTGTCTCTGAACACACACACACAAACACACACACACATATATAACATTTAGTCTAATGCTGTTTCCTAATATGAAGCATATAAAAACTGATATGATCATAATAGATTTGACAGACTACCTGGAAACCTTACACAGGATTCAGCAGCACTGCAGGAACACAAAATAAAGCTCTTTTGCAAGCTGTCCTGTCTCTGGAACTACAAGGGAAGGTGGCAATATAGGTCCAGCATCTGTAACCCTTACAAGAGAGTACAACCAAAATGAAGAATCAGACAGAAAGCAGCTTTGCTACCTATTTGTGAAGAAGAAAAACACCAATCTTTTTATTCTTGCTTACCTGTAGGTTTATGATGTACACACTTCTGTCTTTGTTGAAAATAACAAAGTCTCTATTGACAAGCAGATGGCAATATAAGGGGAATATTTTCCCTACTGTTTCCTATAAGCCAGCCTCACAGATTTTTCACATGATGAATAATGCTAAAAATGTCCAAAACATATACATATGTATCCCATATCTGTATGGGTTGGGGAGGTAGGGAGAGAAGGAGGGAGACTTCTGTATCACTGAGCAAAGCACAGCTGCATTAAAAATGTACTTTATTCGGGGGTAAAGAAAAAGTAATCCATTTTCACCGTGACTGATTTGCAAAAGTTCCCATTTGAGAACATGAATAGCAGTGAACAGATCAGCATATCTGTATATACAGTGCATCAGAGAGGGAACGGATAAGTTTAAAGAGTATTATACTTGCACATCATGAGGTCTGCTTCTCTGTTTCTAGAAAGACTGCAGAGTTGGCAGTAAAGACTGTCTTGTTCCTGTGTGTTTCAGCCTACATTGAATACCCATGTTTCTCCACAGTGTTAAGCTGTTCCAGCAGTCACAGTAAGTGACAAGATGTTTGGGAGAGATCTGCTGTTTAATTCCACAGGGTTTAGAAGGCCACTTTTTGCAATGATAAAGACTGATTTATTGAAGCTGTTATAAGTCTAAAGCTAGATTTTACTAGACACTCTTTTTTATGAACTAATGAACTTAAAATGTGAAACTATTGCAGCACAAGGCAGAGAGCATGACTTGACCCTAATCTTTGATGCTGAATCTCAGCTGCATAACATTCTATTACTATGACATTTCTGGGGAAAAACTGTGGAAAATAAGGTGGATTGTGGTACTTTTATCTATAGAAAGCAGAATAGAAAAACATTGAGGAAGGAATGTGGATATAGTTTGTTTTTTTGACTTGCAAAATGTTATACTGAAGAATGAAAGGTAAGTTTGATTCCATAAAAGGATTTATAGATTGCAAAGATGAACATCAATATGCCAGCCACTATCACATTTCCTCTAGGTATACAATCCGTATTCTTGCCCAGTTTTCCTAAATAAGGATAAAAGAAATCAGATACCTCAGAATAGGAGGCAAAGCAACAAGAAAGGTAACAGAATCAATAAGCTCATGAAGCAGAAATACGGTGAGGAAAACCAGGTATTTTCACCGTACCAGTGTCCATGTTTTAGCTATGCAACCTATGTTTCTTTGGGTTTTTATAGCAGAGCAAGTTTAACTTTCTTCTTAAATACAGGACAAAATATAGTCTCTGTTTGACCCCTCTCAGTTAATGCATATGTAGTGAGAGTGACCAGTCATGAGGCAGGAAAAGTAGCTATTTGCTCCTGCTCTAAAAAAAGTTTTATGCCCACTAATCCTTTGGGAAGAATCACTGAATTTGATTCAGGTTTTGGTTTGGTGACCGAGTCGTTGTCTCTCTCTTATTAATGTTATCCCACCTTGCAGAAGATTAATAGCAACCTGTCTATATAACTTTCTGATTTAGATGCTCACCCAGAGAGAGACAGGTATTACTCCTAAACAAATTCCTGTACTTTGCATCAAGGAATCAATGCAAACCTCTTTGGCATAGGTATCATAACACTGCTTTTACTATTAGACTTTTTTTTCATAATTGGAGAGTCATATTCTTATATTCAATACAATATATTTATTGAATATATTCAAAACAATTTGATTTTATATAAATCACAGCATGGGCAAAGAATAGTCCACATCACCACAGAAGGCTGCACCTAGTCTCTCCTCATAAAAGAGATGTAGTAAATTGATTAAATCTGGTAAAAACTATGATAAACAACTGCCATCCTAAAGTATCTGTAAGAAAGGATCTCAGGTTTAAGGCTCTTCTCCATTTTAACATCTCGATTGTTTTATTAAATGCCACTCCAGTAATTTTGAATGAGAACATTCACGGTGTCAGTTTCTGAAGTGGAACTCACATCAGTGGTGGAATCAGCTTACACTGAGATTTTAGATCTAAGTAGGTGGATGACTACTGGGATAAGAACCCTGCTGAGACCTGTACAGCATTGGCTAACACTCCAAACCAGAAAATAACTTTTGGCACCAACAGAAGAGGAAATACAGCTGCTAAGATTTAAATGGTTTTCCAAGGTTGCCCTCCAGGACATGGACGAAATTTAGTTCCTTCATTTAAGAAGGAATATTTGTAATTCTGATTCTTTTGATCCTCTTAGGTGCAGGTTTTATATATAAGAGGAATGACTTTTTAAAGCAAAAGGATTGCTCCCATTTGCCACCCCTCTGTTTGCAATGCAGAGCAGTTTCAGAGACCACAAGATGAACTCCCTTCAAACAAAACTTAACTGCACTTCCAAGGAGAGCACCAAGTGAGCCTGCAATTGCTAATAGGTGTTAGATAACGTTTGACTAGAGCTAGTCTGAAATAAACCTTCTGAGATACATTTAGTATAGGTGTCATGTCCTCAGTTTCAATTGGTTTTGTCCTTGAAATTTGCTTCAACTGTAGCACACTACTTGATAAGGTGGACATAACCTTTCCAAGTACCAGACGAGATTCTTTTGTTGTGTGCAACAGTTTCAGCATTAACATAATAAATACTTGTTGTAAAGTACACATACATCTGATGAAGGTCTTGGAAAGCTTTTTTCTCCCTTAATCCCACCCTCCCCACCACCATAAATGAATGCTTGTCACCATTAGCTGTCTTGGTTTAGAGGAAACCAGCAGGTTTTATTTTTTTTCTTATTTTAATCCTTGCTTTTTTAAGCACGTGAAAGATAAGTCTAATTTTTCAATACATTAAACAACAACAATATATAGCAACTTCATTTTTCCCCACAGGTTTTGCCAAATAACAAATGTTCCGAAATTTAGCATAAATGTTATCTGCTTGTTTCTGTTAAAAAAGAACAAAATTGAATATTGGGGTTTTTGGCTTACATAAACATACATTCATTCAGAGTTTGTACTGCTTGCACATATCGAAGTATTTTTCATTCCCTTACAACTGAAATTAGTAATCTCTAGGACTGCCTAGACGTGATCTAGCTGGACTTGTTTTGTGCAGGGATTTGCACCAAATTACCTCCAGGGTTAATTTCTAACTCGAATTATTCTATCATCCTATGATTATGTGACATAGCAACATTTGTCTTAGTTGTACCTGAGATACGGAGTAACAGCTCCATTTATTGCATAACATTCCTACTAATATTTTTGCTTGTTTATTTTCTTCTTAATTGAAATAACGGACATAATCAAATCTGAGCTTAACATACCATGATGACTTGCATTATATGAAGCAAAGAGCACCTTCTAAAGGAAGAGTCTGGAAAGAAGCTGAAGTATAATGATTTGACTGGCTGAAACAACCTCAGACAGAAATTTTCACATTTGTTAATGTAGAAAGAACACTATAAAAAAAACCATATAAGACTAGGTAGCTTATTTCAGTGAAATTGTAATAATTCTGTACTGGAAATTGCTTCTTTAGTGCAAATTTAAAGTGTACTGACATACAGAAATAAAATAAATGTAGCCTTTCTAAGGCTTACTCATGACATAATGTGGATGTGTTAAACTGATTCATGCTGCATGCACAAACGCTTTGGACAAGTTTCCAACAATCTCTAATTGTAAGAATACACTACTATGCCTTCAACAGTCAACTGCATACTTTTTTGAGTAAAAGTCTGATTTCATTCATATAATAAAAAATAATAATGTACATTTTCAATTAGAATGTGAAAGAATTACATTTACATTTCTCATTAACACTGTAGAGTGTTATTAGGACAACACTCTTGCTCACTTTGCTGAAGAATACTGCTTCCAGAAAAAAAAGTCAAATTAGAATAAAGATACGGCAGGAAGACATAAAATGGGAAAGCAAATAAATGCTTGCTTTCTGACAAGCTCCTGGTGACATAAGTAGCATCAGTCCTTGTTGGTTCTGACACAGGATGCACAGCTGGATAGTGATGACCACACCTGGGCACTCCAAGACCCACAGAACAATGGATTGACATGATATCTCAGTTTGTCTGCTCTGAGTGGAGTGAATTTAATTGAAGAAATCAAGATTTATAAGTAGCCAGGTACCCTCTGATGTTAGCAACTGCCTTGGAAGACCAGACATGAGTAGTTACTCACCTCTTCAGCATGGTATTCCTATAAAAAAATATTCCTATGCTTAAAATCTGCAAACCCTTGCACATGTGCGTACCAATGCATGATTGCTATGTCCCTAAAAAAGCACAAAACATCAAAACACTGAATAACTTGGTTAGCAGTATTATTTTTAGGCCCACCACATAACCATTTAACTATTTAGAAACCTTTTCTACAAAGTACCACATTCCCATGACTGCCCAACATTCTTTTTCCAGTTGTGAAACTGGAGTGTGCTACAATAATAAGGTTCTTGTTTATTCCTTGGCAGGAGATTAGCTGGAAAAGGTCAGCCAATATGAAAGAGTAGTGAGGCTATTTTCTTTTTTTGACTACCCCTGTAAGGGTGAAGTGAGCCCTGTTGGAAGAGCAGAGCCATGACTTAGGAGCTAGGCTGATACAGTTGGTGATATCAAAAGCCGTACATCAGGTATTCCTCCATATGTACTTTATGTTTTACTTGCTTTGTGTTTCCCTTTAATCTCTAAGAAAAGTTATCTAGCCTGAAAGATATTTGCTGTTCATCTGGGAGAAATCAGAACTGAACTCATTCAGAGAAATGATATCATCCTCTGAAGTTTGACAGAGTGACAGGGCAGGTGGGCATCCACTGTGTTTACACAACAAGAATCTAAAATAGGAGACTCTTCATTTTCTTTGAGTATGTTTCCCTTAGGGGAGCTTCAGAAAAACAGTATATAGACCTTTTTTTTTTAATGGTTGCTGAGACTGGAATCTACTTGTAGGTTTTATCAAGGCAGCTGCATCAAAATGTAACTTCAATGATCCGTATATTTATAAAATATGCCATCTGAGCCTTATCTCTATCATGAAAAAAAGCATTCAGTTACTATTCTAAAATATAATAAAATAAAATAAGTTTCAAGAAAAACAACAACCTATACATGATTATACACTCCATTTCAGCCCAAATAAACGTAGTTCAGAGATGTATCAGGAACGGATTAACAGTGAAAACCAATTCCCTGTGTCTGTGTGCATTCAGTTTAAAGATTTCTAATTTGCTAAATGTTTGCCTACAATTTTCTGTCCAATTTAATTATGTATAGTTGGGCTTTTAGTTTGCATTCTTTTCTCATCATAGTTTACTCACATGGAATAATATTTTAAATTATTTTCCTTTGTATAGATCACTGAAATACAGTACTTGGAAAGGGGAAGATTTCAGTTATTCAAGTAGTTATTGTAAAAGCTGGAAAAAAGCCACATCTCTTTTACTGTAGCTGACACATTACATTGATCTAGCAGGAAATCTGTCTGTTACTGAGACAGATGGGGGAGCTCTGGGACTCGGTTTAACACGGTTGAAGCTCCTGCAGATGCTGATATCGTACACTGACAATAGCTGAAGTATGAACAGCAGAGTTTACATGCCTGAAATAAATTGTTTTGATTAGAACCTTTAGGAAAGAAATTCATAAGGTACAGTTTTATTGACTACTTGCCAAACAACACAGACCTGTACTCTATAAGCTTGTTTTGTTCTTGTAAGTCAAGCACCAACTGGGCTCTTATTTTCTAAGGTTATGGACTTACAGCATAATACATTATCATTTACTTTGAATTATTACACAGAAAGAAGAATTAGAAACAGCATGCACATTCAGTTCTAACTGTAGTTGACCTTAGGAAGAATATTTTTTTAAGTAGTGTATGCATTTGTTTCTCTTCCATGGGCATACGAGACATTTGCTACTGATAAAAATGTTTTCAGAACCAAAAGGCACATATAAACCAAATTTGTGGCAGTCATGAAGGAAAGAATAACATTATCACTTCTAATCATTAACAAAATTATGCTATTTTATTGTTTTTTAGGTGCCATTTCAGGTTTTGTTTTATTCACCGTCAGAGACCACTGTATTTGTGGCATAACGCCATTGTGATCACCTAAATAGAACTGGAACAACTGTTCAAGGCACAGCTAAGATTTTCTTCCCCTAAGTGCAATCTATATAATACTATTGTTATTAAGACTATAATTTCTTGCACAGTTCTTTTGGAAATTAGTATGTATAGGTACCATTATGTTCATTTATCAATGTCTGTTCTGGGCTAATGCATTTAAATGTATAGTCTGGTTGCTGAAACAGAGCACATCAAATTTTGCATTTTTTGTACCACTCCAATGATAGAGTCCTGGCTGTTTGTTGCCATATTTATTATTTAAATCAACATCTTCCTCTGAATATTATTTTTACTTCAGATTTCTTCTTTTATTAAGACATAATAATTTGAATAATACTAAAAGAACCAAAATAAAACATAACTAAAATCCCCCCTAAGAAGCTAAACAGGGAGATCATTAGCTGTATCCATAAGCAACCAGGTGGTTTTATGAATTTTCAAATCTGATAGAGCATTAAGCTGTTGCTTCACGCCCAGCTACTTTAGCATATTGATTCATATTTGTATTGGCTGTAGAGGCTAGATAGCTTTTAAACCTTCTGACAATAAACATTACCAGAGTTGTTTTATGTTTTATTTCCCACTTGGCTGAGATAACTGCTTATTTTCATGGCAGAACCTGAGAATAACATATAAGAGATTTCAGCATATCCATATCCCTTTTCTCAGCTATGAAGGAAGTTGCTTGATGTGGTGGTGCCTTCCCTCGGGGGGGGCTCGGACCCCGCCTGTTGCTCAGGCACTGGTTATACAGTGGTTGAGTGACACGGGATCCGAGGATGCTCAGGACACCCCTTAGACATCCCCTGGGGTGGAGAGAAGCACAAACCCAGCCTCCCTTTCCACAGACTTCTTCGCAGTTCAGCAGTTTATCGGTCAGTTATTAGGTAATCTTTAATAATTGGTTGTTATTACTGTGTCTCACCCTGTAAGCCCTGCATTATTGGATGTTAGTGTTTTCCACGCCCTGTTTCCTGTGCCTTAAAAGTTCGTGTTTGGTGCGTGATTCGGAGGATTTCTGGTCTCTCTTGGACTGTAATAAACCATCTACACCCCCGCCAGAAATCTCCCTATCCTTTTCTTCGTGCTCCGGATCGCCGTGTGCTCAGCGAGCTCCTATCTGCACCTACTGAGGACAGGCTACCCAGCCTGGGGCAGCGCCATTGGGATACCTGCTTGCTGCGTGAGAGGTTCTGGCGAGCCCACATTCTGGGCCACTGGTTCCCGCGAGAGGGCTCGATCCTGGCTGAGGTCGGATCGCTCAAAACCCTCTGAATAAGCGGCGCTCCCAGCCCCAAGGTTCCATGGAGCTATCCCGAGGCAGGGCTGAGCGAGACGCGACACCGCAGCTTGACACAACACATTGCTGACACATAACACTACGTGACGAAAGTAACAAATCGACGCTGTGGTTCAGAGTGGGTTCAATCCAGCTGTGATGCGGGCTGAAGAGCTCTCTGCAGAGCAAAACTCCTGCATCGTGTGACCTGAACACCCTGTTCCTCAGGCAGCCACATGAATGGGAAAGCTTCCTGTCCTTCATAACCAGTAGAACTACATCTACATATTAGTAACAATATATAGACAAAATGTTCAAAAGAAGTTAACTGTATGGCTGAGGCTTCATTGCTTGTTCATTCAATAGGATTCTGTTTCAACAAAATATGTTTTGGAAATTATCATTCCTTAATATTTATTAAGACAGTCTCAGACAGCTCCAGACAGCCCCATTATTAAGCCAGCTTACGTTTTAAGGACTCATATTTCTAGGAAAAAAAGGCAGCCTACTCAGACTTCTGATCCAAGTCATCTCTGAAATAGACTTTGTCCATTGACTGTGTGCAGGAACCTTAGTGAATAATCTATATTTAGTTTCATTAAATATTTCACCTCAAACCCTCAACCACAGCAACACATATTCTTGTTTTTACCTAATTTGATGAACTCTGAACAGACCGTAATTTGTCAGAAGTGAAATTTTGATATTAGATAGTATTGTGAGATTGTTATCTCTAAATCAAAAGAAAAAAGGCCCACATTTTACAGTTTATTAGGAGCAGAATATAAAAATAGAGAGTATCTTTATGTCTCTGGGTAAACCTGATAATTGCTCAAAACTTTAAAAAAAAGGTAACAAAAAACTTGAAAAGACTGATAGAAGAGTGACAAAAATAATAACATGGGACAATTGTCATATAAGGGAGGGGAAAGAACCTGCAACACCAAACAAAGAAGACCCATGCTCTTAATGTTCCAATAGAGATAGCAGAGGGCAGAAGAGACAGATTTCTGTTATTTTCTGAGTGACAAGGTACAAGTAAATGGCAGTAGCCCTTCACAGTCCCTTCTGGAACAATAGAACATCAAATGGTTACCTAAAAGACAGAGTGGTGGGCTGAATGAATCCTCGATCTGGGCTACTGCAGTCATGTTATGGTTTTTATCTACTGACAAATCAATCTATATAAAAAAAGAGCCAGAGTATTTTTTCCCTTTATGTTCTATGTGGGATCCTTTTTCAGGGAACAAATAATAACAGAAAAGAAGCACAAAGGGTTTTCTCAGAAAGGCTATTTTAATTTTCTCATTTCTGCAAAAGCAAATCAAACTGAAACATGAAAATATGAATTGTTCATTTTACTTGGCAAATGTAATACTCACTGTCGTGTGTGAATTGAACCCATTGCTGAGAACATAGTGTGAATTATTAAAGAGCTATTGTTATGTTTAAACACATGGATAACAAGGGAACATGTCATCTGCTGATGCTGGACTGAGTTATTTCCCCTCCTTCCATGTTGAAGCCAACAACAGAAGAGTTAGTTGAGTCCTTCCAGTTGTCTTGGGTCATAGTTGACCATTTCCAATGCCTTTGTTGATTTAAAGCCAGAAGGCTTGGAAAGTGATTATCTTACTAAAGGCAAAGGTCTAACAATACTGGCTAGTCTATATTCTGGAGTCAAAGGATTCAATTTCTTTTGTAGATCTGGGGCTTGACATACCATAGAATCCATATAAGCATGCCTGAACTGACATCACTGGAAAACTAATTGCAATGTATTTAACTATCTGTGAGTCATTTTTGCAGTTCTATACAATAAACAGATGAAGAAAGCGTAATATGGGATAGCTACATTTTACAAACTTTGATCACATTATAGTATTTCTTTGGAATATGTCATCTTGCCAAAAGGTAAAAGGACCATATGATCATCTAGAAGGCAGCATATGCAAATGAATATGGTAGTAAGTAAAACATATGTTTAATCTTCCCACTTCATCAATATAGAAAGCTCAAGATTTTTTGTCTGCACAAGCCAACAAATCTTGAGGCTTAAACTGCGTTTCTGCTACTCCCTTTTTCTTAGTTCCATAGTTATGTATCTCAGAAACACTGTACAGAATTATTTATTTTATAATAACTTATAGAAAAACTCCTACTGAGGGCAAAACTAAATGTATACAGGCAAACATAAAATTGAAAAGAATTGCCTAAGCATGTACTCAATTTGTTCACCAAGTTTCACACATCATACATGATCTATTTATACTGAAAAGCAACAAAATAGTTCACAGTTTTGACAAACTATAGGAAAGAGGCATCAATCATCCCAAAGGAAAACACAGTAGAGCATTTAAAAGTTGTACTTTATAGATACAAGGAGACAGAAAAATTTCCACACCTCTAATAATTTGTTCCAGTAGTTAATTAGACATACTGTTAAATTGTGTGCTTTATTTCTTATCTGAATAGAGTTAAGTTTTGCTTCAATGCATAATTTTTTAGCAGGCCTTCCCCCCTCCAGATTACACAGCCCTGTAGTGGTATGTATTTTCTTCCTGTGTAGCTACTTACACAGGGCAATAAAATCAGTTCTCAGTTGTTTCTCTGAGAGCAACACACTAAGATGCTTTGGGTGTGTTTGTGGATTTTTATGTACTCACATTATAGCATTTTCTACATACATTGAGTGACTATGGCCCTTTGTTTAAATTGACTGCAATTCTCAGTCAAAAAAAAAAACGAGGCTATTCCAAAATTCACGTTACCTATGCCACATATGTTGAATTTGGGCACATTCCACTAGTTATCTTCTCATGGATCATTTTTATTTGCTCTTTTTGAGGAACACTCCTTCTGGAAGCTAGTGTTGTGTTGTTTTTCTTCCATAATTTCCTTTCTGAAATCACTATTTCCATGAATGGCCAATTTTGTTTTTGGAGGGAGAAAGAGTCAGCCTTTGGGTAGAATTTCTCTCTAACCTTTGTGTAGATATCACTTGAATTTGCTCTCCTTCCATTTCGTCTTCTTAAGAGCTCAAAGCTGGTGTCTGCATTAGCAAATAGTCTGGCACTAGAAGATGCACCTTTAGGGTGCTGTGTGTACAATATTTACACTATTTGTGGGTGTTTGCTTTGCAGTATTTCTGTGGTTCAAGGTTTATTAGATTTTCAGGTACATCAGGTACAATCTTAATGTTTGCCTTCTGGCTTAGAGTCATTGGAAGGAAATCAGTATGAGGGCCATGAGACATTATATAATGTAAAGCAGAGCATGCTGTTGGGATGCTAAGGAAATTTGCTTTGAACGTACACTGCTGATGTGAGCTAAAACATAAATGTAAACATTCCTTACAATCTCTGGATCACTCTTCCAAACATAATGCTACCTGAAACCACTGTTTTCTCACTGGTGTTTAAACTTTTTTGTCTATTTTTAAAAATTTATTTTTAATATTTATTTTGATAATTTAATTTTATAAAAAATTAAAATTATACATTATTTCAAAATCAAAAGTTAAATTCTTTCAATGTTGAACTCTTTACTGTCATTTTTCTATTCTTAACTTTACCAGTTAAGTTTAAATGGAACAAATATTATGAATATTTTGTTTGAAAAAAACATAATTTTCTCTAATGAGAGAAGAAAACTTACACAACAAATTATTATTTAAGCAACTGTCCTTAATCATAACTTTTTCCTCATTCACCATTATTTAATATAAACTGTTATCACAGACCAAAAGGAGGAAACAAAACCAGATTTATATTGAAGTCTTCTGGATCAAGCTGTAACAAAATCCCAAAACTTACCTTAGGATAAGAAGTCACAGGAAAAATAAATGAATCAGGATGAACAGAGCTAGGAAAAGTCATCAGTGAGCAGATAAAGAGAATTTGTTAGCATTGCCCATTTAAACGGTAAACTATTGCTATTTTTTGTAGTTGTTGTAATGCAAAAATTTATTTGAAATTTTTTTTCTACTGTATCCTGTGGGGAAAATAATGTTTTAGTTTATATAAAGTGTTGTTTTAATCAGTGTTAATTAAAATATGATACTAGTAAAGTGTCTAATATTTCTCTAGTCATCCTATTCATCTGCTCTCTGAGCACATAGGGAGATATCAGATTTTTAATTGCTGTTTAATGTGGTTTTCTATGAAGAGTGGAATGCTTTTATACGAAACTCTTTTCATTTTTTTTTTGTAGCACACTCTGACAAAAAAAGCAATTTGAACCTAGGAAGTCTCCTTCTGCACAGGATGTTTGCTACTGGGAGTAATAGCCATAGCACTGGAAGTAATTCTCTGGGCAATCCTTTGAAATAAAGCATTTCTAGTGGTCGTCCACATAATTATAGTCTGCACAAAGAAAACCAATGAACGAAATTTAATTTCGTCTACACTTTTTATCTGATACATGGCAGACTAGAAGAACATGATGAAAGCAAATTAAAAAAAACAACAGGAAACACACATTAAAAAGCGAGAGTTTTAGAACTAGATTCTTGTCATCTTTATCTAGATTTGTAATTGTATGTGAACCACGAATCTACTAGCATACTTTATGGATATACAGTTTTCAAAAGTAGCAGTACATTCATATGACAGCATTAGAGAATCACAGAATCAATTATGTTAGAAAATGATTCTGAGATCATCGGGTCCACACAACATATAGAACCAATTATAGAATGATTTCATAGATGAAACTAAGGTACTGATGAATCAGTTCTCTGCCAATGTTCTCCTCACCGCTGGATGACTCAGGTCCACTCTAATTTTAGGATACAGTGAATGCGACTGAAGGGAACTTCTGAAAGAGTTAAAAAAACCCAAAGAAACAAATGTGCAGAAAATAGTAACAGATTTTTCTTTAAAATTGGGAAAAAAGAAAATAAAATATTGAAAGTATTTCAAAAAGCATTTTTTTCATCTTTGTTTCCTTAGAATGGAAAGAAAAAAAGGATCATAATGGATCCTGATTTGATTGCAGATATAGGAGGTTCCTAATTTACACAGGACTGGAAAGTTATCTAACTGACAATCCTAAATCTCACTTAGTTCCATACCATGTGAGCCATAACTATGGCTCAGTTCATGTTTGTGAACACAATTCATAATAATGCATTCCATTCTAGAACAGAAATTATTGTGTGCCTTTTTTATGAGAGGCTTCAGGTTTTTTAAGAACAAAAGCACTTTTTTTGTCAAGGTGCTCCAGACAGTTTGACATGGTCTCAAAAAGCTACTTCAGCATTGGAAGCAGCCAAGTTTAGATAAGAATGTAAAGTAGATGCATTTTCTTTCTTGGCTGGTTAGTTTAGAAACAAAACACACAAAAAAAATTGAGTTAGTTTTCTGGTCTAATGAGGCTCAGTTACCATCCGTGACCAA